>JALMGJ010000102.1:0-270043 GCA_023362775.1 Charina bottae | reverse complement strand
AAACAAGAAAAACAAGAAAAACAAGAATGGGAAAAAACAGGAAAAAAGAATAAAATGGAAAAAAAGAAATACAAGAAAAATAAGAAGGGGAAAAATGATAAAAACGACTAAAGAGGGGAAAAATAAAAGAAGAAAAAGAGAAAGTGGAACAAAGAAAAACAAGAAAAACAAGAATGGGAGAAAATGGGAAAAATGAATAAAATGGAAAAAAAAGAAAAATGAGAAGGGTAAAAATGAGAAAAATGAGAAAAACTACTAAAAGGAGTAAAAGGAGAAAAAAGAAAAACAAGAAAAACAAGGGAAAGAAGAATGGGAAAAACGGGAAAAACAAGTAACAGAAAAAAAGAAAAATGAGAAGTAAAAATGAAAAAAAATAAGAAAAACAAGAAAAACGACTAAAAAGGGGGGGAAATAAAAAAGGAGAAAAAAGAAAAACAAGAAAAACAAGAATGGGAAATAAACAGGAAAAACGAATAAAAGGAAAAAAGAAAAACAAGAAAAAGAAGTATGGGAAAAAACAGGAAAAACGAATAAAATGGAAAAATGAGAAAAATGAGAAAAACTACTAAAAAGGGGGAAAATGAGAAAAAAGAGAAAGGGGGAAAAGAAAAACAAGGAAAAATATGGGAAATAACATGAAAAAAGAAAAAAATGGGAAAAAAAGAAAAATGAGAAAAATGAGAATGGGAAAAATGAGAAAAATGAGAAAAACGACTAAAGAGGGAGGAAACAAGAATGGGAAAAATATGGAAAAAAGAGAAAAGGGGAAAAAAGAAAAACAAGGAAAAAATGGGAAATAACATGAAAAAAGAAAAAAATGGAAAAAAGAGAAAATGAGAAAATGAGAAAAATGGGAAGAACGACTAAAGAGGGAAAAAACAAAAAAGAAATAGAAGGGGGAAAAAAGAAAAACAAGGGAAAGAAGAATGGGAAAAACGGGAAAAACAAGTAACAGAAAAAAAGAAAAATGAGAAGTAAAAATGAAAAAAAATAAGAAAAACAAGAAAAACGACTAAAAGGGGGGGAAAAAAAGGAGAAAAAAGAAAAACAAGAAAAACAAGAATGGGAAATAAACAGGAAAAACGAATAAAAAGGAAAAAAGAAAAACAAGAAAAAGAAGTATGGGAAAAAACAGGAAAAATGAATAAAATGGAAAAATGAGAAAAATGAGAAAAACTATTAAAAAGGGGAAAAAATAGAAAAAAGAGAAAGGGGGAAAAAGAAAAACAAGGTAAATAATGGGAAATAACATGAAAAAAGAAAAAAATGGGAAAAAAAGAAAAATGAGAAAAATGAGAAAAATGAGATTGGGAAAATGAGAAAAATGAGAAAAACGACTAAACAGGGAGAAAACATGAATGGGAAAAATAGGGAAAAAAGAGAAAAGGGGGGAAAAGAAAAACAAGGAAAAAATGGGAAATAACATGAAAAAAGAAAAAATGGGAAAAAGAGAAAAATGAGAAAAATGAGAAGAACGACTAAAGAGGGAAAAAAGAGAAAAAAGAGAAAGGGGAAAAAAGAAAAACAAGGAAAAAAATGGGAAATAACATGAAAAAAGAAAAAAATGGGAAAAAAGAAAAATGAGAAAAATGAGAATGGGAAAAGTGAGAAAAACGAGAAAAACGACTAAAGATGGAGAAAACAAAAAAGAAATAGAAGAGGGAAAAAAGAAAAACAAGGGAAAGAAGAATGGGAAAAAACGGGAAAAACAAATAAAACAGAAAAAAAGAAAAATGAGAAGTAAATATGAAAAAAAACGAGAAAAACGAGAAAAACGACTAAAAAGGGGGGAAAATAAAAAATTAAACAAATTAAATGGAAAATATTAGAAAAATTCGAAAAATTAGAATGGGAAAATTAGAAAAATGAGAAAAACTACTAAAAAGGGAAAAAAGAGAAAAAAGAGAAGGGAAAAACTACTAAAAAGGGGAAAAAAGAGAAAAAAGAGAAAGGGGAAAAAAGAAAAACAAAGAAAAAAATGGGAAAAAGAGAAAAATGAGAAAAATGAGAAGAATGACTAAAGAGGGAAAAAACAAAAGAGAAAGAGAAGGGGAAAAAAAGAAAAACAAGGGAAAGAAGAATGGGAAACAACGGGAAAAACAAATAAAACAGAAAAAAGAAAAATGAGAAGTAAAAATGAAAAAAAAGAGAAAAACGACTAAAAAGGGGGGAAAGAAAAAAGGAGAAACAAGAAAAACAAGAAAAACAAGAATGGGAAAAAACAGGAAAAAAGAATAAAATGGAAAAAAAGAAATACGAGAAAAATAAGAAGGGGAAAAATGATAAAAATGACTAAAGAGGGGAAAAATAAAAGAAGAAAAAGAGAAAGTGGAACAAAGAAAAACAAGAAAAACAAGAATGGGAGAAAATGGGAAAAATGAATAAAATGGAAAAAAAAGAAAAATGAGAAGGGTAAAAATGAGAAAAATGAGAAAAACTACTAAAAAGGGAAAAAGAGAAAGGGGAAAAAAGAAAAACAAGGAAAAAATGGGAAATAACATGAAAAAAGAAAAAAATGGGGAAAAGAAAAATGAGAAAAATGAGAATGGGAAAAATGAGAAAAATGAGAAAAACTACTAAAAAGGGAAAAAAGAGAAAAAAGAGAAGGGGAAAAAAAGAAAAACAAGGGAAAGAAGAATGGGAAACAACGGGAAAAACAAATAAAACAGAAAAAAAGAAAAATGAGAAGTAAAAATGAAAAAAACGAGAAAAACGACTAAAAAGGGGGAAAAGAAAAAATGAGAAAAAAGAAAAACAAGAAAAACAAGAATGGGAAAAAACAGGAAAAACGAATAAAATGGAAAAAATGAATAAAAAATGAGAAAAACTACTAAAAAGGGAAAAAAGAGAAAAAAGAGAAAGGGAAAAAAGAAAAACAAGGAAAAAAATGGGAAATAACATGAAAAAAGAATAAAATGGGAAAAAAGAAAAATGAGAAAAATGAGAATGGGAAAAATGAGAAAAACTAGAAAAACGACTAAAGAGGGAGAAAACAAAAAAGAAATAGAAGAGGGAAAAAAGAAAAACAAGGGAAAGAAGAATGGGAAAAAACAGGAAAAACAAATAAAACAGAAAAAAAGAAAAATGAGAAGTAAATATGAAAAAAACGAGAAAAATGAGAAAAATGACTAAAAAAAGGAGGAAATAAAAAATTAAACGAATTAAATGGAAAAAATTAGAAAAATTAGAAAAATTAGAATGGGAAAATTAGAAAAATGAGAAAAACTACTAAAAAGGGAAAAAAGAGAAATAAGAAAAATGAGAAAAACTACTAAAAAGGGGAAAAAAGAGAAAAAAGAGAAAGGGGAAAAAAGAAAAACAAGGAAAAAAATGGGAAATAACATGAAAAAAGAAAAAAATGGGAAAAAGAGAAAAATGAGAAAAATGAGAAGAACGACTAAAGAGGGAAAAACAAAAGAGAAAGAGAAGGGGAAAAAAAGAAAAACAAGGGAAAGAAGAATGGGAAACAACGGGAAAACAAATAAAACAGAAAAAAAGAAAAATGAGAAGTAAAAATGAAAAAAAGAGAAAAACGACTAAAAAGGGGGGGAAAGAAAAAAGGAGAAAAAAGAAAAACAAGAAAAACAAGAATGGGAAAAAACAGGAAAAAAGAATAAAATGGAAAAAAAGAAAAATGAGAAGTAAATATGAAAAAAAAGAGAAAAATGAGAAAAACGACTAAAAAGGGGGGGAAATAAAAAATTAAACGAATTAAATGGAAAAAATTAGAAAATTCGAAAAATTAGAATGGGAAAATTAGAAAAATGAGAAAAACTACTAAAAAGGGGAAAAAAGAGAAAAAAGAGAAAGGGGAAAAAAGAAAAACAAGGAAAAAAATGGGAAATAACATGAAAAAAGAAAAAAATGGGAAAAAGAGAAAAATGAGAAAAATGAGAAGAACGACTAAAGAGGGAAAAACAAAAGAGAAAGAGAAGGGGAAAAAAAGAAAAAGAAGGGAAAGAAGAATGGGAAACAACGGGAAAAACAAATAAAACTGAAAAAAAGAAAAATGAGAAGTAAAAATGAAAAAAAAGAGAAAAACGACTAAAAAGGGGGGGAAAGAAAAAGAAAAAAGAAAAACAAGAAAAACAAGAATGGGAAAAAACAGGAAAAAAGAATAAAATGGAAAAAAAGAAATACGAGAAAAATAAGAAGGGGAAAATGATAAAAACGACTAAAGAGGGAAAAAATAAAAGAAGAAAAAGAGAAAGTGGAACAAAGAAAAACAAGAAAAACAAGAATGGAGAAAATTGGAAAAATGAATAAAATGGAAAAAAAAGAAAAATGAGAAGGGTAAAAATGAGAAAAATGAGAAAAACTACTAAAAAGGGAAAAAAGAGAAAAAAGAGAAAGGGGAAAAAAGAAAAACAAGGGAAAAAATGGGAAATAACATGAAAAAAGAAAAAAATGGGGAAAAAGAAAAATGAGAAAATGAGAAGAACGACTAAAGAGGGAAAAAACAAAAGAGAAAGAGAAGGGGAAAAAAAGAAAAACAAGGGAAAGAAGAATGGGAAACAACGGGAAAAACAAATAAAACAGAAAAAAAGAAAAATGAGAAGTAAAAATGAAAAGAAAGAGAAAATCGACTAAAAAGGGGGGAAAGAAAAAAGGAGAAAAAAGAAAAACAAGAAAAACAAGAATGGGAAAAAACGGGAAAATAGAATAAAATGGAAAAAAAGAAATACGAGAAAAATAAGAAGGGGTAAAATGATAAAAACGACTAAAGAGGGGAAAAATAAAAGAAGAAAAAGAGAAAGTGGAACAAAGAAAAACAAGAAAAACAAGAATGGGATAAAATGGGGAAAATGAATAAAATGGAAAAAAAAGAAAAATGAGAAGGGTAAAAATGAGAAAAATGAGAAAAACTACTAAAACGGGAAAAAAGATTAATAAGAGAAAGGGGAAAAAAGAAAAACAAGGAAAAAATGGGAAATAACATGAAAAAAGAAAAAAATGGGAAAAAAGAAAAATGAGAAAAATGAGAATGGGAAAAATGAGAAAAACGAGAAAAACGACTAAAGAGGGAGAAAACAAAAATGCAATAGAAAAGGGAAAAAAGAAAAACAAGGGAAAGAAGAATGGAAAAAAACGGGAAAAACAAATAAAACAGAAAAAAAGAAAAATGAGAAGTAAATATGAAAAAAAAGAGAAAAATGAGAAAAACGACTAAAAAGGGGGGGAAATAAAAAATTAAACGAATTAAATGGAAAAAATTCGAAAAATTCGAAAAATTAGAATGGGAAAATTAGAAAAATGAGAAAAACTACTAAAAAGGGGAAAAAAGAGAAAAAAGAGAAAGGGGAAAAAAGAAAAACAAGGAAAAAAATGGGAAATAACATGAAAAAAGAAAAAAATGGGAAAAAGAGAAAAATGAGAAAAATGAGAAGAACGACTAAAGAGGGAAAAACAAAAGAGAAAGAGAAGGGGAAAAAAAGAAAAAGAAGGGAAAGAAGAATGGGAAACAACGGGAAAAACAAATAAAACAGAAAAAAGAAAAATGAGAAGTAAAAATGAAAAAAAAGAGAAAAACGACTAAAAAGGGGGGGAAAGAAAAAAGAAAAAAGAAAAACAAGAAAAACAAGAATGGGAAAAAACAGGAAAAAAGAATAAAATGGAAAAAAAGAAATACGAGAAAAATAAGAAGGGGAAAAATGATAAAAACGACTAAAGAGGGAAAAAATAAAAGAAGAAAAAGAGAAAGTGGAACAAAGAAAAACAAGAAAAACAAGAATGGGAGAAAATTGGAAAAATGAATAAAATGGAAAAAAATGAAAAATGAGAAGGGTAAAAATGAGAAAAATGAGAAAAACTACTAAAAAGGGAAAAAAGAGAAAAAAGAGAAAGGGGAAAAAAGAAAAACAAGGAAAAAAATGGGAAATAACATGAAAAAAGAAAAAAATGGGGAAAAAGAAAAATGAGAAAAATGAGAAGAACGACTAAAGAGGGAAAAAACAAAAGAGAAAGAGAAGGGGAAAAAAAGAATAACAAGGGAAAGAAGAATGGGAAACAACGGTAAAAACAAATAAAAAAGAAAAAAAGAAAAATGAGAAGTAAAAATGAAAAAAAAGAGAAAAACGACTAAAAAGGGGGGAAAGAAAAAAGGAGAAAAAAGAAAAACAAGAAAAACAAGAATGGGAAAAAACAGGAAAATAGAATAAAATGGAAAAAAAGAAATACGAGAAAAATAAGAAGGGGTAAAATGATAAAAACGACTAAAGAGGGGAAAAATAAAAGAAGAAAAAGAGAAAGTGGAACAAAGAAAAACAAGAAAAACAAGAATGGGAGAAAATGGGGAAAATGAATAAAATGGAAAAAAAAGAAAAATGAGAAAAACTACTAAAAAGGGAAAAAAGATTAATAAGAGAAAGGGGAAAAAAGAAAAACAAGGAAAAAATGGGAAATAACATGAAAAAAGAAAAAAATGGGAAAAAAGAAAAATGAGAAAAATGAGAATGGGAAAAATGAGAAAAATGAGAATGGGAAAAATGAGAAAAACGAGAAAAACGACTAAAGAGGGAGAAAACAAAAAAGAAATAGAAGAGGGAAAAAAGAAAAACAAGGGAAAGAAGAATGGGAAAAAACGGGAAAAACAAATAAAACAGAAAAAAAGAAAAATGAGAAGTAAATATGAAAAAAACGAGAAAAACGAGAAAAACGACTAAAAAGGGGGGAAAAGAAAAAAGGAGAAAAAAGAAAAACAAGAAAAACAAGAATGGGAAAAAACAGGAAAAACGAATAAAATGGAAAAAATGAATAAAAAATGAGAAAAACTACTAAAAAGGGAAAAAAGAGAAAAAAGAGAAAGGGGAAAAAAGAAAAACAAGGAAAAAATGGGAAATAACATGAAAAAAGAAAAAAATGGGAAAAAAGAAAAATGAGAAAAATGAGAATGGGAAAATGAGAAAAACGAGAAAAACGACTAAAGAGGGAGAAAACAAAAATGAAATAGAAGAGGGAAAAAAGAAAAACAAGGGAAAGAAGAATGGGAAAAAACGGGAAAAACAAATAAAACAGAAAAAAAGAAAAATGAGAAGTAAATATGAAAAAAAGAGAAAAACGAGAAAAACAACTAAAAAGGGGGGGAAATAAAAAATTAAACGAATTAAATGGAAAAAATTCGAAAAATTCGAAAAATTACAATGGGAAAATTAGAAAAATGAGAAAAACTACTAAAAAGGGAAAAAAGAGAAATGAGAAAAATGAGAAAAAATACTAAAAAGGGGAAAAAAGAGAAAAAAGGGAAAGGGGAAAAAAGAAAAACAAGGAAAAAAATGGGAAATAACATGAAAAAAGAAAAAAATGGGAAAAAGAGAAAAATGAGAAAAATGAGAAGAACGACTAAAGAGGGAAAAAACAAAAGAGAAAGAGAAGGGGGAAAAAAGAAAAACAAGGGAAAGAAGAATGGGAAACAACAGGAAAAACAAATAAAACAGAAAAAAAGAAAAATGAGAAGTAAAATTGAAAAAAACGAGAGAAACGACTAAAAAGGGGGGAAAAGAAAAAAGGAGAAAAAAGAAAAACAAGAAAAACAAGAATGGGAAAAAACAGGAAAAATGAATAAAATGGAAAAAAGAAACACGAGAAAAATAAGAAGGGGAAAAATGACTAAAGATGGGAAAAACAAAAGAAGAAAAAAGAAAGTGGAAAAAAAGTGGAAAAAAAGAAAAACAAGAAAGACAAGAATGAGAAAAAATGGGAAAAACGATTTAAAAAAGGGGAAAAATGAAAAAAAATGAGAAAAACTACTAAAAAGGGAAAAAAGAGAAAAAAGAGAAAGGGGAAAAAAGAAAAACAAGGAAAAAATGGGAAATAACATGAAAAAAGAAAAAAATGGGAAAAAAGAAAAATGAGAAAAATGAGAATGGGAAAAATGAGAAAAACGAGAAAAACGAGAAAAACGACTAAAGAGGGAGAAAACAGAAAATTAATAGAAGAGGGAAAAAAGAAAAACAAGGGAAAGAAGAATGGGAAAAAACGGGAAAAAACAAATAAAACAGAAAAAAAGAAAAATGAGAAGTAAATATGAAAAAAACGAGAAAAACGAGAAAAACGACTAAAAAGGGGGAAAAATAAATAATTAAATGAATAAAATGGAAATAATTAGAAAAATTAGAAAAATTAGAATAGGAAAATTAGAAAAATGTGAAAAACTACTAAAAAGAGAAAAAAGAGAAATGAGAAAAACTACTAAAAAGGGGAAAAAAGAGAAAAAAAAGAAAGGGGAAAAAAGAAAAACAAGAGAAAAAAAGGGAAATAACATGAAAAAAGAAAAAATGGGAAAAAGAGAAAAATGAGAAAAATGAGAAGAACAACTAAAGAGGGAAAAAACAAAAGAGAAAGAGAAGGGGAAAAAAAGAAAAACAAGGGAAAGAAGAATGGGAAACAACGGGAAAAACAAATAAAAGAGAAAAAAAGAAAAATGAGAAGTAAAAAGGAAAAAAAAGAGAAAAACGACTAAAAAGGGGGGGAAAGAAAAAAGGAGAAAAAAGAAAAACAAGAAAAACAAGAATGGGAAAAAACAGGAAAAACGAATAAAATGGAAAAAATGAATAAAAAATGAGAAAAACTACTAAAAAGGGAAAAAAGAGAAAAAAGAGAAAGGGGAAAAAAGAAAAACAAGGAAAAAAATGGGAAATAACATGAAAAAAGAAAAAAATGGGAAAAAAGAAAAATGAGAATGGGAAAAATGAGAAAAACGAGAAAAACGACTAAAGAGGGAGAAAACAAAAAAGAAATAGAAGAGGGAAAAAAGAAAAACAAGGGAAAGAAGAATGGGAAAAAACGGGAAAAACAAATAAAACAGAAAACAAGAAAAATGAGAAGTAAATATGAAAAAAAACGAGAAAAACGAGAAAAACGACTAAAAAGGGGGGAAAATAAAAAATTAAACGAATTAAATGGAAAAAATTAGAAAAATTCAAAAAATTAGAATGGGAAAATTAGAAAAATGAGAAAAACTACTAAAAAGGGAAAAAAGAGAAAAAAGAGAAAGGGGAAAAACTACTAAAAAGGGGAAAAAAGAGAAAAAAGAGAAAGGGGAAAAAAGAAAAACAAGGAAAAAAATGGGAAATAACATGAAAAAAGAAAAAAATGGGAAAAAGAGAAAAATGAGAAAAATGAGAAGAACGACTAAAGAGGGAAAAAACAAAAGAGAAAGAGAAGGGGAAAAAAAGAAAAACAAGGGAAAGAAGAATGGGAAACAACGGGAAAAACAAATAAAACAGAAAAAAGAAAAATGAGAAGTAAAAATGAAAAAAAAGAGAAAAACGACTAAAAAGGGGGGAAAGAAAAAAGGAGAAAAACAAGAAAAACAAGAATGGGAAAAAACAGGAAAAAAGAATAAAATGGAAAAAAAGAAATACAAGAAAAATAAGAAGGGGAAAAATGATAAAAACGACTAAAGAGGGGAAAAATAAAAGAAGAAAAAGAGAAAGTGGAACAAAGAAAAACAAGAAAAACAAGAATGGGAGAAAATGGGAAAAATGAATAAAATGGAAAAAAAAGAAAAATGAGAAGGGTAAAAATGAGAAAAATGAGAAAAACTACTAAAAAGGGAAAAAAGAGAAAAAAGAGAAAGGGGAAAAAAGAAAAACAAGGAAAAAATGGGAAATAACATGAAAAAAGAAAAAATGGGAAAAAGAGAAAAATGAGAATAATGAGAAGAACGACTAAAGAGGGAAAAAACAAAAGAGAAAGAGAAGGGGAAAAAAAGAAAAACAAGGGAAAGAAGAATGGGAAACAACGGGAAAAACAAATAAAACAGAAAAAAAGAAAAATGAGAAGTAAAAAGGAAAAAAAAGAGAAAAACGACTAAAAAGGGGGGGAAAGAAAAAAGGAGAAAAAAGAAAAACAAGAAAAACAAGAATGGGAAAAAACAGGAAAAACGAATAAAATGGAAAAAATGAATAAAAAATGAGAAAAACTACTAAAAAGAGAAAAAAGAGAAAAAAGAGAAAGGGGAAAAAAGAAAAACAAGGAAAAAAATGGGAAATAACATGAAAAAAGAAAAAAATGGGAAAAAAGAAAAATGAGAAAAATGAGAATGGGAAAAATGAGAAAAACGAGAAAAACGACTAAAGAGGGAGAAAACAAAAAAGAAATAGAAGAGGGAAAAAAGAAAAACAAGGGAAAGAAGAATGGGAAAAAACGGGAAAAACAAATAAAACAGAAAAAAAGAAAAATGAGAAGTAAATATGAAAAAAACGAGAAAAATGAGAAAAACGACTAAAAAGGGGGGAAAATAAAAAATTAAACGAATTAAATGGAAAAAATTAGAAAAATTCGAAAAATTAGAATGGGAAAATTAGAAAAATGAGAAAAACTACTAAAAAGGGAAAAAAGAGAAAAAAGAGAAATGGGAAAAACTACTAAAAAGGGGAAAAAAGAGAAAAAAGAGAAAGGGGAAAAAAGAAAAACAAAGAAAAAAATGGGAAAAAGAGAAAAATGAGAAAAATGAGAAGAATGACTAAAGAGGGAAAAAACAAAAGAGAAAGAGAAGGGGAAAAAAAGAAAAACAAGGGAAAGAAGAATGGGAAACAACGGGAAAAACAAATAAAACAGAAAAAAAGAAAAATGAGAAGTAAAAATGAAAAAAAAGAGAAAAACGACTAAAAAGGGGGGAAAGAAAAAAGGAGAAAAAAGAAAAACAAGAAAAACAAGAATGGGAAAAAACAAGAAAAAAGAATAAAATGGAAAAAAAGAAATACGAGAAAAATAAGAAGGGGAAAAATGATAAAAATGACTAAAGAGGGGAAAAATAAAAGAAGAAAAAGAGAAAGTGGAACAAAGAAAAACAAGAAAAACAAGAATGGGAGAAAATGGGAAAAATGAATAAAATGGAAAAAAAAGAAAAATGAGAAGGGTAAAAATGAGAAAAATGAGAAAAACTACTAAAAAGGGAAAAAAGAGAAAGGGGAAAAAAGGAAAACAAGGAAATAATGGGAAATAACATGAAAAAAGAAAAAAATGGGGAAAAAGAAAAATGAGAAAAATGTGAATGGGAAAAATGAGAAAAATGAGAAAAACTACTAAAAAGGGAAAAAAGAGAAAAAAGAGAAGGGGAAAAAAAGAAAAACAAGGGAAAGAAGAATGGGAAACAACGGGAAAAACAAATAAAACAGAAAAAAAGAAAAATGAGAAGTAAAAATGAAAAAAACGAGAAAAACGACTAAAAAGGGGGGAAAAGAAAAAATGAGAAAAAAGAAAAACAAGAAAAACAAGAATGGGAAAAAACAGGAAAAACGAATAAAATGGAAAAAATGAATAAAAAATGAGAAAAACTACTAAAAAGGGAAAAAAGAGAAAAAAGAGAAAGGGGAAAAAAGAAAAACAAGGAAAAAAATGGGAAATAACATGAAAAAAGAAAAAAATGGGAAAAAAGAAATAGAAGAGGGAAAAAAGAAAAACAAGGGAAAGAAGAATGGGAAAAAACAGGAAAAACAAATAAAACAGAAAAAAAGAAAAATGAGAAGTAAATATGAAAAAAACGAGAAAAATGAGAAAAATGACTAAAAAAAGGAGGAAATAAAAAATTAAACGAATTAAATGGAAAAAATTAGAAAAATTAGAAAAATTAGAATGGGAAAATTAGAAAAATGAGAAAAACTACTAAAAAGGGAAAAAAGAGAAATAAGAAAAATGAGAAAAACTACTAAAAAGGGGAAAAAAGAGAAAAAAGAGAAAGTGGAAAAAAGAAAAACAAGGAAAAAAATGGGAAATAACATGAAAAAAGAAAAAAATGGGAAAAAGAGAAAAATGAGAAAAATGAGAAGAACGACTAAAGAGGGAAAAACAAAAGAGAAAGAGAAGGGGAAAAAAATAAAAACAAGGGAAAGAAGAATGGGAAACAACGGGAAAAACAAATAAAACAGAAAAAAAGAAAAATGAGAAGTAAAAATGAAAAAAAAGAGAAAAACGACTAAAAAGGGGGGAAAGAAAAAAGGAGAAAAACAAGAAAAACAAGAATGGGAAAAAACAGGAAAAAAGAATAAAATGGAAAAAAAGAAATACGAGAAAAATAAGAAGGGGAAAAATGATAAAAACGACTAAAGAGGGGAAAAATAAAAGAAGAAAAAGAGAAAGTGGAACAAAGAAAAACAAGAAAAACAAGAATGGGAGAAAATGGGAAAAATGAATAAAATGGAAAAAAAAGAAAAATGAGAAGGGTAAAAATGAGAAAAATGAGAAAAACTACTAAAAAGGGAAAACAAGAAAAACAAGAATGGGAGAAAATGGGAAAAATGAATAAAATGGAAAAAAAAGAAAAATGAGAAGGGTAAAAATGAGAAAAATGAGAAAAACTACTAAAAAGGGAAAAAAGAGAAAGGGGAAAAAAGGAAAACAAGGAAATAATGGGAAATAACATGAAAAAAGAAAAAAATGGGGAAAAAGAAAAATGAGAAAAATGTGAATGGGAAAAATGAGAAAAATGAGAAAAACTACTAAAAAGGGAAAAAAGAGAAAAAAGAGAAGGGGAAAAAAAGAAAAACAAGGGAAAGAAGAATGGGAAACAACGGGAAAAACAAATAAAACGGAAAAAAAGAAAAATGAGAAGTAAAAATGAAAAAAACGAGAAAAACGACTAAAAAGGGGGGAAAAGAAAAAATGAGAAAAAAGAAAAACAAGAAAAACAAGAATGGGAAAAAACAGGAAAAACGAATAAAATGGAAAAAATGAATAAAAAATGAGAAAAACTACTAAAAAGGGAAAAAAGAGAAAAAAGAGAAAGGGGAAAAAAGAAAAACAAGGGAAAAATGGGAAATAACATGAAAAAAGAATAAAATGGGAAAAAAGAAAAATGAGAAAAATGAGAATGGGAAAAATGAGAAAAACTAGAAAAACGACTAAAGAGGGAGAAAACAAAAAAGAAATAGAAGAGGGAAAAAAGAAAAACAAGGGAAAGAAGAATGGGAAAAAACAGGAAAAACAAATAAAACAGAAAAAAAGAAAAATGAGAAGTAAATATGAAAAAAACGAGAAAAATGAGAAAAATGACTAAAAAAAGGAGGAAATAAAAAATTAAACGAATTAAATGGAAAAAATTAGAAAAATTAGAAAAATTAGAATGGGAAAATTAGAAAAATGAGAAAAACTACTAAAAAGGGAAAAAAGAGAAATAAGAAAAATGAGAAAAACTACTAAAAAGGGGAAAAAAGAGAAAAAAGAGAAAGTGGAAAAAAGAAAAACAAGGAAAAAAATGGGAAATAACATGAAAAAAGAAAAAAATGGGAAAAAGAGAAAAATGAGAAAAATGAGAAGAACGACTAAAGAGGGAAAAACAAAAGAGAAAGAGAAGGGGAAAAAAATAAAAACAAGGGAAAGAAGAATGGGAAACAACGGGAAAAACAAATAAAACAGAAAAAAAGAAAAATGAGAAGTAAAAATGAAAAAAAGAGAAAAACGACTAAAAAGGGGGGGGAAAGAAAAAAGGAGAAAAAAGAAAAACAAGAAAAACAAGAATGGGAAAAAACAGGAAAAAAGAATAAAATGGAAAAAAAGAAATACGAGAAAAATAAGAAGGGGAAAAATGATAAAAACGACTAAAGAGGGGAAAAATAAAAGAAGAAAAAGAGAAAGTGGAACAAAGAAAAACAAGAAAAACAAGAATGGGAGAAAATGGGAAAAATGAATAAAATGGAAAAAAAAGAAAAATGAGAAGGGTAAAAAAGAGAAAAATGAGAAAAACTACTAAAAAGGGAAAAAAGAGAAAAAAGAGAAAGGGGAAAAAAGAAAAACAAGGAAAAAATGGGAAATAACATGAAAAAAGAAAAAATGGGAAAAAGAGAAAAATGAGAAAAATGAGAAGAACGACTAAAGAGGGAAAAAACAAAAGAGAAAGAGAAGGGGAAAAAAAGAAAAACAAGGGAAAGAAGAATGGGAAACAACGGGAAAAACAAATAAAACAGAAAAAAAGAAAAATGAGAAGTAAAAATGAAAAAAAAGAGAAAAACGACTAAAAAGAGGGGGAAAGAAAAAAGGAGAAAAAAGAAAAACAAGAAAAACAAGAATGGGAAAAAACAGGAAAAAAGAATAAAATGGAAAAAAAGAAATACGAGAAAAATAAGAAGGGGGAAAATGATAAAAATGACTAAAGAGGGGAAAAATAAAAGAAGAAAAAGAGAAAGTGGAACAAAGAAAAACAAGAAAAACAAGAATGGGAGAAAATGGGAAAAATGAATAAAATGGAAAAAAAAGAAAAATGAGAAAGGTAAAAATGAGAAAAATGAGAAAAACTACTAAAAAGGGAAAAAAGAGAAAAAAGAGAAAGGGGAAAAAAGAAAAACAAGGAAAAAATGGGAAATAACATGAAAAAAGAAAAAAATGGGGAAAAAGAAAAATGAGAAAAATGAGAATGGGAAAAATGAGAAAAATGAGAAAAACTACTAAAAAGGGAAAAAAGAGAAAAAAGAGAAGGGGAAAAAAAGAAAAACAAGGGAAAGAAGAATGGGAAACAACGGGAAAAACAAATAAAACAGAAAAAAAGAAAAATGAGAAGTAAAAATGAAAAAAACGAGAAAAACGACTAAAAAGGGGGGAAAAGAAAAAAGGAGAAAAAAGAAAAACAAGAAAAACAAGAACGGGAAAAAACAGGAAAAACGAATAAAATGGAAAAAAAGAAATACGAGAAAAATAAGAAGGGGAAATATGATAAAAACGACTAAAGAGGGAAAAAATAAAAGAAGAAAAAGAGAAAGTGGAACAAAGAAAAACAAGAAAAACAAGAATGGGAGAAAATTGGAAAAATGAATAAAATGGAAAAAAAAGAAAAATGAGAAGGGTAAAAATGAGAAAAATGAGAAAAACTACTAAAATGGGAAAAAAGAGAAAAAAGAGAAAGGGGAAAAAAGAAAAACAAGGAAAAAAATGGGAAATAACATGAAAAAAGAAAAAAATGGGGAAAAAGAAAAATGAGAAAAATGAGAATGGGAAAAATGAGAAAAACTAGAAAAACGACTAAAGAGGGAGAAAACAAAAAAGAAATAGAAGAGGGAAAAAAGAAAAACAAGGGAAAGAAGAATGGGAAAAAACAGGAAAAACAAATAAAACAGAAAAAAAGAAAAATGAGAAGTAAATATGAAAAAAACGAGAAAAATGAGAAAAATGACTAAAAAAAGGAGGAAATAAAAAATTAAACGAATTAAATGGAAAAAATTAGAAAAATTAGAAAAATTAGAATGGGAAAATTAGAAAAATGAGAAAAACTACTAAAAAGGGAAAAAAGAGAAATAAGAAAAATGAGAAAAACTACTAAAAAGGGGAAAAAAGAGAAAAAAGAGAAAGTGGAAAAAAGAAAAACAAGGAAAAAAATGGGAAATAACATGAAAAAAGAAAAAAATGGGAAAAAGAGAAAAATGAGAAAAATGAGAAGAACGACTAAAGAGGGAAAAACAAAAGAGAAAGAGAAGGGGAAAAAAATAAAAACAAGGGAAAGAAGAATGGGAAACAACGGGAAAAACAAATAAAACAGAAAAAAAGAAAAATGAGAAGTAAAAATGAAAAAAAGAGAAAAACGACTAAAAAGGGGGGGGAAAGAAAAAAGGAGAAAAAAGAAAAACAAGAAAAACAAGAATGGGAAAAAACAGGAAAAAAGAATAAAATGGAAAAAAAGAAATACGAGAAAAATAAGAAGGGGAAAAATGATAAAAACGACTAAAGAGGGGAAAAATAAAAGAAGAAAAAGAGAAAGTGGAACAAAGAAAAACAAGAAAAACAAGAATGGGAGAAAATGGGAAAAATGAATAAAATGGAAAAAAAGAAAAATGAGAAGGGTAAAAATGAGAAAAATGAGAAAAACTACTAAAAAGGGAAAAAAGAGAAAAAAGAGAAAGGGGAAAAAAGAAAAACAAGGAAAAAATGGGAAATAACATGAAAAAAGAAAAAATGGGAAAAAGAGAAAAATGAGAAAAATGAGAAGAACGACTAAAGAGGGGAAAAACAAAAGAGAAAGAGATGGGGAATAAAAGAAAAACAAGGGAAAGAAGAATGGGAAACAACGGGAAAAACAAATAAAACAGAAAAAAAGAAAAATGAGAAGTAAAAATGAAAAAAAAGAGAAAAACGACTAAAAAGGGGGGAAAAGAAAAAAGGAGAAAAAAGAAAAACAAGAAAAACAAGAATGGGAAAAAACAGGAAAAACGAATAAAATGGAAAAAAACAAATACGAGAAAAATAAGAAGGGGAAATATGATAAAAACGACTAAAGAGGGAAAAAATAAAAGAAGAAAAAGAGAAAGTGGAACAAAGAAAAACAAGAAAAACAAGAATGGGAGAAAATTGGAAAAATGAATAAAATGGAAAAAAAAGAAAAATGAGAAGGGTAAAAATGAGAAAAATGAGAAAAACTACTAAAATGGGAAAAAAGAGAAAAAAGAGAAAGGGGAAAAAAGAAAAACAAGGAAAAAATGGGAAATAACATGAAAAAAGAAAAAAATGGAAAAAAGAAAAATGAGAAAAATGAGAATGGGAAAAATGAGAAAAACGAGAAAAACGACTAAAGAGGGAGAAAACAAAAAAGAAATAGAAGAGGGAAAAAAGAAAAACAAGGGAAAGAAGAATGGGAAAAAACGGGAAAAACAAATAAAACAGAAAAAAAGAAAAATGAGAAGTAAATATGAAAAAAAACGAGAAAAACGAGAAAAACGACTAAAAAGGGGGGAAAATAAAAAATTAAACGAATTAAATGGAAAAAATTAGAAAACTTCGAAAAATTAGAATGGGAAAATTAGAAAAATGAGAAAAACTACTAAAAAGGGAAAAAAGAGAAATGAGAAAAATGAGAAGAACGACTAAAGAGGGAAAAAACAAAAGAGAAAGAGAAGGGGGAAAAAAGAAAAACAAGGGAAAGAAGAATGGGAAACAACAGGAAAAACAAATAAAACAAAAAAAAAGAAAAATGAGAAGTAAAAATGAAAAAAACGAGAAAAACGACTAAAAAGGGGGGAAAAGAAAAAAGGTGAAAAAAGAAAAACAAGAAAAACAAGAATGGGAAAAAATGGGAAAAATGAATAAAATGGAAAAAAGAAACACGAGAAAAATAAGAAGGGGAAAAATGATAAAAACGACTAAAGATGGGAAAAACAAAAGAAGAAAAAAGAAAGTGGAATAAAAGTGGAAAAAAAGAAAAACAAGAAAGACAAGAATGGATAAAAATGGGAAAAACGATTAAAAAAAGGGGAAAAATGAAAAAAAATGAGAAAAACTACTAAAAAGGGAAAAAAGAGAAAAAAGAGAAAGGGGAAAAAAGAAAAACAAGGAAAAAATGGGAAATAACATGAAAAAAGAAAAAAATGGGAAAAAAGAAAAATGAGAAAAATGAGAATGGGAAAAATGAGAAAAACGAGAAAAACGACTAAAGAGGGAGAAAACAAAAAAGAAATAGAAGAGGGAAAAAAGAAAAACAAGGGAAAGAAGAATGGGAAAAAACGGGAAAAACAAATAAAACAGAAAAAAAGAAAAATGAGAAGTAAATATGAAAAAAAACGAGAAAAACGAGAAAAACGACTAAAAAGGGGGGAAAATAAAAAATTAAACGAATTAAATGGAAAAAATTAGAAAACTTCGAAAAATTAGAATGGGAAAATTAGAAAAATGAGAAAAACTACTAAAAAGGGAAAAAAGAGAAATGAGAAAAATGAGAAAAAATACTAAAAAGGGGAAAAAAGAGAAAAAAGAGAAAGGGGAAAAAAGAAAAACAAGGAAAAAAATGGGAAATAACATGAAAAAAGAAAAAAATGGGAAAAAGAGAAAAATGAGAAAAATGAGAAGAACGACTAAAGAGGGAAAAAACAAAAGAGAAAGAGAAGGGGGAAAAAAGAAAAACAAGGGAAAGAAGAATGGGAAACAACAGGAAAAACAAATAAAACAAAAAAAAAGAAAAATGAGAAGTAAAAATGAAAAAAACGAGAAAAACGACTAAAAAGGGGGGAAAAGAAAAAAGGTGAAAAAAGAAAAACAAGAAAAACAAGAATGGGAAAAAACAGGAAAAAGGAATAAAATGGAAAAAAGAAACACGAGAAAAATAAGAAGGGGAAAAATGATAAAAACGACTAAAGATGGGAAAAACAAAAGAAGAAAAAAGAAAGTGGAATAAAAGTGGAAAAAAAGAAAAACAAGAAAGACAAGAATGGATAAAAATGGGAAAAACGATTAAAAAAAGGGGAAAAATGAAAAAAAATGAAAAAAACTACTAAAAAGGGAAAAAAGAGAAAAAAGAGAAAGGGGAAAAAAGAAAAACAAGGAAAAAATGGGAAATAACATGAAAAAAGAAAAAAATGGGAAAAAAGAAAAATGAGAAAAATGAGAATGGGAAAAATGAGAAAAACGAGAAAAACGACTAAAGAGGGAGAAAACAAAAAAGAAATAGAAGAGGGAAAAAAGAAAAACAAGGGAAAGAAGAATGGGAAAAAACGGGAAAAACAAATAAAACAGAAAAAAAGAAAAATGAGAAGTAAATATGAAAAAAACGAGAAAAACGACTAAAAAGGGGGGAAAATAAAAAATTAAACGAATTAAATGGAAAAAATTAGAAAACTTCGAAAAATTAGAATGGGAAAATTAGAAAAATGAGAAAAACTACTAAAAAGGGAAAAAAGAGAAAAAAGAGAAAGGGGAAAAACTACTAAAAAGGGGAAAAAAGAGAAAAAAGAGAAAGGGGAAAAAAGAAAAACAAGGAAAAAAATGGGAAATAACATGAAAAAAGAAAAAAATGGGAAAAAGAGAAAAATGAGAAAAATGAGAAGAACGACTAAAAAGGGAAAAAAGAGAAAAAAGATAAAGGGGAAAAAAGAAAAACAAGGAAAAAAATGGGAAATAACATGAAAAAAGAAAAAAATGGGAAAAAAGAAAAATGAGAAAAATGAGAATGGGAAAAATGAGAAAAACGAGAAAAACGACTAAAGAGGGAGAAAACAAAAATGCAATAGAAGAGGGAAAAAAGAAAAACAAGGGAAAGAAGAATGGGAAAAAACGGGAAAAACAAATAAAACAGAAAAAAAGAAAAATGAGAAGTAAATATGAAAAAAAAGAGAAAAATGAGAAAAACTACTAAAAAGGGGGGAAATAAAAAATTAAACGAATAAAATGGAAAAAATTAGAAAAATTCGAAAAATTAGAATGGGAAAATTAGAAAAATGAGAAAAACTACTAAAAAGGGGAAAAAAGAGAAAAAAGAGAAAGGGGAAAAAAGAAAAACAAGGAAAAAAATGGGAAATAACATGAAAAAAGAAAAAAATGGGAAAAAGAGAAAAATGAGAAAAATGAGAAGAACGACTAAAGAGGGAAAAACAAAAGAGAAAGAGAAGGGGAAAAAAGAAAAACAAGGGAAAGAAGAATGGGAAACAACGGGAAAAACAAATAAAACAGAAAAAAAGAAAAATGAGAAGTAAAAATGAAAAAAAGAGAAAAACGACTAAAAAGGGGGGGAAAGAAAAAAGGAGAAAAAAGAAAAACAAGAAAAACAAGAATGGGAAAAAACAGGAAAATAGAATAAAATGGAAAAAAAGAAATACGAGAAAAATAAGAAGGGGTAAAATGATAAAAACGACTAAAGAGGGGAAAAATAAAAGAAGAAAAAGAGAAAGTGGAACAAAGAAAAACAAGAAAAACAAGAATGGGAGAAAATGGGAAAAATGAATAAAATGGAAAAAAAAGAAAAATGAGAAGGGTAAAAATGAGAAAAATGAGAAAAACTACAAAAAAGGGAAAAAAGAGAAAGGGGAAAAAAGAAAAACAAGGAAAAAATGGGAAATAACATGAAAAAAGAAAAAAATGGGGAAAAAGAAAAATGAGAAAAATGAGAATGGGAAAAATGAGAAAAATGAGAAAAACTACTAAAAAGGGAAAAAAGAGAAAAAAGAGAAGGGGAAAAAAAGAAAAACAAGGGAAAGAAGAATGGAAAACAACGGGAAAAACAAATAAAACAGAAAAAAAGAAAAATGAGAAGTAAAAATGAAAAAAATGAGAAAAACGACTAAAAAGGGGGGAAAAGAAAAAAGGAGAAAAAAGAAAAACAAGAAAAACAAGAATGGGAAAAAACAGGAAAAACGAATAAAATGGAAAAAATGAATAAAAAATGAGAAAAACTACTAAAAAGGGAAAAAAGAGAAAAAAGAGAAAGGGGAAAAAAGAAAAACAAGGAAAAAAATGGGAAATAACATGAAAAAAGAATAAAATGGGAAAAAAGAAAAATGAGAAAAATGAGAATGGGAAAAATGAGAAAAACTAGAAAAACGACTAAAGAGGGAGAAAACAAAAAAGAAATAGAAGAGGGAAAAAAGAAAAACAAGGGAAAGAAGAATGGGAAAAAACAGGAAAAACAAATAAAACAGAAAAAAAGAAAAATGAGAAGTAAATATGAAAAAAATGAGAAAAATGAGAAAAATGACTAAAAAAAGGAGGAAATAAAAAATTAAACGAATTAAATGGAAAAAATTAGAAAAATTAGAAAAATTAGAATGGGAAAATTAGAAAAATGAGAAAAACTACTAAAAAGGGAAAAAAGAGAAATGAGAAAAATGAGAAAAACTACTAAAAAGGGAAAAAAGAGAAAAAAGAGAAAGGGGAAAAAATAAAAACAAGGAAAAAATGGGAAATAACATGAAAAAAGAAAAAATGGGAAAAAGAGAAAAATGAGAAAAATGAGAAGAACGACTAAAGAGGGAAAAAACAAAAGAGAAAGAGATGGGGAATAAAAGAAAAACAAGGGAAAGAAGAATGGGAAACAACGGGAAAAACAAATAAAAAAGAAAAAAAGAAAAATGAGAAGTAAAAATGAAAAAAAAGAGAAAAACGACTAAAAAGGGGGGGAAAGAAAAAAGGAGAAAAAAGAAAAACAAGAAAAACAAGAATGGGAAAAAACAGGAAAAAAGAATAAAATGGAAAAAAAGAAATACGAGAAAAATAAGAAGGGGAAAAATGATAAAAATGACTAAAGAGGGGAAAAATAAAAGAAGAAAAAGAGAAAGTGGAACAAAGAAAAACAATAAAAACAAGAATGGGAGAAAATGGGAAAAATGAATAAAATGGAAAAAAAAGAAAAATGAGTAGGGTAAAAATGAGAAAAATGAGAAAAACTACTAAAAAGGGAAAAAAGAGAAAGGGGAAAAAAGAAAAACAAGGAAAAAATGGGAAATAACATGAAAAAAGAAAAAAATGGGGAAAAAGAAAAATGAGAAAAATGAGAATGGGAAAAATGAGAAAAATGAGAAAAACTACTAAAAAGGGAAAAAAGAGAAAAAAGAGAAGGGGAAAAAAAGAAAAACAAGGGAAAGAAGAATGGAAAACAACGGGAAAAACAAATAAAACAGAAAAAAAGAAAAATGAGAAGTAAAAATGAAAAAAACGAGAAAAACGACTAAAAAGGGGGGAAAAGAAAAAAGGAGAAAAAAGAAAAACAAGAAAAACAAGAATGGGAAAAAACAGGAAAAACGAATAAAATGGAAAAAATGAATAAAAAAATGAGAAAAACTACTAAAAAGGGAAAAAAGAGAAAAAAGAGAAAGGGGAAAAAAGAAAAACAAGGAAAAAAATGGGAAATAACATGAAAAAAGAATAAAATGGGAAAAAAGAAAAATGAGAAAAATGAGAATGGGAAAAATGAGAAAAACTAGAAAAACGACTAAAGAGGGAGAAAACAAAAAAGAAATAGAAGAGGGAAAAAAGAAAAACAAGGGAAAGAAGAATGGGAAAAAACAGGAAAAACAAATAAAACAGAAAAAAAGAAAAATGAGAAGTAAATATGAAAAAAATGAGAAAAATGAAAAAAATGACTAAAAAAAGGAGGAAATAAAAAATTAAACAAATTAAATGGAAAAAATTAGAAAAATTAGAAAAATTAGAATGGGAAAATTAGAAAAATGAGAAAAACTACTAAAAAGGGAAAAAAGAGAAATGAGAAAAATGAGAAAAACTACTAAAAAGGTGAAAAAAGAGAAAAAAGAGAAAGGGGAAAAAAGAAAAACAAGGAAAAAAATGGGAAATAACATGAAAAAAGAAAAAAATGGGAAAAAGAGAAAAATGAGAAAAATGAGAAGAACGACTAAAGAGGGAAAAACAAAAGAGAAAGAGAAGGGGAAAAAAAGAAAAACAAGGGAAAGAAGAATGGGAAACAATGGGAAAAACAAATAAAACAGAAAAAAAGAAAAATGAGAAGTAAAAATGATAAAAAGAGAAAAACGACTAAAAAGGGGGGGAAAGAAAAAAGGAGAAAAAAGAAAAACAAGAAAAACAAGAATGGAAAAAAACAGGAAAAAAGAATAAAATGGAAAAAAAGAAATACGAGAAAAATAAGAAGGGGAAAAATGATAAAAATGACTAAAGAGGGGAAAAATAAAAGAAGAAAAAGAGAAAGTGGAACAAAGAAAAACAAGAAAAACAAGAATGGGAGAAAATGGGAAAAATGAATAAAATGGAAAAAAAAGAAAAATGAGAAGGGTAAAAATGAGAAAAATGAGAAAAACTACTAAAAAGGGAAAAAAGAGAAAAAAGAGAAAGGGGAAAAGATAAAAACAAGGAAAAAATGGGAAATAACATGAAAAAAGAAAAAATGGGAAAAAGAGAAAAATGAGAAAAATGAGAAGAACGACTAAAGAGGGAAAAAACAAAAGAGAAAGAGATGGGGAATAAAAGAAAAACAAGGGAAAGAAGAATGGGAAACAACGGGAAAAACAAATAAAACAGAAAAAAAGAAAAATGAGAAGTAAAAATGAAAAAAAAGAGAAAAACGACTAAAAAGGGGGGGAAAGAAAAAAGGAGAAAAAAGAAAAACAAGAAAAACAAGAATGGGAAAAAACAGGAAAAAAGAATAAAATGGAAAAAAAGAAATACGAGAAAAATAAGAAGGGGAAAAATGATAAAAATGACTAAAGAGGGGAAAAATAAAAGAAGAAAAAGAGAAAGTGGAACAAAGAAAAACAATAAAAACAAGAATGGGAGAAAATGGGAAAAATGAATAAAATGGAAAAAAAAGAAAAATGAGAAGGGTAAAAATGAGAAAAATGAGAAAAACTACTAAAAAGGGAAAAAAGAGAAAGGGGAAAAAAGAAAAACAAGGAAAAAATGGGAAATAACATGAAAAAAGAAAAAAATGGGGAAAAAGAAAAATGAGAAAAATGAGAATGGGAAAAATGAGAAAAATGAGAAAAACTACTAAAAAGGGATAAAAAGAGAAAAAAGAGAAGGGGAAAAAAAGAAAAACAAGGGAAAGAAGAATGGAAAACAACGGGAAAAACAAATAAAACAGAAAAAAAGAAAAATGAGAAGTAAAAATGAAAAAAACGAGAAAAACGACTAAAAAGGGGGGAAAAGAAAAAAGGAGAAAAAAGAAAAACAAGAAAAACAAGAATGGGAAAAAACAGGAAAAACGAATAAAATGGAAAAAATGAATAAAAAATGAGAAAAACTACTAAAAAGGGAAAAAAGAGAAAAAAGAGAAAGGGGAAAAAAGAAAAACAAGGAAAAAAATGGGAAATAACATGAAAAAAGAATAAAATGGGAAAAAAGAAAAATGAGAAAAATGAGAATGGGAAAAATGAGAAAAACTAGAAAAACGACTAAAGAGGGAGAAAACAAAAAAGAAATAGAAGAGGGAAAAAAGAAAAACAAGGGAAAGAAGAATGGGAAAAAACAGGAAAAACAAATAAAACAGAAAAAAAGAAAAATGAGAAGTAAATATGAAAAAAATGAGAAAAATGAGAAAAATGACTAAAAAAAGGAGGAAATAAAAAATTAAACGAATTAAATGGAAAAAATTAGAAAAATTAGAAAAATTAGAATGGGAAAATTAGAAAAATGAGAAAAACTACTAAAAAGGGAAAAAAGAGAAATGAGAAAAATGAGAAAAACTACTAAAAAGGTGAAAAAAGAGAAAAAAGAGAAAGGGGAAAAAAGAAAAACAAGGAAAAAAATGGGAAATAACATGAAAAAAGAAAAAAATGGGAAAAAGAGAAAAATGAGAAAAACGAGAAGAACGACTAAAGAGGGAAAAACAAAAGAGAAAGAGAAGGGGAAAAAAAGAAAAACAAGGGAAAGAAGAATGGGAAACAACGGGAAAAACAAATAAAACAGAAAAAAAGAAAAATGAGAAGTAAAAATGAAAAAAAGAGAAAAACGACTAAAAAGGGGGGGAAAGAAAAAAGGAGAAAAAAGAAAAACAAGAAAAACAAGAATGGAAAAAAACAGGAAAAAAGAATAAAATGGAAAAAAAGAAATACGAGAAAAATAAGAAGGGGAAAAATGATAAGAACGACTAAAGAGGGGAAAAATAAAAGAAGAAAAAGAGAAAGTGGAACAAAGAAAAACAAGAAAAACAAGAATGGGAGAAAATGGGAAAAATGAATAAAATGGAAAAAAAAGAAAAATGAGAAGGGTAAAAATGAGAAAAATGAGAAAAACTACTAAAAAGGGAAAAAAGAGAAAAAAGAGAAAGGGGAAAAAATAAAAACAAGGAAAAAATGGGAAATAACATGAAAAAAGAAAAAATGGGAAAAAGAGAAAAATGAGAAAAATGAGAAGAACGACTAAAGAGGGAAAAAACAAAAGAGAAAGAGATGGGGAATAAAAGAAAAACAAGGGAAAGAAGAATGGGAAACAACGGGAAAAACAAATAAAACAGAAAAAAAGAAAAATGAGAAGTAAAAATGAAAAAAAAGAGAAAAACGACTAAAAAGGGGGGGAAAGAAAAAAGGAGAAAAAAGAAAAACAAGAAAAACAAGAATGGGAAAAAACAGGAAAAAAGAATAAAATGGAAAAAAAGAAATACGAGAAAAATAAGAAGGGGAAAAATGATAAAAATGACTAAAGAGGGGAAAAATAAAAGAAGAAAAAGAGAAAGTGGAACAAAGAAAAACAATAAAAACAAGAATGGGAGAAAATGGGAAAAATGAATAAAATGGAAAAAAAAGAAAAATGAGTAGGGTAAAAATGAGAAAAATGAGAAAAACTACTAAAAAGGGAAAAAAGAGAAAGGGGAAAAAAGAAAAACAAGGAAAAAATGGGAAATAACATGAAAAAAGAAAAAAATGGGGAAAAAGAAAAATGAGAAAAATGAGAATGGGAAAAATGAGAAAAATGAGAAAAACTACTAAAAAGGGAAAAAAGAGAAAAAAGAGAAGGGGAAAAAAAGAAAAACAAGGGAAAGAAGAATGGGAAACAACGGGAAAAACAAATAAAACAGAAAAAAAGAAAAATGAGAAGTAAAAATGAAAAAAACGAGAAAAACGACTAAAAAGGGGGGGAAAGAAAAAAGGAGAAAAAAGAAAAACAAGAAAAACAAGAATGGGAAAAAACAGGAAAAATGAATAAAATGGAAAAAATGAATAAAAAATGAGAAAAACTACTAAAAAGGGAAAAAAGAGAAAAAAGAGAAAGGGGAAAAAAGAAAAACAAGGAAAAAAATGGGAAATAACATGAAAAAAGAATAAAATGGGAAAAAAGAAAAATGAGAAAAATGAGAATGGGAAAAATGAGAAAAACTAGAAAAACGACTAAAGAGGGAGAAAACAAAAAAGAAATAGAAGAGGGAAAAAAGAAAAACAAGGGAAAGAAGAATGGGAAAAAACAGGAAAAACAAATAAAACAGAAAAAAAGAAAAATGAGAAGTAAATATGAAAAAAATGAGAAAAATGAGAAAAATGACTAAAAAAAGGAGGAAATAAAAAATTAAACGAATTAAATGGAAAAAATTAGAAAAATTAGAAAAATTAGAATGGGAAAATTAGAAAAATGAGAAAAACTACTAAAAAGGGAAAAAAGAGAAATGAGAAAAATGAGAAAAACTACTAAAAAGGTGAAAAAAGAGAAAAAAGAGAAAGGGGAAAAAAGAAAAACAAGGAAAAAAATGGGAAATAACATGAAAAAAGAAAAAAATGGGAAAAAGAGAAAAATGAGAAAAACGAGAAGAACGACTAAAGAGGGAAAAACAAAAGAGAAAGAGAAGGGGAAAAAAAGAAAAACAAGGGAAAGAAGAATGGGAAACAACGGGAAAAACAAATAAAACAGAAAAAAAGAAAAATGAGAAGTAAAAATGAAAAAAAGAGAAAAACGACTAAAAAGGGGGGGAAAGAAAAAAGGAGAAAAAAGAAAAACAAGAAAAACAAGAATGGAAAAAAACAGGAAAAAAGAATAAAATGGAAAAAAAGAAATACGAGAAAAATAAGAAGGGGAAAAATGATAAGAACGACTAAAGAGGGGAAAAATAAAAGAAGAAAAAGAGAAAGTGGAACAAAGAAAAACAAGAAAAACAAGAATGGGAGAAAATGGGAAAAATGAATAAAATGGAAAAAAAAGAAAAATGAGAAGGGTAAAAATGAGAAAAATGAGAAAAACTACTAAAAAGGGAAAAAAGAGAAAAAAGAGAAAGGGGAAAAAATAAAAACAAGGAAAAAATGGGAAATAACATGAAAAAAGAAAAAATGGGAAAAAGAGAAAAATGAGAAAAATGAGAAGAACGACTAAAGAGGGAAAAAACAAAAGAGAAAGAGATGGGGAATAAAAGAAAAACAAGGGAAAGAAGAATGGGAAACAACGGGAAAAACAAATAAAACAGAAAAAAAGAAAAATGAGAAGTAAAAATGAAAAAAAAGAGAAAAACGACTAAAAAGGGGGGGAAAGAAAAAAGGAGAAAAAAGAAAAACAAGAAAAACAAGAATGGGAAAAAACAGGAAAAAAGAATAAAATGGAAAAAAAGAAATACGAGAAAAATAAGAAGGGGAAAAATGATAAAAATGACTAAAGAGGGGAAAAATAAAAGAAGAAAAAGAGAAAGTGGAACAAAGAAAAACAATAAAAACAAGAATGGGAGAAAATGGGAAAAATGAATAAAATGGAAAAAAAAGAAAAATGAGTAGGGTAAAAATGAGAAAAATGAGAAAAACTACTAAAAAGGGAAAAAAGAGAAAGGGGAAAAAAGAAAAACAAGGAAAAAATGGGAAATAACATGAAAAAAGAAAAAAATGGGGAAAAAGAAAAATGAGAAAAATGAGAATGGGAAAAATGAGAAAAATGAGAAAAACTACTAAAAAGGGAAAAAAGAGAAAAAAGAGAAGGGGAAAAAAAGAAAAACAAGGGAAAGAAGAATGGGAAACAACGGGAAAAACAAATAAAACAGAAAAAAAGAAAAATGAGAAGTAAAAATGAAAAAAACGAGAAAAACGACTAAAAAGGGGGGGAAAGAAAAAAGGAGAAAAAAGAAAAACAAGAAAAACAAGAATGGGAAAAAACAGGAAAAATGAATAAAATGGAAAAAATGAATAAAAAATGAGAAAAACTACTAAAAAAGGAAAAAAGAGAAAAAAGAGAAAGGGGAAAAAAGAAAAACAAGGAAAAAAATGGGAAATAACATGAAAAAAGAATAAAATGGGAAAAAAGAAAAATGAGAAAAATGAGAATGGGAAAAATGAGAAAAACTAGAAAAACGACTAAAGAGGGAGAAAACAAAAAAGAAATAGAAGAGGGAAAAAAGAAAAACAAGGGAAAGAAGAATGGGAAAAAACAGGAAAAACAAATAAAACAGAAAAAAAGAAAAATGAGAAGTAAATATGAAAAAAACGAGAAAAATGAGAAAAATGACTAAAAAAAGGAGGAAATAAAAAATTAAACGAATTAAATGGAAAAAATTAGAAAAATTAGAAAAATTAGAATGGGAAAATTAGAAAAATGAGAAAAACTACTAAAAAGGGAAAAAAGAGAAATGAGAAAAATGAGAAAAACTACTAAAAAGGTGAAAAAAGAGAAAAAAGAGAAAGGGGAAAAAAGAAAAACAAGGAAAAAAATGGGAAATAACATGAAAAAAGAAAAAAATGGGAAAAAGAGAAAAATGAGAAAAATGAGAAGAACGACTAAAGAGGGAAAAACAAAAGAGAAAGAGAAGGGGAAAAAAAGAAAAACAAGGGAAAGAAGAATGGGAAACAACGGGAAAAACAAATAAAACAGAAAAAAAGAAAAATGAGAAGTAAAAATGAAAAAAAGAGAAAAACGACTAAAAAGGGGGGGAAAGAAAAAAGGAGAAAAAAGAAAAACAAGAAAAACAAGAATGGAAAAAAACAGGAAAAAAGAATAAAATGGAAAAAAAGAAATACGAGAAAAATAAGAAGGGGAAAAATGATAAGAACGACTAAAGAGGGGAAAAATAAAAGAAGAAAAAGAGAAAGTGGAACAAAGAAAAACAAGAAAAACAAGAATGGGAGAAAATGGGAAAAATGAATAAAATGGAAAAAAAAGAAAAATGAGAAGGGTAAAAATGAGAAAAATGAGAAAAACTACTAAAAAGGGAAAAAAGAGAAAAAAGAGAAAGGGGAAAAAATAAAAACAAGGAAAAAATGGGAAATAACATGAAAAAAGAAAAAATGGGAAAAAGAGAAAAATGAGAAAAATGAGAAGAACGACTAAAGAGGGAAAAAACAAAAGAGAAAGAGATGGGGAATAAAAGAAAAACAAGGGAAAGAAGAATGGGAAACAACGGGAAAAACAAATAAAACAGAAAAAAAGAAAAATGAGAAGTAAAAATGAAAAAAAAGAGAAAAACGACTAAAAAGGGGGGGAAAGAAAAAAGGAGAAACAAGAAAAACAAGAAAAACAAGAATGGGAAAAAACAGGAAAAAAGAATAAAATGGAAAAAAAGAAATACGAGAAAAATAAGAAGGGGAAAAATGATAAAAATGACTAAAGAGGGGAAAAATAAAAGAAGAAAAAGAGAAAGTGGAACAAAGAAAAACAATAAAAACAAGAATGGGAGAAAATGGGAAAAATGAATAAAATGGAAAAAAAAGAAAAATGAGTAGGGTAAAAATGAGAAAAATGAGAAAAACTACTAAAAAGGGAAAAAAGAGAAAGGGGAAAAAAGAAAAACAAGGAAAAAATGGGAAATAACATGAAAAAAGAAAAAAATGGGGAAAATGAAAAATGAGAAAAATGAGAATGGGAAAAATGAGAAAAATGAGAAAAACTACTAAAAAGGGAAAAAAGAGAAAAAAGAGAAGGGGAAAAAAAGAAAAACAAGGGAAAGAAGAATGGGAAACAACGGGAAAAACAAATAAAACAGAAAAAAAGAAAAATGAGAAGTAAAAATGAAAAAAACGAGAAAAACGACTAAAAAGGGGGGGAAAGAAAAAAGGAGAAAAAAGAAAAACAAGAAAAACAAGAATGGGAAAAAACAGGAAAAATGAATAAAATGGAAAAAATGAATAAAAAATGAGAAAAACTACTAAAAAGGGAAAAAAGAGAAAAAAGAGAAAGGGGAAAAAAGAAAAACAAGGAAAAAAATGGGAAATAACATGAAAAAAGAATAAAATGGGAAAAAAGAAAAATGAGAAAAATGAGAATGGGAAAAATGAGAAAAACTAGAAAAACGACTAAAGAGGGAGAAAACAAAAAAGAAATAGAAGAGGGAAAAAAGAAAAACAAGGGAAAGAAGAATGGGAAAAAACAGGAAAAACAAATAAAACAGAAAAAAAGAAAAATGAGAAGTAAATATGAAAAAAACGAGAAAAATGAGAAAAATGACTAAAAAAAGGAGGAAATAAAAAATTAAACGAATTAAATGGAAAAAATTAGAAAAATTAGAAAAATTAGAATGGGAAAATTAGAAAAATGAGAAAAACTACTAAAAAGGGAAAAAAGAGAAATGAGAAAAATGAGAAAAACTACTAAAAATGGGAAAAAAGAGAAAAAAGAGAAAGGGGAAAAAAGAAAAACAAGGAAAAAAATGGGAAATAACATGAAAAAAGAAAAAAATGGGAAAAAGAGAAAAATGAGAAAAATGAGAAGAACGACTAAAGAGGGAAAAACAAAAGAGAAAGAGAAGGGGAAAAAAAGAAAAACAAGGGAAAGAAGAATGGGAAACAACGGGAAAAACAAATAAAACAGAAAAAAAGAAAAATGAGAAGTAAAAATGAAAAAAAGAGAAAAACGACTAAAAAGGGGGGGAAAGAAAAAAGGAGAAAAAAGAAAAACAAGAAAAACAAGAATGGGAAAAAACAGGAAAAAAGAATAAAATGGAAAAAAAGAAATACGAGAAAAATAAGAAGGGGAAAAATGATAAAAACGACTAAAGAGGGGAAAAATAAAAGAAGAAAAAGAGAAAGGGGAACAAAGAAAAACAAGAAAAACAAGAATGGGAGAAAATGGGAAAAATGAATAAAATGGAAAAAAAAGAAAAATGAGAAGGGTAAAAATGAGAAAAATGAGAAAAACGACTAAGAAGAAGGAAAAAGGAAAAAGAGAAAGAAGGAAAAAGGGGGAAACAAGAAAAACAAGAATGGGAAAAAATGGGAAAAACAAATACAATGGAAAAAAGAAAAATGAGAAAAATGAGAAGGGAAAAAATGAGAAAAACAAGAAAAACGAGAAAAACTACTAAAAAGGGAGGAAAAGGAAAAAGAGAAAAAAGGAAAAATGGGAAACAAGAGAAACAAGAAAAACAAGAATGGGAAATAAAAAGGAAAAACGAATAAAAAGGAAAAAAGAAAAAGAAGAAAAAGAAGTATGGGAAAAAACAGGAAAAACGAATAAAATGGAAAAATGAGAAAAATGAGAAAAACTACTAAAAAGGGGAAAAAAAGAAAAAAAGAGAAAGGGGGAAAAAGAAAAACAAGGGAAAAAATGGGAAATAACATGAAAAAAGAAAAAAATGGAAAAAAAAGAAAAATGAGAAAAATGAGAATGGGAAAAATGAGAAAAATGAGAAAAACGACAAAAGAGGGAGGAAACAAGAATGGGAAAATTAGGGGAAAAAAGGGAAAAGGGGAAAAAAGAAAAACAAGGAAAAAATGGGAAATAACATGAAAAAAGAAAAAAATGGAAAAAAGAGAAAATGAGAAAAATGGGAAGAACGACTAAAGAGGGAAAAACAAAAAAGAAATAGAAGGGGGGAAAAAGAAAAACAAGGGAAAGAAGAATGGGAAACAACGGGAAAAACAAATAAAAAAGAAAAAAAGAAAAATGAGAAGTAAAAATGAAAAAAAAGAGAAAAACGACTAAAAAGGGGGGGAAAGAAAGAAGAAAAATAGAAGGTGGAAAAATAGAAAAACAATGAAGACAAGAATGGGAAAAACCGGATAAAAGGAATAAAATGGAAAAAAGAGGAAAAGGAGAAAAATGAGAAGGAGAAAAATGAGAAAAACAAGAAAAACAAGAATGGGGAAAAAACAGGAAACACGAATAAAATGGAAAAAAGAGAAAATGAGAAAAAATGAGAAAAACGACTAAAGAGGGAAAAAACAAAAGAAGGAAAAGAGAAAGTGGAAAAAAGAAAAACAAGGAAGAAAAGAATGGGGAAAAATAAAACAGAGAAAAAAGAGAAAAGGGGAAAAAAGAAAAACAAGGAAAACAGGAATGGGAAAAAACAGAAAAAACGGAAAAAACAAATAAAATTGAAAAAAAGAAAAATGAGAAAAATGAGAAAAACGACTAAAGAGGGAAAAAACAAAAGAAGGAAAAGAGAAAGTGGAAAAAAGAAAAACAAGGAAGAAAAGAATGGGAAAAAATAAAACAGAAAAAAGAGAAAAGGGGAAAAAAAACAAGGAAAACAGGAATGGGAAAAAACGGTAAAAACAAATAAAATCGAAAAAAAGAAAAATGAGAAAAATGAGAAAAACGACTAAAGAGGGGGAAAAGAAGAAAAAGAGAAAGTGGAAAAAACAAGGAAGACAAGAATGGGAAAAAATGGGAAAAAGGAATAAAAGAGAAAAAGGAGAAAAAGGAGAAGGGGAATGAAAGGGGGAAAAGAAAAACAAGAATGGGAAAAAACAGGAAAAATGAATAAAATGGAAAAAAAAATGAGAAAAATGAAAAAACGACTAAAGAGGGAAAAAATAAAAGAAGAAAAAGAGAAAGTGGAAAAAAGAAAAATAAGGAAGACAAGAACCAGAAAAAATTGGAAAAACGAATAAAATGGAAAAAAAGAAAAATGAGAAAAATGAGAAAAACTACTAAAAAGGGGAAAAAAGAGAAAAAAGAGAAAGGGGAAAAAAGAAAAACAAGGAAAAAAATGGGAAATAACATGAAAAAAGAAAAAAATGGAAACAAGAGAAAAATGAGAAGAGTGGGAAGAGCGACTAAAGAGGGAAAAAACAAAAAAGAAATAGAAGGGGGAAAAAAGAATAACAAGGGAAAGAAGAATGGGAAAAACGGGAAAAACAAATAACAGAAAAAAAGAAAAATGAGAAGTAAAAATGAAAATAACGAGAAAAACGAGAAAAACGACTAAAAAGGGGGGAAATAAAAAAGGAGAAAAAAGAAACAAGAAAAACAAGAATGGGAAAAAACAGGAAAAACGAATAAAATGGAAAAAAAGAAATACGAGAAAAATAAGAAGGGAAAAAATGATAAAAACGACTAAAGGGGGAAAAAACAAAAGAAGAAGAAAAAGAGAAAGTGGAACAAAGAAAAACAAGAAAAACAAGAATGGGAAATAAACAGGAAAAACGAATAAAAAGGAAAAAAGAAAAACAAGAAAAAGAAGTATGGGAAAAAACAGGAAAAACGAATAAAATGGAAAAATGAGAAAAATGAGAAAAACTACTAAAAAGGGGAAAAAAGAGAAAAAGGAGAAAGGGGGAAAAAGAAAAATAAGGGAAAAAATGGGAAATAACAGGAAAAAAGAAAAAAATGGGGAAAAAAGAAAAATCAGAAAAATGAGAATGGGAAAAATGGGAAAAATGAGAAAAACGACTAAAGAGGGAGAAAACAAGAATGGGAAAAATACGGAAAAAAGAGAAAAGGGGGGAAAAGAAAAACAAGAATGGGAAAAAACAGGAATAATGAATAAACTGGAAAAAAGAAAAATTGGAAAAAAAAAACAACAAAAGAGGGAAAAAATAAAAGAAAAAGAGAAAGTGGAAAAAAGAAAAATAAGGAAGACAAGTACCAGAAAAAATGGGAAAAACGAATAAAATGGAAAAAAAGAAAAATGAGAAAAATGAGAAAAACTACTAAAAAGGGGAAAAAAGAGAAAAAAGAGAAAGGGGAAAAAAGAAAAATCAAGGGGAAAAAATGGGAAATAACAAGAAAAAAGAAAAAAAATGGAAAAAAGAGAAAAATGAGAAAAATGGGAAGAACGACTAAAGAGGGAAAAAACAAAAAAGAAATAGAAGGGGGAAAAAAGAAAAACAAGGGAAAGAAGAATGGGAAAAACGGGAAAGACGAATAAAATGGAAAAATGAGAAAAATGAGAAAAACTACTAAAAAGGGGAAAAAAGAGAAAAAAGAGAAAGGGGGAAAAAGAGGAACAAGGGAAAAAATGGGAAATAACATGAAAAAAAAATGGGAAAAAAAGAAAAATGAGAAAAATGAGAATGGGAAAAATGAGAAAAACGACTAAAGAGGGAGAAAACAATAATGGGAAAAAACAGGAAAAATGAATAAAATGGAAAAAAGAAAAATGAGAAAAATAAAAAAACGACTAAAGAGGGAAAAAATAAAAGAAGAAAAAGAGAAAGTGGAAAAAAGAAAAATAAGGAAGACAAGAACCAGAAAAAATTGGAAAAACGAATAAAATGGAAAAAAAGAAAAATGAGAAAAATGAGAAAAACTGCTAAAAAGGGGGAAAAAGAGAAAAAAGAGAAAGGGGAACAAAGAAAAACAAGGAAAAAAAATGGGAAATAAAGAAAAAAGAAAAAAATGGGGAAAAAAGAAAAATGAGAAAAATGAGAATGGGAAAAATGAGAAAAATGAGAAAAATGACTAAAAAGGGAGAAAACAAGAATGGGAAAAATAGGGAAAAAAGAGAAAAATGGGAAAAATGAGATATAGGACTAAAAAGAGAAAAAACAAAAAAGGGAGAAAAATTGAACTGGAAAAAAGAAAGAAGAAAAACAAGAACGGGAAAAAACTGGAAAAACGAATAAAATAGAATAAAAAGAAAAACGAGAAAAATGAAAAAGAGGAAAAAGGAGAAAAACGACTTAAAAGGGAGAAAACAAAAAAGAAAAAGAGAAGGTGGAAAAATAGAAAAACAAGGAAGACAAGAATGGGAAAAACCGGATAGAAGGAATAAAATGGAAAAAAGAGGAAAAGGAGAAAAATGAGAAGGGAAAAATGAGAAAAACAAGAAAAACAAGAATGGGGAAAAAACAGGAAACACGAATAAAATGGAAAAAAAGGAAAAATGAGAAAAATGAGAAAAATGACTAAAGGGAAAAAACAAAAGAAGTAAAAGAGAAAGTGGAAAAAAGAAAAACAAGGAAGAAAAGAATGGGAAAAAATAAAACAGAGAAAAAAGAGAAAAGGCAAAAAAAAACAAGGAAAACAGGAATGGGAAAAAACGGTAAAAACAAATAAAATCGAAAAAAAGAAAAATGAGAAAAATGAGAAAAACGACTAAAGAGGGGTGGAAAAGAAAAAGAGAAAGTGGAAAAAAAGAAAAACAAGGAAGACAAGAATGTGAAAAAACGGGAAAAAGGAATAAAAGAGAAAAAGGAGAAAAAGGAGAAGGGGGAAAATGAGAAAAACGAGAAAAACTACTAAAAGGGAAAAAAGAGAAAAAAGAGAAAGGGGAAAAAAGAAAAACAAGGAAAAAAATGGGAAATAACATGAAAAAAGAAAAAAATGGGAAAAAGAGAAAAATGAGAAAAATGAGAATGGGAAAAATGAGAAAAATGAGAAAAACGACTAAAGAGGGAGAAAACAAGAATGGGAAAATTAGGGAAAAAAAGGAAAAGGGGAAAAAAGAAAAACAAGGAAAAAATGGGAAATAACATGAAAAAAGAAAAAAATGGGAAAAAAGAAAAATGAGAAAAATGAGAATGGGAAAAATGAGAAAAACGAGAAAAACGACTAAAGAGGGGAAAAACAAAAGAAGAAAAAAGAAAGTGGAAAAAAAGTGGAAAAAAAGAAAAACAAGGAAGACAAGAATGGGAAAAACCGGGTAAAAGGAATAAAATGGAAAAATGAGGAAAAGGAGAAAAATGAGAAGGGGAAAAATGAGAAAAACAAGAAAAACAAGAATGGGGAAAAAACAGGAAACACGAATAAAATGGAAAAAAGAGAAAAATGAGAAAAACGAGAAAAACGACTTAAAAGGGAGAAAACAAAAGAAGAAGAAAAAGAGAAGGTGGAAAAATAGAAAAACAAGGAAGACAAGAATGGGAAAAACCGGGTAAAAGGAATAAAATGGAAAAAAGAGGAAAAGGAGAAAAATGAGAAGGGGAAAAATGAGAAAAACAAGAAAAACAAGAATGGGGAAAAAACAGGAAACACGAATAAAATGGAAAAAAGAGAAAATGAGAAAAATGAGAAAAACGACTAAAGAGGGAAAAAACAAAAGAAGGAAAAGAGAAAGTGGAAAAAAGAAAAACAAGGAAGAAAAAAATGGGGAAAAATAAAACAGAGAAAAAAGAGAAAAGGGGAAAAAAGAAAAACAAGGAAAACCGGAATGGGAAAAAACGGAAAAAACGGAAAAAACAAATAAAATCGAAAAAAAGAAAAATGAGAAAAATGAGAAAAACGACTAAAGAGGGAAAAAACAAAAGAAGGAAAAGAGAAAGTGGAAAAAAGAAAAACAAGGGAAAAAATGGGAAATAACATGGAAAAAGAAAAAAAATGGAAACAAGAGAAAAATGAGAAGAGTGGGAAGAGCGACTAAAGAGGGAAAAAACAAAAAAGAAATAGAAGGGGGAAAAAAGAAAAACAAGGGAAAGAAGAATGGGAAAAACGGGAAAAACAAATAACAGAAAAAAGAAAAATGAGAAGTAAAAATGAAAATAACGAGAAAAACGAGAAAAACGACTAAAAAGGAGGGAAATAAAAAAGGAGAAAAAAGAAACAAGAAAAACAAGAATGGGAAAAAACAGGAAAAACGAATAAAATGGAAAAAAAGAAATACGAGAAAAATAAGAAGGGAAAAAATGATAAAAACGACTAAAGGGGGAAAAAACAAAAGAAGAAAAAGAGAAAGTGGAACAAAGAAAAACAAGAAAAACAAGAATGGGAAATAAACAGGAAAAAAGAATAAAAAAGAAAAAAGAAAAACAAGAAAAAGAAGTATGGGAAAAAACAGGAAAAACGAATAAAATGGAAAAATGAGAAAAATGAGAAAAACTACTAAAAAGGGGAAAAAAGAGAAAAAGGAGAAAGGGGGAAAAAGAAAAATACGGGAAAAAATGGGAAATAAAATGAAAAAAGAAAAAAATGGGGAAAAAAGAAAAATGAGAAAAATGAGAATGGGAAAAATGAGAAAAATGAGAAAAACGACTAAAGAGGGAGAAAACAAGAATGGGAAAAATAGGGAAAAAAGAGAAAAGGGGGGAAAAGGAAAACAAGAATGGGAAAAAACAGGAAAAATGAATAAACTGGAAAAAAGAAATATGAAAAAAAAGAAAAAACAACAAAAGAGGGAAAAAATAAAAGGAGAAAGTGGAAAAAAGAAAAATCAAGGGGAAAAAATGGGAAATAACAAGAACCAGAAAAAATGGGAAAAACGAATAAAATGGAAAAAAAGAAAAATGAGAAAAATGAGAAAAACTACTAAAAAGGGGGAAAAAGAGAAAAAAGAGAAAGGGGAACAAAGAAAAATCAAGGGGAAAAAATGGGAAATAACAAGAAAAAAGAAAAAAATGGAAAAAGAGAAAAATGAGAAAAATGGGAAGAACGACTAAAGAGGGAAAAAACAAAAAAGAAATAGAAGGGGGAAAAAAGAAAAACAAGGGAAAGAAGAATGGGAAAAACGGGAAAGACGAATAAAATGGAAAAATGAGAAAAATGAGAAAAACTACTAAAAAGGGGAAAAAAGAGAAAAAAGAGAAAGGGGGAAAAAGAAGAACAAGGGAAAAAATGGGAAATAACATGAAAAAAGAAAAAAATGGGGAAAAAAGAAAAATGAGAAAAATGAGAATGGGAAAAATGAGAAAAACGACTAAAGAGGGAGAAAACAAGAATGGGAAAAATAGGGAAAATAGAGAAAAGGGGGAAAAGAAAAACAAGAATGGGAAAAAACAGGAAAAATGAATAAAATGGAAAAAAGAAAAATGAGAAAAATAAAAAATGACTAAAGAGGGAAAAAATAAAAGAAGAAAAAGAGAAAGTGGAAAAAAGAAAAATAAGGAAGACAAGAACCAGAAAAAATGGGAAAAACGAATAAAATGGAAAAAAAGAAAAATGAGAAAAATGAGAAAAACTACTAAAAAGGGGGAAAAAGAGAAAAAAGAGAAAGGGGAACAAAGAAAAACAAGGGAAAAAAATGGGAAATAAAATGAAAAAAGAAAAAAATGGGGGAAAAAGAAAAATGAGAAAAATGAGAATGGGAAAAATGAGAAAAATGAGAAAAATGACTAAAAAGGGAGAAAACAAGAATGGGAAAAATAGGGAAAAAAGAAAGAAGAAAAACAAGAACGGGAAAAAACTGGAAAAACGAATAAAATAGAATAAAAAGAAAAACGAGAAAAATGAAAAAGAGGAAAAATGAGAAAAACGACTTAAAAGGGAGAAAACAAACGAAGAAGAAAAAGAGAAGGTGGAAAAATAGAAAAACAAGGAAGACAAGAATGGGAAAAACCGGGTAGAAGGAATAAAATGGAAAAATGAGGAAAAGGAGAAAAATGAGAAGGGGAAAAATGAGAAAAACAAGAAAAACAAGAATGGGGAAAAAACAGGAAACACGAATAAAATGGAAAAAAGAGAAAAATGAGAAAAACGAGAAAAACGACTTAAAAGGGAGAAAACAAAAGAAGAAGAAAAAGAGAAGGTGGAAAAATAGAAAAACAAGGAAGACAAGAATGGGAAAAACCGGGAAAAAGGAATAAAATGGAAAAAAGAGGAAAAGGAGAAAAATGAGAAGGGGAAAAATGAGAAAAACAAGAAAAACAAGAATGGGGAAAAAACAGGAAACACGAATAAAATGGAAAAAAGAGAAAATGAGAAAAATGAGAAAAACGACTAAAGAGGGAAAAAACAAAAGAAGGAAAAGAGAAAGTGGAAAAAAGAAAAACAAGGAAGAAAAAATGGGGAAAAATAAAACAGAGAAAAAAGAGAAAAGGGGAAAAAAGAAAAACAAGGAAAACAGGAATGGGAAAAAACGGAAAAAACGGAAAAAACAAATAAAATCGAAAAAAAGAAAAATGAGAAAAATGAGAAAAACGACTAAAGAGGGAAAAAACAAAAGAAGGAAAAGAGAAAGTGGAAAAAAGAAAAACAAGGGAAAAAATGGGAAATAACATGGAAAAAGAAAAAAAATGGAAACAAGAGAAAAATGAGAAGAGTGGGAAGAGCGACTAAAGAGGGAAAAAACAAAAAAGAAATAGAAGGGGGAAAAAAGAAAAACAAGGGAAAGAAGAATGGGAAAAACGGGAAAAACAAATAACAGAAAAAAGAAAAATGAGAAGTAAAAATGAAAATAACGAGAAAAACGAGAAAAATGACTAAAAAGGAGGGAAATAAAAAAGGAGAAAAAAGAAACAAGAAAAACAAGAATGGGAAAAAACAGGAAAAACGAATAAAATGGAAAAAAAGAAATACGAGAAAAATAAGAAGGGAAAAAATGATAAAAACGACTAAAGGGGGAAAAAACAAAAGAAGAAAAAGAGAAAGTGGAACAAAGAAAAACAAGAAAAACAAGAATGGGAAATAAACAGGAAAAAAGAATAAAAAAGAAAAAAGAAAAACAAGAAAAAGAAGTATGGGAAAAAACAGGAAAAACGAATAAAATGGAAAAATGAGAAAAATGAGAAAAACTACTAAAAAACGAGAAAAATGAAAAAGAGGAAAAATGAGAAAAACGACTTAAAAGGGAGAAAACAAACGAAGAAGAAAAAGAGAAGGTGGAAAAATAGAAAAACAAGGAAGACAAGAATGGGAAAAACCGGGTAGAAGGAATAAAATGGAAAAAATAGGAAAAGGAGAAAAATGAGAAGGGGAAAAATGAGAAAAACAAGAAAAACAAGAATGGGGAAAAAACAGGAAACACGAATAAAATGGAAAAAAAGGAAAAATGAGAAAAATGAGAAAAACGACTAAAGGGAAAAAACAAAAGAAGTAAAAGAGAAAGTGGAAAAAAGAAAAACAAGGAAGAAAAAAATGGGGAAAAATAAAACAGAGAAAAGAGAAAAAGCGAAAAAAAAACAAGGAAAACAGGAATGGGAAAAAACGGTAAAAACAAATAAAAATGAAAAAAAAAAATGAGAAAAATGAGAAAAACGACTAAAGAGGGGTGGAAAAGAAAAAGAGAAAGTGGAAAAAAAGAAAAACAAGGAAGACAAGAATCTGAAAAAACGGGAAAAAGGAATAAAAGAGAAAAAGGAGAAAAAGGAGAAGGGGGTAAATGAGAAAAACGAGAAAAACTACTAAAAAGGGAAAAAAGAGAAAAAAGAGAAAGGGGAAAAAAGAAAAACAAGGAAAAAAATGGGAAATAACATGAAAAAAGAAAAAAATGGGAAAAAGAGAAAAATGAGAAAAACGACTAAAGAGGGAGAAAACAAGAATGGGAAAATTAGGGAAAAAAGAGAAAAGGGGAAAAAAGAAAAACAAGGAAAAAATGGGAAATAACATGAAAAAAGAAAAAAATGGGAAAAAAGAAAAATGAGAAAAATGAGAATGGGAAAAATGAGAAAAACGAGAAAAACGACTAAAGAGGGGAAAAACAAAAGAAGAAAAAAGAAAGTGGGAAAAAAGTGGAAAAAAAGAAAAGCAAGGAAGACAAGAATGGGAAAAACCGGGTAAAAGGAATAAAATGGAAAAAAGAGGAAAAGGAGAAAAATGAGAAGGGGAAAAATGAGAAAAACAAGAAAAACAAGAATGGGGAAAAAACAGGAAACAGGAATAAAATGGAAAAAAGAGAAAAATGAGAAAAGCGACTAAAGAGGGAAAAAACAAAAGAAGGAAAAGAGAAAGTGGAAAAAAGAAAAACAAGGAAGAAGAGAATGGGAAAAAATAAAACAGGGAAAAAAGAGAAAAGGGGAAAAAAGAAAAACAAGGAAAACAGGAATGGGGAAAAACGGTAAAAACAAATAAAATCGAAAAAAAGAAAAATGAGAAAAACGAGAAAAACGACTAAAGAGGGAAAAAACAAAAGAGAAAGAGAAGGGGGAAAAAAGAAAAACAAGGGGAAGAAGAATGGGAAACAACGGGAAAAACAAATAAAACAGAAAAAAGAAAAATGAGAAGTAAATATGAAAAAAACGAGAAAAATGAGAAAAATGACTAAAAAAATGAGGAAATAAAAAATTAAACGAATTAAATGGAAAAAATTAGAAAAATTAGAAAAATTAGAATGGGAAAATTAGAAAAATGAGAAAAACTACTAAAAAGGGGAAAAAAGAAAAAAGAGAAAGGGGAAAAAAGAAAAACAAGGGAAACAATGGGAAATAACATGAAAAAAGAAAAAATTGGGAAAAAGAGAAAAATGAGAAAAATGAGAAGAACGACTAAAGTTGGAAAAAACAATAGAGAAAGAGAAGGGGGAAAAAAGAAAAACAAGAGAAAGAAGAATGGGAAACAACGGGAAAACCAAATAAAACAGAAAAAAAGAAAAATGAGAAGTAAAAATGAAAAAAACAAGAAAAACGACTAAAAAGAAAAAAGGAGAAAAAAGAAAAACAAGAAAAACAAGAATGGGAAAAAACAGGAAAAACGAATAAAATGGAAAAAATGAATAAAAAATTAGAAAAACTACTAAAAAGGGAAAAAAGAGAAAAAAGAGAAAGGGGAAAAAAGAAAAACAAGGAAAAAATGGAAAATAACATGAAAAAAGAAAAAAATGGGAAAAAAGAAAAATTAGAAAAATTAGAATGGGAAAATAAGAAAAATGAGAAAAACTACTAAAAAGGGAAAAAAGAGAAATGAGAAAAATGAGAAAAACTACTAAAAAGGGGAAAAAAGAGAAAAAAGTGAAAGGGGAAAAAAGAAAAACAACGAAAAAAATGGGAAATAACATGAAAAAAGAAAAAAATGGGAAAAAGAGAAAAATGAGAAAAATGAGAAGAACGACTGAAGAGGGAAAAAACAAAAGAGAAAGAAGGGGAAAAAAGAAAAACAAGGGAAAGAAGAATGGGAAACAATGGGAAAAACAAATAAAACAGAAAAAAAGAAAAATGAGAAGTAAAAATGAAAAAAACAAGAAAAACGACTAAAAAGTTGGGAAAAGAAAAAAGGAGAAAAAAGAAAAACAAGAAAAACAACAATGGGAATATACAGGAAAAACGAATAAAATGGAAAAAATGAATAAAAAATGAGAAAAACTACTAAAAAGGGAAAAAAGAGAAAAAAGAGAAAGGGGAAAAAAGAAAAACAAGGAAAAAATGGGAAATAACATGAAAAAAGAAAAAAATGGGAAAAAAGAAAAATGAGAAAAATGAGAATGGGAAAAATGAGAAAAACGATAAAAACGACTAAAGAGGGAGAAAACAAAAAAGAAATAGAAGAGGGAAAAAAGAAAAACAAGGGAAAGAAGAATTGGAAAAAACGGGAAAAACAAATAAAACAGAAAAAAAGAAAAATGAGAAGTAAATATGAAAAAAACGAGAAAAACGAGAAAAACGACTAAAAAGGGGGGAAAATAAAAAATTAAACGAATTAAATGGAAATAATTAGAAAAATTCAAAAAATTAGAATGGGAAAATTAGAAAAATGAGAAAAACTACTAAAAAGTGAAAAAAGAGAAATGAGAAAAATGAGAAAAACTACTAAAAAGGGGAAAAAAGAGAAAAAAGAGAAAGGGGGAAAAAAGAAAAACAAGGAAAAAAATGGGAAATAACATGAAAAAAAAAATACACCAAAATAGGAAATAAGATAATTGAATAACCTGAAATAATAATAAATACAATACATGTATATCTAATCAGAATTCAAATGAGTTCATCACCCCTACATGGCACTCCAATCTTTTCCATATAATGGGCTCTCTGGTGAACTGCCTTGTCTACAAACTTGGCAGTCCTATTCACAATAAAAGTATTTGGGCCCGAAAGAAAATAAGATAATCTGTGATTAGAATCCCAGTGTGCTGTTCTTTCCAACAAAGGAGACAGGAATTTAATCCTAAGTGAATCATATAATTTGCAGTCGAACAAAACATGGGCAATATCTTCTATGGCTGGGTCCCCACATACACAAGTCCTCTCATCATATGGCAAACGATGGAAACGTCCATATTTAACCATAGAGTCCAACAATTCAAACCTAGCCCTGGAATAGGCCCTTCTCAGATTTTGTGTTAGACTCATCGACAGGTATTTTTCAAATTTAAAAATAGTTTTATTCTTAGCTAACCATTTTAATGAACCATTTTTTGCCAATGTCTCCATGTCCAATTGGGCACTGATATCCAGGGCTCGCTGTTTAAAAATATCCTTTGCCTGCGGTGCAGTTATGAGTACCTGTTGAATGGAAAGTCCATATTGTGTAATAACTTTAGTGAGATGTTTTAACCAGGATGTGGTAAAATCCATACTTATTTGTTCAAGTAGGCATAATTTGGGAAGCCTATCATGGTCCATTGAATGGACCTTCTGCCAGTAAGAAAAGACCTTTGATACTGTCTGGCTATGTATAGAGTGGATACCTGTTTCTGCTCTAATTGCGGGTGCTGACGTATTTTTATCAACTCCCAGTATACTTCTTAAAAAGCGGGTTTGAACATATTCAAGTGCAGCAGAATTTGTAAGACCCCACACTTCCGCACCATAAGTCAACATTGGGACAATTTTTGCTCTAAATACTTTCAGAATAGGGGTCAAAGTGCCGGGATATTTATAATTATACAGTTTAGATAGCCTTTTGGCACAGACCTCAGCCCTCCCTGCGGTCCTTCTGAAATGATTGTCCCAGGCTCCAGTATCAGTAAAAACCACTCCTAGGTAAGTGAAAGAATTCACTCGTTCTATAGGCTCCCCATTTATTTGCCATTTATATTTCATCCTTTTTCTTTTACCAAAAACCATCACTTTAGATTTAGACTTATTTATAGTTAAAGAGTTATGAACACAATAGACATTCAACTTTTTCAGGAGTCTTCTCAGGCCAACTTGTGAATGTGCCATCAAAATCATGTCATCTGCATATAATAGGACATTCACAAATATGCCATGAATTTTTAACATGTGAGTATCTACGGTACACATAAACCCTGGAATATCATTAATATAAAGATTGAAGAGCATTGGAGCTAATATACAACCCTGCCTGACACCTCTATAAGTAGGAATACTTTTGGTTAAAGAGCCATTTACACCAGTTCTTACTTTTAAATAGGTATTTGAATAGAGGGCCTTTACCAGGAATAAAAGTCTGGGCTCCATATTTAAATTAATTAATTTCTTCCATAAAATATTTCTATCTATGGAATCAAAAGCTGCGGTAAAATCTATAAAAGCAGCGAACACTTTTTTACCATTTGCCAATTGTTTTGAAATAAGATGATGTAATGTAAAACAATTATCTATTGTGGAGCGATCTGGTCTAAAACCAGTTTTTTCCTCTACAAGGAGGTTTGTCCTAATTACCCAGTTCTCTATTTTGCCCAAGAGGTGTTTGGCATACATTTTTCTTATTTCATTTTTCTTATTATTTTCTTATTAAAAGAAAAACAAGAAAAAGAAGTATGGGAAAAAACAGGAAAGACAAATAAAATGGAAAAATGAGAAAAATGAGAAAAACTACTAAAAAGGGGAAAAAAGATAAAAAAGAGAAAGGGGGAAAAAGAAAAAAAGGGAAAAAATTGGAAATAAAATGAAAAAAGAAAAAAATGGAAAAAAAAGAAAAATGGGAAAAATGAGAATGGGAAAAATGAGAAAAATGAGAAAAACGACTAAAGAGGGAGAAAACAAGAATGGGAAAAATAGGGAAAAAACAGAAAAGGGGAAAAGAAAAACAAGAATGGGAAAAAACAGGAAAAATGAATAAAATGGAAAAAAAATGAGAAAAATGAAAAAACGACTAAAGAGGGAAAAAATAAAAGAAGAAAAAGAGAAAGTGGAACAAAGAAAAATAAGGAAGACAAGAACCAGAAAAAATGGGAAAAACGAATAAAATGGAAAAAAAGAAAAATGAGAAAAATGAGAAAAATGAGAAAAACTACTAAAAAGGGGAAAAAAGAGAAAAAACAGAAAGGGGAAAAAAGAAAAACAAGGAAAAAAATGGGAAATAACATGAAAAAAGAAAAAAAATGGAAAAAAGAGAAAAATGAGAAAAATGGGAAGAACGACTAAAGAGGGAAAAACAAAAAAGAAATAGAAGGGGGAAAAAAGAAAAACAAGGGAAAGAAGAATGGGAAAAACGGGAAAAACAAATAACAGAAAAAAAGAAAAATGAGAAGTAAAAATGAAAAAAATGAGAAAAACGAGAAAAACGACTAAAAAGGGGAAATAAAAAAGGAGAAAAAAGAAAACAAGAAAAACAAGAATGGGAAAAAACAGGAAAAACGAATAAAATGGAAAAAAAGAAATACGAGAAAAATAAGAAGGAAAAAATGATAAAAACGACTAAAGGGGGAAAAAACAAAAGAAGAAGAAAAAGAGAAAGTGGAACAAAAAAAACAAGAAAAACAAGAATGGGAAATAAACAGGAAAAACGAATAAAAAGGAAAAAAGAAAAAGAAGAAAAAGAAGCATGGGAAAAAACAGGAAAAACGAATAAAATGGAAAAATGAGAAAAATGAGAAAAACTACTAAAAAGGGGAAAAAAGAGAAAAAAGAGCAAGGGGAAAAAAGAAAAATAAGGGAAAAAATGGGAAATAACATGAAAAAAGAAAAAAATGGGAAAAAAAGAAAAATGAGAAAAATGAGAATGGAAAAATGAGAAAAATGAGAAAAACGACTAAAGAGGGAGAAAACAAGAATGGGAAAAATAGGGAAAAAAGGGAAAAGGAGGGAAAAGAAAAACAAGAATGGGAAAAAACAGGAAAAATGAATAAACTGGAAAAAAAATGAGAAAAATGAGAAAAATGAAAAAACGACTAAAGAGGGAAAAAATAAAAGAAAAAGAGAAAGTGGAAAAAAGAAAAATAAGGAAGACAAGTACCAGAAAAATTGGCAAAACTAATAAAATGGAAAAAAAGAAAAATGAGAAAAATGAGAAAAATGAGAAAAACTACTAAAAAGGGGAAAAAAGAGAAAAAACAGAAAGGGGAAAAAAGAAAAACAAGGAAAAAAATGGGAAATAACATGAAAAAAGAAAAAAAATGGAAAAAAGAGAAAAATGAGAAAAATGGGAAGAACGACTAAAGAGGGAAAAACAAAAAAGAAATAGAAGGGGGAAAAAAGAAAAACAAGGGAAAGAAGAATGGGAAAAACGGGAAAAACAAATAACAGAAAAAAAGAAAAATGAGAAGTAAAAATGAAAAAACGAGAAAAACGAGAAAAACGACTAAAAAGGGGAAATAAAAAAGGAGAAAAAAGAAAACAAGAAAAACAAGAATGGGAAAAAACAGGAAAAACGACTAAAAAGGGGAAATAAAAAAGGAGAAAAAAAAAAACAAGAAAAACAAGAATGGGAAAAAACAGGAAAAACGAATAAAATGGAAAAAAAGAAATACGAGAAAAATAAGAAGGGGGAAAATGATAAAAACGACTAAAGGGGGAAAAAACAAAAGAAGAAGAAAAAGAGAAAGTGGAACAAAGAAAAACAAGAAAAACAAGAATGGGAAATAAACAGGAAAAACGAATAAAAAGGAAAAAAGAAAAACAAGAAAAAGAAGTATGGGAAAAAACAGGAAAAACGAATAAAATGGAAAAATTAGAAAAATGAGAAAAACTACTAAAAAGGGAAAAAAGAGAAATGAGAAAAATGAGAAAAACTACTAAAAAGGGGAAAAAAGAGAAAAAAGAGAAAGGGGGAAAAAGAAAAACAAGGAAAAAAATGGGAAATAACATGAAAAAAAAATACACCAAAATAGGAAATAAGATAATTGAATAACCTGAAATAATAATAAATACAATACATGTATATCTAATCAGAATTCAAATGAGTTCATCACCCCTACATGGCACTCCAATCTTTTCCATATAATGGGCTCTCTGGTGAACTGCCTTGTCTACAAACTTGGCAGTCCTATTCACAATAAAAGTATTTGAGCCCGAAAGAAAATAAGATAATCTGTGATTAGAATCCCAGTGTGCTGTTCTTTCCAACAAAGGAGACAGGAATTTAATCCTAAGTGAATCATATAATTTGCAGTCGAACAAAACATGGGCAATATCTTCTATGGCTGGGTCCCCACATACACAAGTCCTCTCATCATATGGCAAACGATGGAAACGTCCATATTTAACCATAGAGTCCAACAATTCAAACCTAGCCCTGGAATAGGCCCTTCTCAGATTTTGTGTTAGACTCATCGACAGGTATTTTTCAAATTTAAAAATAGTTTTATTCTTAGCTAACCATTTTAATGAACCATTTTTTGCCAATGTCTCCATGTCCAATTGGGCACTGATATCCAGGGCTCGCTGTTTAAAAATATCCTTTGCCTGCGGTGCAGTTATGAGTACCTGTTGAATGGAAAGTCCATATTGTGTAATAACTTTAGTGAGATGTTTTAACCAGGATGTGGTAAAATCCATACTTACTTGTTCAAGTAGGCATAATTTGGGAAGCCTATCATGGTCCATTGAATGGACCTTCTGCCAGTAAGAAAAGACCTTTGATACTGTCTGGCTATGTATAGAGTGGATACCTGTTTCTGCTCTAATTGCGGGTGCTGACGTATTTTTATCAACTCCCAGTATACTTCTTAAAAAGCGGGTTTGAACATATTCAAGTGCAGCAGAATTTGTAAGACCCCACACTTCCGTACCATAAGTCAACATTGGGACAATTTTTGCTCTAAATACTTTCAGATTAGGGGTCAAAGTGCCGGGATATTTATAATTATACAGTTTAGATAGCCTTTTGGCACAGACCTCAGCCCTCCCTGCGGTCCTTCTGAAATGATTGTCCCAGGCTCCAGTATCAGTAAAAACCACTCCTAGGTAAGTGAAAGAATTCACTCGTTCTATAGGCTCCCCATTTATTTGCCATTTATATTTCATCCTTTTTCTTTTACCAAAAACCATCACTTTAGATTTAGACTTATTTATAGTTAAAGAGTTATGAACACAATAGACATTCAACTTTTTCAGGAGTCTTCTCAGGCCAACTTGTCAATGTGCCATCAAAATCATGTCATCTGCATATAATAGGACATTCACAAATATGCCATGAATTTTTAACATGTGAGTATCTACGGTACGCATAAACCCTGGAATATCATTAATATAAAGATTGAAGAGCATTGGAGCTAAGATACAACCCTGCCTGACACCTCTATAAGTAGGAATACTTTTGGTTAAAGAGCCATTTACACCAGTTCTTACTTTTAAATAGGTATTTGAATAGAGGGCCTTTACCAGGAATAAAAGTCTGGGCTCCATATTTAAATTAATTAATTTCTTCCATAAAATATTTCTATCTATGGAATCAAAAGCTGCGGTAAAATCTATAAAAGCAGCGAACACTTTTTTACCATTTGCCAATTGTTTTGAAATAAGATGATGTAATGTAAAACAATTATCTATTGTGGAGCGATCTGGTCTAAAACCAGTTTGTTCCTCTACAAGGAGGTTTGTCCTAATTACCCAGTCCTCTATTTTGCCCAAGAGGTGTTTGGCATACATTTTTGCAGCAATTCCTATAAGACTGATTGGTCTATAATTTTGTGGCTCAGTCCTATTTCCTTTTTTAAATATAGGGACAACAATTGCTACTTCCCATCCTACTGGAATGAATCCTGTGTTGTTTATATAAGAAAACAAACCTGCAAGTAATGGGGCCCACCAGTCAGTATGAGTTTTAAAGAGTTCTGGTGGTAAAAAGTCCTCTCCTGGAGCCTTGTTGGGTTTCAAGGAATGGATGATAGATTTGACTTCTGCCACTGACACTGAGGGCCAAAGAGGGAGGTTTTCAAAATAAGTAGGATCAATTATACTTTCCTGCAAGGGTCTTTGGTTTGACTCAGTAAATAAACTTGTATAGAAATCCTCCCAGACTGAGGCAGGTATAGGAATGTCAAGTTGAAAATTGCGTTCCTTCAATAAACCCGAGACGGAATTCCAAAAAAATATTGAATTAGTTCCTTTTGCTGATAATTCCAAGTCTGCCCATATTTTAGCTGTATAAAGAGCTTTTTTGGACACAATAAGTTTCTTATATTCCCGCCTGATTTGTAGCATTTTGGATTGATTTTTTATGTTAGGATAACTCTGGGCCATACGCATTGCTGCCCTTAAATGTTTCCTAGTATGTAGACAATCAGAATCAAACCAGTTCATACTGTTTTGAAAATGATTTCTAGCAGGAACTTTATCTATCAAAAATTTCCTCAACGAGCTAGACAAAAGAGCATATTGTGTCAAGATCTTGTCTGGGCATTGAAAAGGAGTTGAAATAGAATTTCTCCAAGACTGAACCTGCTCTGAGTTTAGATAGGTGGTTAATGCCTTTGTATCTACCTTGTGCCACCTAAGTCTTCTGTTTTGCCTAATTTCAATATTGGCTAGTAACCTCTTATCATATGTCATAAATGATCTAATATCTGATCTGGCTGCAAAATAAACTGTAATCGGCTGATGATCGCTGTCTTCTCTCACATGGGCTTGAATATCTGAAAATAACCCAGACTTATTTCGAGAAACACAAATATAATCTAAGACACTACTAGAGTTTCCTGTATGAAATGTAAACGGATATATAAAATCAGATTCTTTGCCTCCTAAAATATGAAGGTTACATTTATAAATTAGTGAGACCAACTGAGAACCCGCCATGTTCCTTTTGGAATCTCTAGAACGCCAGGGTGGGTTGTTAATAAGGTAGTCCTCAGGAATAACACCCAGTCGTACAAAATCAAATAAAGAAGCCCCCACTCTGGCATTAAAATCTCCCGCTAAAATTACAATAGCATTGGGTTAATTAAGGTTTATCTTCAACAATAGATTTTCTAAATTTACCCAAATGTTGGGAGAAAAGTATGGAGATGAATATGGTGGCAGATAAATGTTCACTAGTACTACTACAACTGCTTCATACGAAAATTTAACCACCAAATAGAAAGGAGAATCAAAACCAAACACCAGTTCCTGGCCTTGCCAACCCAACTCAGCCTTGGCAAGTATCGACAATCCTCCCGATGCCCTTCCTTTAGTCTTGTGTTTCACTGCCGGGACTGACCAGGAATTAAATCCTGGAATGTGGATCCTTTCTTCCTCTTTGGTCAGCCAAGTTTCTTGAAGAGCTATAAAATCAAAGCCAGAGAGAAATTCCAACAAGTCTCCATCAGATACTCGATTTTTCCAACCGGCAATGTTCCAAGTCAGTAGGTGGAGAAAAACCTTGCAATTAATGTTGGCAGACGGCCCCATTGGAGACTTGAAATTTTGGGTTAGAGTACATGAGGCTTTTAGTCAATCGGCAGGGGTGATGTTGTCTAGAATGCCTTCTGTATCGAAGAAGACACATTGATTTACAAGTTGTCTGCCTTCGTCATTGTCTTGTTGATGGGGAAGCGCCAACAGAGATTGGGGAGCAAGACAATTATGATGAAATACTTTAACAGGTTGAAGAGTCAAAGTAGAATCAGCATCCAAACAAACAAAGTCCTCACTAACAGGTAAGGATGTTCCAGCCTTTAGTTCTTTCCCTAACCCATTTTGAACTTCTCCTTCAAATTCTGTAGATCTAGCATATGCGGGACTCATTTGAGACAACATTTGGTTGGAAATAGAATCCTTAGGACTCAGTTCTACTCCACCACCAGCATCCGATTTTAACACACAAGCTACTTTAACTTTCTGCAAATTATCTGGGACTGGATTGAGCAATGCCATTTCCTCACAATCAGCCTGTGTTTCTAGACATTTCTTTTCTGTTGAAGTAGTAGTATTTTGTTGAACAGATATATTTTCACAGGCCTGGGTACTTAGTAGTGCCATATTTATTAATGGCTTTGCCATAGATTGTGTTGTTTTCAATGTCTCTCTTAATTCATCCAGTCTTTGTATAACATCTGATTGCTCTGATTGTGGTAACTCCCCAAATAAGTCAATCAGCGTTTCTTCTGGCATTTCCTCACTCAGGATCATTGCTGTTGTAGCAACTTCATGATTATCTGTATGTTTGCTACTGCCATCAGAACTTAAAGCAATATTACCCCCTTTCAAAGACTGATCTAGGAGAGGACTCACTTTCTCTGAGCTAAAAACACGTATTGGAAATATTGAAAAAGTACTCAGGAAAGGCTTCATTTTAAAAAGCATGGGAAAAAGAGAAAAATGAGAAAAATGAGAAGAATGACTAAAGAGGGAAAAAACAAAAGAGAAAGAGAAGGGGGAAAAAAGAAAAACAAGGGAAAGAAGAATGGGAAACAACGGGAAAACCAAATAAAACAGAAAAAAAGAAAAATGAGAAGTAAAAATGAAAAAAACGAGAAAAACGACTAAAAAGGGGGGGAAAGAAAGAAGGAGAAAAAAGAAAAACAAGAAAAACAAGAATGGGAAAAAACAGGAAAAACGAATAAAATGGAAAAAAGAAATACGAGAAAAATAAGAAGGGGAAAAATGATAAAAACGACTAAAGATGGGAAAAACAAAAGAAGAAAAAAGAAAGTGGAAAAAAAGTGGAAAAAAAGAAAAACAAGGAAGACAAGAATGGGAAAAAATGGGAAAAACTAATAAAAAAGGGGAAAAATGAGAAAAAATGAGAAAAACTACTAAAAATGGGAAAAAACAGGAAAAATGAATAAAATGGAAAAAAATGAGAAAAATGAAAAAACGACTAAAGAGGGAATTCCCATTTTTCTCTTTTTTCCCTATTTTTCCCATTCTTGTTTTCTCCCTTTTTAGTCATTTTTCTCATTTTTCTCATTTTTCCCATTCTCATTTTTCTCCTTTTTCTTATTAAAAGAAAAACAAGAAAAAGAAGTATGGGAAAAAACAGGAAAGACGAATAAAATGGAAAAATGAGAAAAATGAGAAAAACTACTAAAAAGGGGAAAAAAAGAAAAAAGAGAAAGGGGGAAAAAGAAAAACAAGGGAAAAAATGGGAAATAACATGAAAAAAGAAAAAAATGGGAAAAAAAGAAAAATGAGAAAAATGAGAATGGGAAAAATGAGAAAAATGAGAAAAACGACTAAAGAGGGAGAAAACAAGAATGGGAAAAATAGGGAAAAAAGAGAAAAGGGGAAAAAAGAAAAACAAGGAAAAAATCGGAAATAACATGAAAAAAGAAAAAAATGGAAAAAAGAGAAAATGAGAAAAATGGGAAGAATGACTAAAGAGGGAAAAAACAAAAAAGAAATAGAAGGGGGAAAAAGAAAAACAAGGGAAAGAAGAATGGGAAAAACGGGAAAAACAACAGAAAAAAAGAAAAATGAGAAGTAAAAATGAAAAAAATGAGAAAAACGAGAAAAACGACTAAAAAGGGGGGAAATACAAAAGGAGAAAAAGAAAAACAAGAAAAACAAGAATGGGAAAAAACAGGAAAAACGAATAAAATGGAAAAAAGAGAAAATGAGAAAAATGGGAAGAACGACTAAAGAGGGAAAAACAAAAAAGAAATAGAAGTGGAAAAAAGAAAAACAAGGGAAAGAAGAATGGGAAAAACGGGAAAAACAAATAACAGAAAAAAAGAAAAATGAGAAGTAAAAATGAAAAAAACGAGAAAAACGAGAAGAACGACTAAAAAGGGGGGAAATACAAAAGGAGAAAAAGAAAAACAAGAAAAACAAGAATGGGAAAAAACAGGAAAAACAAATAAAATGGAAAAAAGAAAAAGAAGAAAAAGAAGTATGAGAAAAAACAGGAAAAACGAATAAAATGTAAAAATGAGAAAAATGAGAAAAACTACTAAAAAGGGGAAAAAAGAGAAAAAAATGAAAGGGGGAAAAAGAAAAACAAGGGAAAAAATGGGAAATAACATGAAAAAAGAAAAAATGGGAAAAAAAGAAAAATGAGAAAAATGAGAATGGGAAAAATGAGAAAAATGAGAAAAACGACTAAAGAGGGAGAAAACAAGAATGGGAAAAATAGGGAAAAAAGAGAAAAGGGGAAAAAAGAAAAACAAGGAAAAAATGGGAAATAACATGAAAAAAAAATGGAAAAAAGAGAAAATGAGAAAAATGGGAAGAACGACTAAAGAGGGAAAAAACAAAAAAGAAATAGAAGGGGGGGAAAAGAAAAACAAGGGAAAGAAGAATGGGAAAAACGGGAAAAACAAATAACAGAAAAAAAGAAAAATGAGAAGTAAAAATGAAAAAAACAGGAAAAAATGAGAAAAACAAATAACAGAAAAAAAGAAAAATGAGAAGTAAAAATGAAAAAAATGAGAAAAATGAGAAAAACGACTAAAAGGGGGGAAATACAAAAGGAGAAAAAGAAAAACAAGAAAAACAAGAATGGGGAAAAACAGGAAAAACGAATAAAATGGAAAAAAAGAAATACGAGAGAAATAAGAAGGGGAAAATGATAAAAACGACTAAAGAGGGAAAAACAAAAGAAGAAGAAAAAGAGAAAGTGGAAAAAGAAAAACAAGAAAAACAAGAATGGGAAATAAACAGGAAAAACGAATAAAAAGGAAAAAAGAAAAAGAAGAAAAAGAGGTATGGGAAAAAACAGGAAAAACGAATAAAATGGAAAAATGAGAAAAATGAGAAAAACTACTAAAAAGGGGGAAAAAGAGAAAAAAGAGAAAGGGGGAAAAAGAAAAACAAGGAAAAAAATGGGAAATAAAATGAAAAAAGAAAAATGGGAAGAACGACTAAAGAGGGAAAAAACAAAAAAGAAATAGAAGGGGAAAAAAGAAAAACAAGGGAAAGAAGAATGGGAAAAACGGGAAAAACAAATAACAGAAAAAAAGAAAAATGAGAAGTAAAAATGAAAAAAACAGGAAAAAATGAGAAAAACAAATAACAGAAAAAAAGAAAAATGAGAAGTAAAAATGAAAAAAACGAGAAAAACGAGAAAAACGACTAAAAGGGGGGAAATACAAAAGGAGAAAAAGAAAAACAAGAAAAACAAGAATGGGAAAAAACAGGAAAAACGAATAAAATGGAAAAAAAGAAATACGAGAGAAATAAGAAGGGGAAAATGATAAAAACGACTAAAGAGGGAAAAACAAAAGAAGAAGAAAAAGAGAAAGTGGAAAAAGAAAAACAAGAATGGGAAATAAACAGGAAAAACTAATAAAAAGGAAAAAAGAAAAAGAAGAAAAAGAAGTATGGGAAAAAACAGGAAAAACGAATAAAATGGAAAAATGAGAAAAATGAGAAAAACTACTAAAAAGGGGGAAAAAGAGAAAAAAGAGAAGGGGAAAAAGAAAAACAAGGAAAAAATGGGAAATAACATGAAAAAAGAAAAAAATGGGAAAAAAAGAAAAATGAGAAAAATGAGAATGGGAAAAATGAGAAAAATGAAAAAAACGACTAAAGAGGGAGAAAACAAGAATGGGAAAATTAGGGAAAAAAGAGAAAAGGGGAAAAAAGAAAAACAAGGAAAAAAATGGGAAATAACATGAAAAAAGAAAAAAATGGAAAAAAGAGAAAACGAGAAAAATGGGAAGAACGACTAAAGAGGGAAAAAACAAAAAAGAAATAGAAGGGGAAAAAAAGAAAAACAAGGGAAAGAAGAATGGGAAAAACGGGAAAAACAAATAACAGAAAAAAAGAAAAATGAGAAGTAAAAATGAAAAAAAATGAGAAAAACAAGAAAAACGACTAAAAGGGGGGGAAATAAAAAAGGAGAAAAAGGAAAACAAGAAAAACAAGAATGGGAAAAAACAGGAAAAACGAATAAAATGGAAAAAAAGAAATACGAGAAAAATAAGAAGGGGAAAAATGATAAAAACGACCAAAGAAGGAAAAAACAAAAGCAGAAGAAAAAGAGAAAGTGGAACAAAAAAAACAAGAAAAAGAAGTATGGGAAAAAACAGGAAAGACGAATAAAATGGAAAAATGAGAAAAATGAGAAAAACTACTAAAAAGGGGAAAAAGAGAAAAAAGAGAAAGGGGGAAAAAGAAAAACAAGGGAAAAAATGGGAAATAACATGAAAAAAGAAAAAAATGGGAAAAAAAGAAAAATGAGAAAAATGAGAATGGGAAAAATGAGAAAAATGAGAAAAACGACTAAAGAGGGAGAAAACAAGAATGGGAAAAATAGGGAAAAAAGAGAAAAGGGGAAAAAAGAAAAACAAGGAAAAAATGGGAAATAACATGAAAAAAGAAAAAAATGGAAAAAAGAGAAAATGAGAAAAATGGGAAGAACGACTAAAGAGGGGAAAAAACAAAAAAGAAATAGAAGGGAAAAAGAAAAACAAGGGAAAGAAGAATGGGAAAAATGGGAAAAACAAATAACAGAAAAAAAGAAAAATGAGAAGTAAAAATGAAAAAAATGAGAAAAACGAGAAAAACGACTAAAAAGGGGGGAAATACAAAAGGAGAAAAAGAAAAACAAGAAAAACAAGAATGGGTAAAAACAGGAAAAACGAATAAAATGGAAAAAAGAGAAAATGAGAAAAATGGGAAGAACGACTAAAGAGGGAAAAAACAAAAAAGAAATAGAAGTGGAAAAAAGAAAAACAAGGGAAAGAAGAATGGGAAAAACGGGAAAAACTAATAACAGAAAAAAAGAAAAATGAGAAGTAAAAATGAAAAAAACGAGAAAAACGACTAAAAAGCGGGGAAATACAAAAGGAGAAAAAGAAAAACAAGAAAAACAAGTATGAGAAAAAACAGGAAAAACGAACAAAATGGAAAAATGAGAAAAATGAGAAAAACTACTAAAAAGGGGGAAAAAGAGAATAAAGAGAAAGGGGGAAAAAGAAAAACAAGGAAAAAAATGGGAAATAACATGAAAAAAGAAAAAAATGGGAAAAAAAGAAAAATGAGAAAAATGAGAATGGGAAAAATGAGAAAAATTAGAAAAACGACTAAAGAGGGAGAAAAAAAGAATGGGAAAAATAGGAAAAAAAGAGAAAAGGGGAAAAAAGAAAAACAAGGAAAAAATGGGAAATAACATGAAAAAAGAAAAAAATGGAAAAAAGAGAAAATGAGAAAAATGGGAAGAACGACTAAAGAGGGAAAAAACAAAAAAGAAATAGAAGGGGGAAAAAAGAAAAACAAGGGAAAGAAGAATGGGAAAAACGGGAAAAACAAATAACAGAAAAAAAGAAAAAAATGAAAAAAAATGAGAAAAAATGAGAAAAACAAGAAAAACGACTAAAAGGGGGGGAAATAAAAAAGGAGAAAAACAAAAACAAGAAAAACAAGAATGGGAAAAAACAGGAAAAACGAATAAAATGGAAAAAAAGAAATACGAGAAAAATAAGAAGGGGAAAAATGATAAAAACGACCAAAGAAGGAAAAAACAAAAGCAGAAGAAAAAGAGAAAGTGGAACAAAGAAAAAGAAGTATGGGAAAAAACAGGAAAGACGAATAAAATGGAAAAATGAGAAAAATGAGAAAAACTACTAAAAGGGAAAAAAGAGAAAAAAGAGAAAGGGGGAAAAAGAAAAACAAGGGAAAAAATGGGAAATACAAAAGGAGAAAAAGAAAAACAAGAAAAACAAGAATGGGAAAAAACAGGAAAAACGAATAAAATGGAAAAAAAGAAATACGAGAGAAATAAGAAGGGGAAAATGATAAAAACGACTAAAGAGGGAAAAACAAAAGAAGAAGAAAAAGAGAAAGTGGAAAAAGAAAAACAAGAATGGGAAATAAACAGGAAAAACGAATAAAAAGAAAAAAAGAAAAACAAGAAAAAGAAGTATGGGAAAAAACAGGAAAAACGAATAAAATGGAAAAATGAGAAAAATGAGAAAAACTACTAAAAAGGGGGAAAAAGAGAAAAAAGAGAAGGGGAAAAAGAAAAACAAGGAAAAAATGGGAAATAACATGAAAAAAGAAAAAAATGGGAAAAAAAGAAAAATGAGAAAAATGAGAATGGGAAAAATTTGAAAAATGAGAAAAATGAGAATGGGAAAAAAAAAATGAGAAAAATGAGAATGGGAAAAATAGGGAAAAAAGAGAAAATGAGAAAAAAAGGAAGAACGACTAAAGAGGGAAAAAACAAAAAAGAAATAGAAGGGGGAAAAAAGAAAAACAAGGGAAAGAAGAATGGGAAAAACGGGAAAAACAAATAACAGAAAAAAAGAAAAATGAGAAGTAAAAATGAAAAAAATGAGAAAAATGAGAAAAACGAGAAAAACGACTAAAAAGGGGGGAAATACAAAAGGAGAAAAAGAAAAACAAGAAAAACAAGAATGGGAAAAAACAGGAAAAACGAATAAAATGGAAAAAAGAGAAAATGAGAAAAATGGGAAGAACGACTAAAGAGGGAAAAAACAAAAAAGAAATAGAAGTGGAAAAAAGAAAAACAAGGGAAAGAAGAATGGGAAAAACGGGAAAAACTAATAACAGAAAAAAAGAAAAATGAGAAGTAAAAATGAAAAAAACGAGAAAAACGACTAAAAAGCGGGGAAATACAAAAGGAGAAAAAGAAAAACAAGAAAAACAAGAATGGGAAAAAACAGGAAAAAGGAATAAAAAGGAAAAAAGAAAAAGAAGAAAAAGAAGTATGAGAAAAAACAGGAAAAACGAACAAAATGGAAAAATGAGAAAAATGAGAAAAACTACTAAAAAGGGGGAAAAAGAGAATAAAGAGAAAGGGGGAAAAAGAAAAACAAGGAAAAAAATGGGAAATAACATGAAAAAAGAAAAAAATGGGAAAAAAAGAAAAATGAGAAAAATGAGAATGGGAAAAATGAGAAAAATGAGAAAAACGACTAAAGAGGGAGAAAAAAAGAATGGGAACAATAGGAAAAAAAGAGAAAAGGGGAAAAAAGAAAAACAAGGAAAAAATGGGAAATAACATGAAAAAAGAAAAAAATGGAAAAAAGAGAAAATGAGAAAAATGGGAAGAACGACTAAAGAGGGAAAAAACAAAAAAGAAATAGAAGGGGGAAAAAAGAAAAACAAGGGAAAGAAGAATGGGAAAAACGGGAAAAACAAATAACAGAAAAAAAGAAAAAAATGAAAAAAAATGAGAAAAAATGAGAAAAACAAGAAAAACGACTAAAAGGGGGGGAAATAAAAAAGGAGAAAAACAAAAACAAGAAAAACAAGAATGGGAAAAAACAGGAAAAACGAATAAAATGGAAAAAAAGAAATACGAGAAAAATAAGAAGGGGAAAAATGATAAAAACGACCAAAGAAGGAAAAAACAAAAGCAGAAGAAAAAGAGAAAGTGGAACAAAGAAAAAGAAGTATGGGAAAAAACAGGAAAGACGAATAAAATGGAAAAATGAGAAAAATGAGAAAAACTACTAAAAGGGAAAAAAGAGAAAAAAGAGAAAGGGGGAAAAAGAAAAACAAGGGAAAAAATGGGAAATACAAAAGGAGAAAAAGAAAAACAAGAAAAACAAGAATGGGAAAAAACAGGAAAAACGAATAAAATGGAAAAAAAGAAATACGAGAGAAATAAGAAGGGGAAAATGATAAAAACGACTAAAGAGGGAAAAACAAAAGAAGAAGAAAAAGAGAAAGTGGAAAAAGAAAAACAAGAATGGGAAATAAACAGGAAAAACGAATAAAAAGAAAAAAAGAAAAACAAGAAAAAGAAGTATGGGAAAAAACAGGAAAAACGAATAAAATGGAAAAATGAGAAAAATGAGAAAAACTACTAAAAAGGGGGAAAAAGAGAAAAAAGAGAAGGGGAAAAAGAAAAACAAGGAAAAAATGGGAAATAACATGAAAAAAGAAAAAAATGGGGAAAAAAGAAAAATGAGAAAAATGAGAATGGGAAAAATTTGAAAAATGAGAAAAATGAGAATGGGAAAAAAAAAATGAGAAAAATGAGAATGGGAAAAATAGGGAAAAAAGAGAAAATGAGAAAAAAAGGAAGAACGACTAAAGAGGGAAAAAACAAAAAAGAAATAGAAGGGGGAAAAAAGAAAAACAAGGGAAAGAAGAATGGGAAAAACGGGAAAAACAAATAACAGAAAAAAAGAAAAATGAGAAGTAAAAATGAAAAAAATGAGAAAAATGAGAAAAACGAGAAAAACGACTAAAAAGGGGGGAAATACAAAAGGAGAAAAAGAAAAACAAGAAAAACAAGAATGGGAAAAAACAGTAAAAACGAATAAAATGGAAAAAAAGAAATACGAGAAAAATAAGAAGGGGAAAAATGATAAATACGACCAAAGAAGGAAAAAACAAAAGCAGAAGAAAAAGAGAAAGTGGAACAAAGAAAAACAAGAAAAAGAAGTATGGGTAAAAACAGGAAAAACGAATAAAATGGAAAAAAGAGAAAATGAGAAAAACTACTAAAAAGGGGAAAAAAGAGAAAAAAAATGAAAGGGGGAAAAAGAAAAACAAGGGAAAAAATGGGAAATAACATGAAAAAAGAAAAAATGGGAAAAAAAGAAAAATGAGAAAAATGAGAATGGGAAAAATGAGAAAAATGAGAAAAACGACTAAAGAGGGAGAAAACAAGAATGGGAAAAATAGGGAAAAAAGAGAAAAGGGGAAAAAAGAAAAACAAGGAAAAAATGGGAAATAACATGAAAAAAAAATGGAAAAAAGAGAAAATGAGAAAAATGGGAAGAACGACTAAAGAGGGAAAAAACAAAAAAGAAATAGAAGGGGGGGAAAAGAAAAACAAGGGAAAGAAGAATGGGAAAAACGGGAAAAACAAATAACAGAAAAAAAGAAAAATGAGAAGTAAAAATGAAAAAAACAGGAAAAAATGAGAAAAACAAATAACAGAAAAAAAGAAAAATGAGAAGTAAAAATGAAAAAAATGAGAAAAACGAGAAAAACGACTAAAAGGGGGGAAATACAAAAGGAGAAAAAGAAAAACAAGAAAAACAAGAATGGGGAAAAACAGGAAAAACGAATAAAATGGAAAAAAAGAAATACGAGAGAAATAAGAAGGGGAAAATGATAAAAACGACTAAAGAGGGAAAAACAAAAGAAGAAGAAAAAGAGAAAGTGGAAAAAGAAAAACAAGAAAAACAAGAATGGGAAATAAACAGGAAAAACGAATAAAAAGGAAAAAAGAAAAAGAAGAAAAAGAGGTATGGGAAAAAACAGGAAAAACGAATAAAATGGAAAAATGAGAAAAATGAGAAAAACTACTAAAAAGGGGGAAAAAGAGAAAAAAGAGAAAGGGGGAAAAAGAAAAACAAGGAAAAAAATGGGAAATAAAATGAAAAAAGAAAAATGGGAAGAACGACTAAAGAGGGAAAAAACAAAAAAGAAATAGAAGGGGAAAAAAGAAAAACAAGGGAAAGAAGAATGGGAAAAACGGGAAAAACAAATAACAGAAAAAAAGAAAAATGAGAAGTAAAAATGAAAAAAACAGGAAAAAATGAGAAAAACAAATAACAGAAAAAAAGAAAAATGAGAAGTAAAAATGAAAAAAACGAGAAAAACGAGAAAAACGACTAAAAGGGGGGAAATACAAAAGGAGAAAAAGAAAAACAAGAAAAACAAGAATGGGAAAAAACAGGAAAAACGAATAAAATGGAAAAAAAGAAATACGAGAGAAATAAGAAGGGGAAAATGATAAAAACGACTAAAGAGGGAAAAACAAAAGAAGAAGAAAAAGAGAAAGTGGAAAAAGAAAAACAAGAATGGGAAATAAACAGGAAAAACGAATAAAAAGGAAAAAAGAAAAAGAAGAAAAAGAAGTATGGGAAAAAACAGGAAAAACGAATAAAATGGAAAAATGAGAAAAATGAGAAAAACTACTAAAAAGGGGGAAAAAGAGAAAAAAGAGAAGGGGAAAAAGAAAAACAAGGAAAAAATGGGAAATAACATGAAAAAAGAAAAAAATGGGAAAAAAAGAAAAATGAGAAAAATGAGAATGGGAAAAATGAGAAAAATGAAAAAAACGACTAAAGAGGGAGAAAACAAGAATGGGAAAATTAGGGAAAAAAGAGAAAAGGGGAAAAAAGAAAAACAAGGAAAAAAATGGGAAATAACATGAAAAAAGAAAAAAATGGAAAAAAGAGAAAACGAGAAAAATGGGAAGAACGACTAAAGAGGGAAAAAACAAAAAAGAAATAGAAGGGGGAAAAAAGAAAAACAAGGGAAAGAAGAATGGGAAAAACGGGAAAAACAAATAACAGAAAAAAAGAAAAATGAGAAGTAAAAATGAAAAACAATGAGAAAAACAAGGAAAACGACTAAAAGGGGGGGAAATAAAAAAGGAGAAAAAGAAAAACAAGAAAAACAAGAATGGGAAAAAACAGGAAAAACGAATAAAATGGAAAAAAAGAAATACGAGAAAAATAAGAAGGAGAAAAATGATAAAAACGACCAAAGAAGGAAAAAACAAAAGCAGAAGAAAAAGAGAAAGTGGAACAAAGAAAAACAAGAAAAAGAAGTATGGGAAAAAACAGGAAAGACGAATAAAATGGAAAAATGAGAAAAATGAGAAAAACTACTAAAAAGGGGAAAAAGAGAAAAAAGAGAAAGGGGGAAAAAGAAAAACAAGGGAAAAAATGGGAAATAACATGAAAAAAGAAAAAAATGGGAAAAAAAGAAAAATGAGAAAAATGAGAATGGGAAAAATGAGAAAAATGAGAAAAACGACTAAAGAGGGAGAAAACAAGAATGGGAAAAATAGGGAAAAAAGAGAAAAGGGGAAAAAAGAAAAACAAGGAAAAAATGGGAAATAACATGAAAAAAGAAAAAAATGGAAAAAAGAGAAAATGAGAAAAATGGGAAGAACGACTAAAGAGGGGAAAAAACAAAAAAGAAATAGAAGGGAAAAAGAAAAACAAGGGAAAGAAGAATGGGAAAAATGGGAAAAACAAATAACAGAAAAAAAGAAAAATGAGAAGTAAAAATGAAAAAAATGAGAAAAACGAGAAAAACGACTAAAAAGGGGGGAAATACAAAAGGAGAAAAAGAAAAACAAGAAAAACAAGAATGGGTAAAAACAGGAAAAACGAATAAAATGGAAAAAAGAGAAAATGAGAAAAATGGGAAGAACGACTAAAGAGGGAAAAAACAAAAAAGAAATAGAAGTGGAAAAAAGAAAAACAAGGGAAAGAAGAATGGGAAAAACGGGAAAAACTAATAACAGAAAAAAAGAAAAATGAGAAGTAAAAATGAAAAAAACGAGAAAAACGACTAAAAAGCGGGGAAATACAAAAGGAGAAAAAGAAAAACAAGAAAAACAAGAATGGGAAAAAACAGGAAAAAGGAATAAAAAGGAAAAAAGAAAAAGAAGAAAAAGAAGTATGAGAAAAAACAGGAAAAACGAACAAAATGGAAAAATGAGAAAAATGAGAAAAACTACTAAAAAGGGGGAAAAAGAGAATAAAGAGAAGGGGAAAAAGAAAAACAAGGAAAAAATGGGAAATAACATGAAAAAAGAAAAAAATGGAAAAAAGAGAAAATGAGAAAAATGGGAACAACGACTAAAGAGGGAAAAAACAAAAAAGAAATAGAAGGGGGAAAAAAGAAAAACAAGGGAAAGAAGAATGGGAAAAACGGGAAAAACAAATAACAGAAAAAAAGAAAAAAATGAAAAAAAATGAGAAAAAATGAGAAAAACAAGAAAAACGACTAAAAGGGGGGGAAATAAAATAGGAGAAAAAGAAAAACAACAAAAACAAGAATGGGTAAAAACAGGAAAAACGAATAAAATGGAAAAAAGAGAAAATGAGAAAAATGGGAAGAACGACTAAAGAGGGAAAAAACAAAAAAGAAATAGAAGTGGAAAAAAGAAAAACAAGGGAAAGAAGAATGGGAAAAACGGGAAAAACAAATAACAGAAAAAAAGAAAAAAATTAGAAAAAATTAGAAAAAATGAGAAAAACAAGAAAAACGACTAAAAGGGGGGGAAATAAAAAAGGAGAAAAAGAAAAACAACAAAAACAAGAATGGGTAAAAACAGGAAAAACGAATAAAATGGAAAAAAGAGAAAATGAGAAAAATGGGAAGAACGACTAAAGAGGGAAAAAACAAAAAAGAAATAGAAGGGGGAAAAAAGAAAAACAAGGGAAAGAAGAATGGGAAAAACGGGAAAAACAAATAACAGAAAAAAAGAAAAAAATGAGAAAAAATGAGAAAAAATGAGAAAAACAAGAAAAACGACTAAAAGGGTGGGAAATAAAAAAGGAGAAAAAGAAAAACAACAAAAACAAGAATGGGAAATAAACAGGAAAAACGAATAAAAAGAAAAAAAGAAAAACAAGAAAAAGAAGTATGGGAAAAAACAGGAAAAACGAATAAAATGGAAAAATGAGAAAAATGAGAAAAACTACTAAAAAGGGGGAAAAAGAGAAAAAAGAGAAGGGGAAAAAGAAAAACAAGGAAAAAATGGGAAATAACATGAAAAAAGAAAAAAATGGGAAAAAAAGAAAAATGAGAAAAATGAGAATGGGAAAAATGAGAAAAATGAGAAAAATGAGAATGGGAAAAAAAAAATGAGAAAAATGAGAATGGGAAAAATAGGGAAAAAAGAGAAAATGAGAAAAAAAGGAAGAACGACTAAAGAGGGAAAAAACAAAAAAGAAATAGAAGGGGGAAAAAAGAAAAACAAGGGAAAGAAGAATGGGAAAAACGGGAAAAACAAATAACAGAAAAAAAGAAAAATGAGAAGTAAAAATGAAAAAAATGAGAAAAACGAGAAAAACGACTAAAAAGGGGGGAAATACAAAAGGAGAAAAAGAAAAACAAGAAAAACAAGAATGGGAAAAAACAGGAAAAACGAATAAAATGGAAAAAAGAGAAAATGAGAAAAATGGGAAGAAGGACTAAAGAGGGAAAAAACAAAAAAGAAATAGAAGTGGAAAAAAGAAAAACAAGGGAAAGAAGAATGGGAAAAACGGGAAAAACAAATAACAGAAAAAAAGAAAAATGAGAAGTAAAAATGAAAAAAAATGAGAAAAACAAGAAAAACGACTAAAAAGCGGGGAAATACAAAAGGAGAAAAAGAAAAACAAGAAAAACAAGAATGGGAAAAAACAGGAAAAAGGAATAAAAAGGAAAAAAGAAAAAGAAGAAAAAGAAGTATGAGAAAAAACAGGAAAAACGAACAAAATGGAAAAATGAGAAAAATGAGAAAAACTACTAAAAAGGGGGAAAAAGAGAATAAAGAGAAAGGGGGAAAAAGAAAAACAAGGAAAAAAATGGGAAATAACATGAAAAAAGAAAAAAATGGGAAAAAAAGAAAAATGAGAAAAATGAGAATGGGAAAAATGAGAAAAATGAGAAAAACGACTAAAGAGGGAGAAAAAAAGAATGGGAAAAATAGGAAAAAAAGAGAAAAGGGGAAAAAAGAAAAACAAGGAAAAAATGGGAAATAACATGAAAAAAGAAAAAAATGGAAAAAAGAGAAAATGAGAAAAATGGGAAGAACGACTAAAGAGGGAAAAAACAAAAAAGAAATAGAAGGGGGAAAAAAGAAAAACAAGGGAAAGAAGAATGGGAAAAACGGGAAAAACAAATAACAGAAAAAAAGAAAAAAATGAAAAAAAATGAGAAAAAATGAGAAAAACAAGAAAAACGACTAAAAGGGGGGGAAATAAAAAAGGAGAAAAACAAAAACAAGAAAAACAAGAATGGGAAAAAACAGGAAAAACGAATAAAATGGAAAAAAAGAAATACGAGAAAAATAAGAAGGGGAAAAATGATAAAAACGACCAAAGAAGGAAAAAACAAAAGCAGAAGAAAAAGAGAAAGTGGAACAAAGAAAAAGAAGTATGGGAAAAAACAGGAAAGACGAATAAAATGGAAAAATGAGAAAAATGAGAAAAACTACTAAAAGGGAAAAAAGAGAAAAAAGAGAAAGGGGGAAAAAGAAAAACAAGGGAAAAAATGGGAAATACAAAAGGAGAAAAAGAAAAACAAGAAAAACAAGAATGGGAAAAAACAGGAAAAACGAATAAAATGGAAAAAAAGAAATACGAGAGAAATAAGAAGGGGAAAATGATAAAAACGACTAAAGAGGGAAAAACAAAAGAAGAAGAAAAAGAGAAAGTGGAAAAAGAAAAACAAGAATGGGAAATAAACAGGAAAAACGAATAAAAAGAAAAAAAGAAAAACAAGAAAAAGAAGTATGGGAAAAAACAGGAAAAACGAATAAAATGGAAAAATGAGAAAAATGAGAAAAACTACTAAAAAGGGGGAAAAAGAGAAAAAAGAGAAGGGGAAAAAGAAAAACAAGGAAAAAATGGGAAATAACATGAAAAAAGAAAAAAATGGGAAAAAAAGAAAAATGAGAAAAATGAGAATGGGAAAAATTTGAAAAATGAGAAAAATGAGAATGGGAAAAAAAAATGAGAAAAATGAGAATGGGAAAAATAGGGAAAAAAAGAGAAAATGAGAAAAAAAGGAAGAACGACTAAAGAGGGAAAAAATAAAAAAGAAATAGAAGGGGGAAAAAAGAAAAACAAGGGAAAGAAGAATGGGAAAAACGGGAAAAACAAATAACAGAAAAAAAGAAAAATGAGAAGTAAAAATGAAAAAAATGAGAAAAATGAGAAAAACGAGAAAAACGACTAAAAAGGGGGGAAATACAAAAGGAGAAAAAGAAAAACAAGAAAAACAAGAATGGGAAAAAACAGGAAAAACGAATAAAATGGAAAAAAGAGAAAATGAGAAAAATGGGAAGAACGACTAAAGAGGGAAAAAACAAAAAAGAAATAGAAGTGGAAAAAAGAAAAACAAGGGAAAGAAGAATGGGAAAAACGGGAAAAACTAATAACAGAAAAAAAGAAAAATGAGAAGTAAAAATGAAAAAAACGAGAAAAACGACTAAAAAGCGGGGAAATACAAAAGGAGAAAAAGAAAAACAAGAAAAACAAGAATGGGAAAAAACAGGAAAAAGGAATAAAAAGGAAAAAAGAAAAAGAAGAAAAAGAAGTATGAGAAAAAACAGGAAAAACGAACAAAATGGAAAAATGAGAAAAATGAGAAAAACTACTAAAAAGGGGGAAAAAGAGAATAAAGAGAAAGGGGGAAAAAGAAAAACAAGGAAAAAAATGGGAAATAACATGAAAAAAGAAAAAAATGGGAAAAAAAGAAAAATGAGAAAAATGAGAATGGGAAAAATGAGAAAAATGAGAAAAACGACTAAAGAGGGAGAAAAAAAGAATGGGAACAATAGGAAAAAAAGAGAAAAGGGGAAAAAAGAAAAACAAGGAAAAAATGGGAAATAACATGAAAAAAGAAAAAAATGGAAAAAAGAGAAAATGAGAAAAATGGGAAGAACGACTAAAGAGGGAAAAAACAAAAAAGAAATAGAAGGGGGAAAAAAGAAAAACAAGGGAAAGAAGAATGGGAAAAACGGGAAAAACAAATAACAGAAAAAAAGAAAAAAATGAAAAAAAATGAGAAAAAATGAGAAAAACAAGAAAAACGACTAAAAGGGGGGGAAATAAAAAAGGAGAAAAACAAAAACAAGAAAAACAAGAATGGGAAAAAACAGGAAAAACGAATAAAATGGAAAAAAAGAAATACGAGAAAAATAAGAAGGGGAAAAATGATAAAAACGACCAAAGAAGGAAAAAACAAAAGCAGAAGAAAAAGAGAAAGTGGAACAAAGAAAAAGAAGTATGGGAAAAAACAGGAAAGACGAATAAAATGGAAAAATGAGAAAAATGAGAAAAACTACTAAAAGGGAAAAAAGAGAAAAAAGAGAAAGGGGGAAAAAGAAAAACAAGGGAAAAAATGGGAAATACAAAAGGAGAAAAAGAAAAACAAGAAAAACAAGAATGGGAAAAAACAGGAAAAACGAATAAAATGGAAAAAAAGAAATACGAGAGAAATAAGAAGGGGAAAATGATAAAAACGACTAAAGAGGGAAAAACAAAAGAAGAAGAAAAAGAGAAAGTGGAAAAAGAAAAACAAGAATGGGAAATAAACAGGAAAAACGAATAAAAAGAAAAAAAGAAAAACAAGAAAAAGAAGTATGGGAAAAAACAGGAAAAACGAATAAAATGGAAAAATGAGAAAAATGAGAAAAACTACTAAAAAGGGGGAAAAAGAGAAAAAAGAGAAGGGGAAAAAGAAAAACAAGGAAAAAATGGGAAATAACATGAAAAAAGAAAAAAATGGGGAAAAAAGAAAAATGAGAAAAATGAGAATGGGAAAAATTTGAAAAATGAGAAAAATGAGAATGGGAAAAAAAAAATGAGAAAAATGAGAATGGGAAAAATAGGGAAAAAAGAGAAAATGAGAAAAAAAGGAAGAACGACTAAAGAGGGAAAAAACAAAAAAGAAATAGAAGGGGGAAAAAAGAAAAACAAGGGAAAGAAGAATGGGAAAAACGGGAAAAACAAATAACAGAAAAAAAGAAAAATGAGAAGTAAAAATGAAAAAAATGAGAAAAATGAGAAAAACGAGAAAAACGACTAAAAAGGGGGGAAATACAAAAGGAGAAAAAGAAAAACAAGAAAAACAAGAATGGGAAAAAACAGTAAAAACGAATAAAATGGAAAAAAAGAAATACGAGAAAAATAAGAAGGGGAAAAATGATAAATACGACCAAAGAAGGAAAAAACAAAAGCAGAAGAAAAAGAGAAAGTGGAACAAAGAAAAACAAGAAAAAGAAGTATGGGTAAAAACAGGAAAAACGAATAAAATGGAAAAAAGAGAAAATGAGAAAAACTACTAAAAAGGGGAAAAAAGAGAAAAAAATGAAAGGGGGAAAAAGAAAAACAAGGGAAAAAATGGGAAATAACATGAAAAAAGAAAAAATGGGAAAAAAAGAAAAATGAGAAAAATGAGAATGGGAAAAATGAGAAAAATGAGAAAAACGACTAAAGAGGGAGAAAACAAGAATGGGAAAAATAGGGAAAAAAGAGAAAAGGGGAAAAAAGAAAAACAAGGAAAAAATGGGAAATAACATGAAAAAAAAATGGAAAAAAGAGAAAATGAGAAAAATGGGAAGAACGACTAAAGAGGGAAAAAACAAAAAAGAAATAGAAGGGGGGGAAAAGAAAAACAAGGGAAAGAAGAATGGGAAAAACGGGAAAAACAAATAACAGAAAAAAAGAAAAATGAGAAGTAAAAATGAAAAAAACAGGAAAAAATGAGAAAAACAAATAACAGAAAAAAAGAAAAATGAGAAGTAAAAATGAAAAAAATGAGAAAAACGAGAAAAACGACTAAAAGGGGGGAAATACAAAAGGAGAAAAAGAAAAACAAGAAAAACAAGAATGGGGAAAAACAGGAAAAACGAATAAAATGGAAAAAAAGAAATACGAGAGAAATAAGAAGGGGAAAATGATAAAAACGACTAAAGAGGGAAAAACAAAAGAAGAAGAAAAAGAGAAAGTGGAAAAAGAAAAACAAGAAAAACAAGAATGGGAAATAAACAGGAAAAACGAATAAAAAGGAAAAAAGAAAAAGAAGAAAAAGAGGTATGGGAAAAAACAGGAAAAACGAATAAAATGGAAAAATGAGAAAAATGAGAAAAACTACTAAAAAGGGGGAAAAAGAGAAAAAAGAGAAAGGGGGAAAAAGAAAAACAAGGAAAAAAATGGGAAATAAAATGAAAAAAGAAAAATGGGAAGAACGACTAAAGAGGGAAAAAACAAAAAAGAAATAGAAGGGGAAAAAAGAAAAACAAGGGAAAGAAGAATGGGAAAAACGGGAAAAACAAATAACAGAAAAAAAGAAAAATGAGAAGTAAAAATGAAAAAAACAGGAAAAAATGAGAAAAACAAATAACAGAAAAAAAGAAAAATGAGAAGTAAAAATGAAAAAAACGAGAAAAACGAGAAAAACGACTAAAAGGGGGGAAATACAAAAGGAGAAAAAGAAAAACAAGAAAAACAAGAATGGGAAAAAACAGGAAAAACGAATAAAATGGAAAAAAAGAAATACGAGAGAAATAAGAAGGGGAAAATGATAAAAACGACTAAAGAGGGAAAAACAAAAGAAGAAGAAAAAGAGAAAGTGGAAAAAGAAAAACAAGAATGGGAAATAAACAGGAAAAACGAATAAAAAGGAAAAAAGAAAAAGAAGAAAAAGAAGTATGGGAAAAAACAGGAAAAACGAATAAAATGGAAAAATGAGAAAAATGAGAAAAACTACTAAAAAGGGGGAAAAAGAGAAAAAAGAGAAGGGGAAAAAGAAAAACAAGGAAAAAATGGGAAATAACATGAAAAAAGAAAAAAATGGGAAAAAAAGAAAAATGAGAAAAATGAGAATGGGAAAAATGAGAAAAATGAAAAAAACGACTAAAGAGGGAGAAAACAAGAATGGGAAAATTAGGGAAAAAAGAGAAAAGGGGAAAAAAGAAAAACAAGGAAAAAAATGGGAAATAACATGAAAAAAGAAAAAAATGGAAAAAAGAGAAAACGAGAAAAATGGGAAGAACGACTAAAGAGGGAAAAAACAAAAAAGAAATAGAAGGGGGAAAAAAGAAAAACAAGGGAAAGAAGAATGGGAAAAACGGGAAAAACAAATAACAGAAAAAAAGAAAAATGAGAAGTAAAAATGAAAAACAATGAGAAAAACAAGGAAAACGACTAAAAGGGGGGGAAATAAAAAAGGAGAAAAAGAAAAACAAGAAAAACAAGAATGGGAAAAAACAGGAAAAACGAATAAAATGGAAAAAAAGAAATACGAGAAAAATAAGAAGGAGAAAAATGATAAAAACGACCAAAGAAGGAAAAAACAAAAGCAGAAGAAAAAGAGAAAGTGGAACAAAGAAAAACAAGAAAAAGAAGTATGGGAAAAAACAGGAAAGACGAATAAAATGGAAAAATGAGAAAAATGAGAAAAACTACTAAAAAGGGGAAAAAGAGAAAAAAGAGAAAGGGGGAAAAAGAAAAACAAGGGAAAAAATGGGAAATAACATGAAAAAAGAAAAAAATGGGAAAAAAAGAAAAATGAGAAAAATGAGAATGGGAAAAATGAGAAAAATGAGAAAAACGACTAAAGAGGGAGAAAACAAGAATGGGAAAAATAGGGAAAAAAGAGAAAAGGGGAAAAAAGAAAAACAAGGAAAAAATGGGAAATAACATGAAAAAAGAAAAAAATGGAAAAAAGAGAAAATGAGAAAAATGGGAAGAACGACTAAAGAGGGGAAAAAACAAAAAAGAAATAGAAGGGAAAAAGAAAAACAAGGGAAAGAAGAATGGGAAAAATGGGAAAAACAAATAACAGAAAAAAAGAAAAATGAGAAGTAAAAATGAAAAAAATGAGAAAAACGAGAAAAACGACTAAAAAGGGGGGAAATACAAAAGGAGAAAAAGAAAAACAAGAAAAACAAGAATGGGTAAAAACAGGAAAAACGAATAAAATGGAAAAAAGAGAAAATGAGAAAAATGGGAAGAACGACTAAAGAGGGAAAAAACAAAAAAGAAATAGAAGTGGAAAAAAGAAAAACAAGGGAAAGAAGAATGGGAAAAACGGGAAAAACTAATAACAGAAAAAAAGAAAAATGAGAAGTAAAAATGAAAAAAACGAGAAAAACGACTAAAAAGCGGGGAAATACAAAAGGAGAAAAAGAAAAACAAGAAAAACAAGAATGGGAAAAAACAGGAAAAAGGAATAAAAAGGAAAAAAGAAAAAGAAGAAAAAGAAGTATGAGAAAAAACAGGAAAAACGAACAAAATGGAAAAATGAGAAAAATGAGAAAAACTACTAAAAAGGGGGAAAAAGAGAATAAAGAGAAGGGGAAAAAGAAAAACAAGGAAAAAATGGGAAATAACATGAAAAAAGAAAAAAATGGAAAAAAGAGAAAATGAGAAAAATGGGAACAACGACTAAAGAGGGAAAAAACAAAAAAGAAATAGAAGGGGGAAAAAAGAAAAACAAGGGAAAGAAGAATGGGAAAAACGGGAAAAACAAATAACAGAAAAAAAGAAAAAAATGAAAAAAAATGAGAAAAAATGAGAAAAACAAGAAAAACGACTAAAAGGGGGGGAAATAAAATAGGAGAAAAAGAAAAACAACAAAAACAAGAATGGGTAAAAACAGGAAAAACGAATAAAATGGAAAAAAGAGAAAATGAGAAAAATGGGAAGAACGACTAAAGAGGGAAAAAACAAAAAAGAAATAGAAGTGGAAAAAAGAAAAACAAGGGAAAGAAGAATGGGAAAAACGGGAAAAACAAATAACAGAAAAAAAGAAAAAAATGAAAAAAAATTAGAAAAAATGAGAAAAACAAGAAAAACGACTAAAAGGGGGGGAAATAAAAAAGGAGAAAAAGAAAAACAACAAAAACAAGAATGGGTAAAAACAGGAAAAACGAATAAAATGGAAAAAAGAGAAAATGAGAAAAATGGGAAGAACGACTAAAGAGGGAAAAAACAAAAAAGAAATAGAAGGGGGAAAAAAGAAAAACAAGGGAAAGAAGAATGGGAAAAACGGGAAAAACAAATAACAGAAAAAAAGAAAAAAATGAAAAAAAATGAGAAAAAATGAGAAAAACAAGAAAAACGACTAAAAGGGTGGGAAATAAAAAAGGAGAAAAAGAAAAACAACAAAAACAAGAATGGGAAATAAACAGGAAAAACGAATAAAAAGAAAAAAAGAAAAACAAGAAAAAGAAGTATGGGAAAAAACAGGAAAAACGAATAAAATGGAAAAATGAGAAAAATGAGAAAAACTACTAAAAAGGGGGAAAAAGAGAAAAAAGAGAAGGGGAAAAAGAAAAACAAGGAAAAAATGGGAAATAACATGAAAAAAGAAAAAAATGGGAAAAAAAGAAAAATGAGAAAAATGAGAATGGGAAAAATGAGAAAAATGAGAAAAATGAGAATGGGAAAAAAAAAATGAGAAAAATGAGAATGGGAAAAATAGGGAAAAAAGAGAAAATGAGAAAAAAAGGAAGAACGACTAAAGAGGGAAAAAACAAAAAAGAAATAGAAGGGGGAAAAAAGAAAAACAAGGGAAAGAAGAATGGGAAAAACGGGAAAAACAAATAACAGAAAAAAAGAAAAATGAGAAGTAAAAATGAGAAAAATGAGAAAAACGAGAAAAACGACTAAAAAGGGGGGAAATACAAAAGGAGAAAAAGAAAAACAAGAAAAACAAGAATGGGAAAAAACAGGAAAAACGAATAAAATGGAAAAAAGAGAAAATGAGAAAAATGGGAAGAAGGACTAAAGAGGGAAAAAACAAAAAAGAAATAGAAGTGGAAAAAAGAAAAACAAGGGAAAGAAGAATGGGAAAAACGGGAAAAACAAATAACAGAAAAAAAGAAAAATGAGAAGTAAAAATGAAAAAAAATGAGAAAAACAAGAAAAACGACTAAAAAGCGGGGAAATACAAAAGGAGAAAAAGAAAAACAAGAAAAACAAGAATGGGAAAAAACAGGAAAAAGGAATAAAAAGGAAAAAAGAAAAAGAAGAAAAAGAAGTATGAGAAAAAACAGGAAAAACGAACAAAATGGAAAAATGAGAAAAATGAGAAAAACTACTAAAAAGGGGGAAAAAGAGAATAAAGAGAAAGGGGGAAAAAGAAAAACAAGGAAAAAAATGGGAAATAACATGAAAAAAGAAAAAAATGGGAAAAAAAGAAAAATGAGAAAAATGAGAATGGGAAAAATGAGAAAAATGAGAAAAACGACTAAAGAGGGAGAAAAAAAGAATGGGAAAAATAGGAAAAAAAGAGAAAAGGGGAAAAAAGAAAAACAAGGAAAAAATGGGAAATAACATGAAAAAAGAAAAAAATGGAAAAAAGAGAAAATGAGAAAAATGGGAAGAACGACTAAAGAGGGAAAAAACAAAAAAGAAATAGAAGGGGGAAAAAAGAAAAACAAGGGAAAGAAGAATGGGAAAAACGGGAAAAACAAATAACAGAAAAAAAGAAAAAAATGAAAAAAAATGAAAAAAAATGAGAAAAACAAGAAAAACAACTAAAAGGGGGGGAAATAAAAAAGGAGAAAAACAAAAACAAGAAAAACAAGAATGGGAAAAAACAGGAAAAACGAATAAAATGGAAAAAAAGAAATACGAGAAAAATAAGAAGGGGAAAAATGATAAAAACGACCAAAGAAGGAAAAAACAAAAGCAGAAGAAAAAGAGAAAGTGGAACAAAGAAAAAGAAGTATGGGAAAAAACAGGAAAGACGAATAAAATGGAAAAATGAGAAAAATGAGAAAAACTACTAAGAAGGGGAAAAAAGAGAAAAAAGAGAAAGGGGGAAAAAGAAAAACAAGGGAAAAAATGGGAAATACAAAAGGAGAAAAAGAAAAACAAGAAAAACAAGAATGGGAAAAAACAGGAAAAACGAATAAAATGGAAAAAAAGAAATACGAGAGAAATAAGAAGGGGAAAATGATAAAAACGACTAAAGAGGGAAAAACAAAAGAAGAAGAAAAAGAGAAAGTGGAAAAAGAAAAACAAGAATGGGAAATAAACAGGAAAAATGAATAAAAAGAAAAAAAGAAAAACAAGAAAAAGAAGTATGGGAAAAAACAGGAAAAACGAATAAAATGGAAAAATGAGAAAAATGAGAAAAACTACTAAAAAGGGGAAAAAAGAGAAAAAAGAGAAAGGGGGAAAAAGAAAAACAAGGGAAAAAATGGGAAATAACATGAAAAAAGAAAAAAATGGGAAAAAAAGAAAAATGAGAAAAATGAGAATGGGAAAAATTTGAAAAATGAGAAAAATGAGAATGGGAAAAAAAAATGAGAAAAATGAGAATGGGAAAAATAGGGAAAAAAAGAGAAAATGAGAAAAAAAGGAAGAACGACTAAAGAGGGAAAAAATAAAAAAGAAATAGAAGGGGGAAAAAAGAAAAACAAGGGAAAGAAGAATGGGAAAAACGGGAAAAACAAATAACAGAAAAAAAGAAAAATGAGAAGTAAAAATGAAAAAAATGAGAAAAATGAGAAAAACGAGAAAAACGACTAAAAAGGGGGGAAATACAAAAGGAGAAAAAGAAAAACAAGAAAAACAAGAATGGGAAAAAACAGGAAAAACGAATAAAATGGAAAAAAGAGAAAATGAGAAAAATGGGAAGAACGACTAAAGAGGGAAAAAACAAAAAAGAAATAGAAGTGGAAAAAAGAAAAACAAGGGAAAGAAGAATGGGAAAAACGGGAAAAACTAATAACAGAAAAAAAGAAAAATGAGAAGTAAAAATGAAAAAAACGAGAAAAACGACTAAAAAGCGGGGAAATACAAAAGGAGAAAAAGAAAAACAAGAAAAACAAGAATGGGAAAAAACAGGAAAAAGGAATAAAAAGGAAAAAAGAAAAAGAAGAAAAAGAAGTATGAGAAAAAACAGGAAAAACGAACAAAATGGAAAAATGAGAAAAATGAGAAAAACTACTAAAAAGGGGGAAAAAGAGAATAAAGAGAAAGGGGGAAAAAGAAAAACAAGGAAAAAAATGGGAAATAACATGAAAAAAGAAAAAAATGGGAAAAAAAGAAAAATGAGAAAAATGAGAATGGGAAAAATGAGAAAAATGAGAAAAACGACTAAAGAGGGAGAAAAAAAGAATGGGAACAATAGGAAAAAAAGAGAAAAGGGGAAAAAAGAAAAACAAGGAAAAAATGGGAAATAACATGAAAAAAGAAAAAAATGGAAAAAAGAGAAAATGAGAAAAATGGGAAGAACGACTAAAGAGGGAAAAAACAAAAAAGAAATAGAAGGGGGAAAAAAGAAAAACAAGGGAAAGAAGAATGGGAAAAACGGGAAAAACAAATAACAGAAAAAAAGAAAAAAATGAAAAAAAATGAGAAAAAATGAGAAAAACAAGAAAAACGACTAAAAGGGGGGGAAATAAAAAAGGAGAAAAACAAAAACAAGAAAAACAAGAATGGGAAAAAACAGGAAAAACGAATAAAATGGAAAAAAAGAAATACGAGAAAAATAAGAAGGGGAAAAATGATAAAAACGACCAAAGAAGGAAAAAACAAAAGCAGAAGAAAAAGAGAAAGTGGAACAAAGAAAAAGAAGTATGGGAAAAAACAGGAAAGACGAATAAAATGGAAAAATGAGAAAAATGAGAAAAACTACTAAAAGGGAAAAAAGAGAAAAAAGAGAAAGGGGGAAAAAGAAAAACAAGGGAAAAAATGGGAAATACAAAAGGAGAAAAAGAAAAACAAGAAAAACAAGAATGGGAAAAAACAGGAAAAACGAATAAAATGGAAAAAAAGAAATACGAGAGAAATAAGAAGGGGAAAATGATAAAAACGACTAAAGAGGGAAAAACAAAAGAAGAAGAAAAAGAGAAAGTGGAAAAAGAAAAACAAGAATGGGAAATAAACAGGAAAAACGAATAAAAAGAAAAAAAGAAAAACAAGAAAAAGAAGTATGGGAAAAAACAGGAAAAACGAATAAAATGGAAAAATGAGAAAAATGAGAAAAACTACTAAAAAGGGGGAAAAGAGAAAAAAGAGAAGGGGAAAAAGAAAAACAAGGAAAAAATGGGAAATAACATGAAAAAAGAAAAAAATGGGGAAAAAAGAAAAATGAGAAAATGAGAATGGGAAAATTTGAAAATGAGAAAAATGAGAATGGGAAAAAAAAATGAGAAAAATGAGAATGGGAAAAATAGGGAAAAAAGAGAAAATGAGAAAAAAAGGAAGAACGACTAAAGAGGGAAAAAACAAAAAGAAATAGAAGGGGGAAAAAAGAAAACAAGGGAAAGAAGAATGGGAAAAACGGGAAAAACAAATAACAGAAAAAAAGAAAAATGAGAAGTAAAATGAAAAAAATGAGAAAAATGAGAAAACGAGAAAAACGACTAAAAAGGGGGGAAATACAAAAGGAGAAAAAGAAAAACAAGAAAAACAAGAATGGGAAAAAACAGTAAAAACGAATAAAATGGAAAAAAAGAAATACGAGAAAAATAAGAAGGGGAAAAATGATAAATACGACCAAAGAAGGAAAAAAACAAAAGCAGAAGAAAAAGAGAAAGTGGAACAAAGAAAAACAAGAAAAAGAAGTATGGGTAAAAACAGGAAAAACGAATAAAATGGAAAAAAGAGAAAATGAGAAAAACTACTAAAAAGGGGAAAAAAGAGAAAAAAATGAAAGGGGAAAAAGAAAAACAAGGGAAAAAAATGGGAAATAACATGAAAAAAGAAAAAATGGGAAAAAAAGAAAAATGAGAAAAATGAGAATGGGAAAAATGAGAAAAATGAGAAAAACGACTAAAGAGGGAGAAAACAAGAATGGGAAAAATAGGGAAAAAAGAGAAAAGGGGAAAAAAGAAAAACAAGGAAAAAATGGGAAATAACATGAAAAAAAAATGGAAAAAAGAGAAAATGAGAAAAATGGGAAGAACGACTAAAGAGGGAAAAAACAAAAAAGAAATAGAAGGGGGGGAAAAGAAAAACAAGGGAAAGAAGAATGGGAAAAACGGGAAAAACAAATAACAGAAAAAAAGAAAAATGAGAAGTAAAAATGAAAAAAACAGGAAAAAATGAGAAAAACAAATAACAGAAAAAAAGAAAAATGAGAAGTAAAAATGAAAAAAATGAGAAAAACGAGAAAAACGACTAAAAGGGGGGAAATACAAAAGGAGAAAAAGAAAAACAAGAAAAACAAGAATGGGGAAAAACAGGAAAAACGAATAAAATGGAAAAAAAGAAATACGAGAGAAATAAGAAGGGGAAAATGATAAAAACGACTAAAGAGGGAAAAACAAAAGAAGAAGAAAAAGAGAAAGTGGAAAAAGAAAAACAAGAAAAACAAGAATGGGAAATAAACAGGAAAAACGAATAAAAAGGAAAAAAGAAAAAGAAGAAAAAGAGGTATGGGAAAAAACAGGAAAAACGAATAAAATGGAAAAATGAGAAAAATGAGAAAAACTACTAAAAAGGGGGAAAAAGAGAAAAAAGAGAAAGGGGGAAAAAGAAAAACAAGGAAAAAAATGGGAAATAAAATGAAAAAAGAAAAATGGGAAGAACGACTAAAGAGGGAAAAAACAAAAAAGAAATAGAAGGGGAAAAAAGAAAAACAAGGGAAAGAAGAATGGGAAAAACGGGAAAAACAAATAACAGAAAAAAAGAAAAATGAGAAGTAAAAATGAAAAAAACAGGAAAAAATGAGAAAAACAAATAACAGAAAAAAAGAAAAATGAGAAGTAAAAATGAAAAAAACGAGAAAAACGAGAAAAACGACTAAAAGGGGGGAAATACAAAAGGAGAAAAAGAAAAACAAGAAAAACAAGAATGGGAAAAAACAGGAAAAACGAATAAAATGGAAAAAAAGAAATACGAGAGAAATAAGAAGGGGAAAATGATAAAAACGACTAAAGAGGGAAAAACAAAAGAAGAAGAAAAAGAGAAAGTGGAAAAAGAAAAACAAGAATGGGAAATAAACAGGAAAAACGAATAAAAAGGAAAAAAGAAAAAGAAGAAAAAGAAGTATGGGAAAAAACAGGAAAAACGAATAAAATGGAAAAATGAGAAAAATGAGAAAAACTACTAAAAAGGGGGAAAAAGAGAAAAAAGAGAAGGGGAAAAAGAAAAACAAGGAAAAAATGGGAAATAACATGAAAAAAGAAAAAAATGGGAAAAAAAGAAAAATGAGAAAAATGAGAATGGGAAAAATGAGAAAAATGAAAAAAACGACTAAAGAGGGAGAAAACAAGAATGGGAAAATTAGGGAAAAAAGAGAAAAGGGGAAAAAAGAAAAACAAGGAAAAAAATGGGAAATAACATGAAAAAAGAAAAAAATGGAAAAAAGAGAAAACGAGAAAAATGGGAAGAACGACTAAAGAGGGAAAAAACAAAAAAGAAATAGAAGGGGGAAAAAAGAAAAACAAGGGAAAGAAGAATGGGAAAAACGGGAAAAACAAATAACAGAAAAAAAGAAAAATGAGAAGTAAAAATGAAAAACAATGAGAAAAACAAGGAAAACGACTAAAAGGGGGGGAAATAAAAAAGGAGAAAAAGAAAAACAAGAAAAACAAGAATGGGAAAAAACAGGAAAAACGAATAAAATGGAAAAAAAGAAATACGAGAAAAATAAGAAGGAGAAAAATGATAAAAACGACCAAAGAAGGAAAAAACAAAAGCAGAAGAAAAAGAGAAAGTGGAACAAAGAAAAACAAGAAAAAGAAGTATGGGAAAAAACAGGAAAGACGAATAAAATGGAAAAATGAGAAAAATGAGAAAAACTACTAAAAAGGGGAAAAAGAGAAAAAAGAGAAAGGGGGAAAAAGAAAAACAAGGGAAAAAATGGGAAATAACATGAAAAAAGAAAAAAATGGGAAAAAAAGAAAAATGAGAAAAATGAGAATGGGAAAAATGAGAAAAATGAGAAAAACGACTAAAGAGGGAGAAAACAAGAATGGGAAAAATAGGGAAAAAAGAGAAAAGGGGAAAAAAGAAAAACAAGGAAAAAATGGGAAATAACATGAAAAAAGAAAAAAATGGAAAAAAGAGAAAATGAGAAAAATGGGAAGAACGACTAAAGAGGGGAAAAAACAAAAAAGAAATAGAAGGGAAAAAGAAAAACAAGGGAAAGAAGAATGGGAAAAATGGGAAAAACAAATAACAGAAAAAAAGAAAAATGAGAAGTAAAAATGAAAAAAATGAGAAAAACGAGAAAAACGACTAAAAAGGGGGGAAATACAAAAGGAGAAAAAGAAAAACAAGAAAAACAAGAATGGGTAAAAACAGGAAAAACGAATAAAATGGAAAAAAGAGAAAATGAGAAAAATGGGAAGAACGACTAAAGAGGGAAAAAACAAAAAAGAAATAGAAGTGGAAAAAAGAAAAACAAGGGAAAGAAGAATGGGAAAAACGGGAAAAACTAATAACAGAAAAAAAGAAAAATGAGAAGTAAAAATGAAAAAAACGAGAAAAACGACTAAAAAGCGGGGAAATACAAAAGGAGAAAAAGAAAAACAAGAAAAACAAGAATGGGAAAAAACAGGAAAAAGGAATAAAAAGGAAAAAAGAAAAAGAAGAAAAAGAAGTATGAGAAAAAACAGGAAAAACGAACAAAATGGAAAAATGAGAAAAATGAGAAAAACTACTAAAAAGGGGGAAAAAGAGAATAAAGAGAAGGGGAAAAAGAAAAACAAGGAAAAAATGGGAAATAACATGAAAAAAGAAAAAAATGGAAAAAAGAGAAAATGAGAAAAATGGGAACAACGACTAAAGAGGGAAAAAACAAAAAAGAAATAGAAGGGGGAAAAAAGAAAAACAAGGGAAAGAAGAATGGGAAAAACGGGAAAAACAAATAACAGAAAAAAAGAAAAAAATGAAAAAAAATGAGAAAAAATGAGAAAAACAAGAAAAACGACTAAAAGGGGGGGAAATAAAATAGGAGAAAAAGAAAAACAACAAAAACAAGAATGGGTAAAAACAGGAAAAACGAATAAAATGGAAAAAAGAGAAAATGAGAAAAATGGGAAGAACGACTAAAGAGGGAAAAAACAAAAAAGAAATAGAAGTGGAAAAAAGAAAAACAAGGGAAAGAAGAATGGGAAAAACGGGAAAAACAAATAACAGAAAAAAAGAAAAAAATGAAAAAAAATTAGAAAAAATGAGAAAAACAAGAAAAACGACTAAAAGGGGGGGAAATAAAAAAGGAGAAAAAGAAAAACAACAAAAACAAGAATGGGTAAAAACAGGAAAAACGAATAAAATGGAAAAAAGAGAAAATGAGAAAAATGGGAAGAACGACTAAAGAGGGAAAAAACAAAAAAGAAATAGAAGGGGGAAAAAAGAAAAACAAGGGAAAGAAGAATGGGAAAAACGGGAAAAACAAATAACAGAAAAAAAGAAAAAAATGAAAAAAAATGAGAAAAAATGAGAAAAACAAGAAAAACGACTAAAAGGGTGGGAAATAAAAAAGGAGAAAAAGAAAAACAACAAAAACAAGAATGGGAAATAAACAGGAAAAACGAATAAAAAGAAAAAAAGAAAAACAAGAAAAAGAAGTATGGGAAAAAACAGGAAAAACGAATAAAATGGAAAAATGAGAAAAATGAGAAAAACTACTAAAAAGGGGGAAAAAGAGAAAAAAGAGAAGGGGAAAAAGAAAAACAAGGAAAAAATGGGAAATAACATGAAAAAAGAAAAAAATGGGAAAAAAAGAAAAATGAGAAAAATGAGAATGGGAAAAATGAGAAAAATGAGAAAAATGAGAATGGGAAAAAAAAAATGAGAAAAATGAGAATGGGAAAAATAGGGAAAAAAGAGAAAATGAGAAAAAAAGGAAGAACGACTAAAGAGGGAAAAAACAAAAAAGAAATAGAAGGGGGAAAAAAGAAAAACAAGGGAAAGAAGAATGGGAAAAACGGGAAAAACAAATAACAGAAAAAAAGAAAAATGAGAAGTAAAAATGAGAAAAATGAGAAAAACGAGAAAAACGACTAAAAAGGGGGGAAATACAAAAGGAGAAAAAGAAAAACAAGAAAAACAAGAATGGGAAAAAACAGGAAAAACGAATAAAATGGAAAAAAGAGAAAATGAGAAAAATGGGAAGAAGGACTAAAGAGGGAAAAAACAAAAAAGAAATAGAAGTGGAAAAAAGAAAAACAAGGGAAAGAAGAATGGGAAAAACGGGAAAAACAAATAACAGAAAAAAAGAAAAATGAGAAGTAAAAATGAAAAAAAATGAGAAAAACAAGAAAAACGACTAAAAAGCGGGGAAATACAAAAGGAGAAAAAGAAAAACAAGAAAAACAAGAATGGGAAAAAACAGGAAAAAGGAATAAAAAGGAAAAAAGAAAAAGAAGAAAAAGAAGTATGAGAAAAAACAGGAAAAACGAACAAAATGGAAAAATGAGAAAAATGAGAAAAACTACTAAAAAGGGGGAAAAAGAGAATAAAGAGAAAGGGGGAAAAAGAAAAACAAGGAAAAAAATGGGAAATAACATGAAAAAAGAAAAAAATGGGAAAAAAAGAAAAATGAGAAAAATGAGAATGGGAAAAATGAGAAAAATGAGAAAAACGACTAAAGAGGGAGAAAAAAAGAATGGGAAAAATAGGAAAAAAAGAGAAAAGGGGAAAAAAGAAAAACAAGGAAAAAATGGGAAATAACATGAAAAAAGAAAAAAATGGAAAAAAGAGAAAATGAGAAAAATGGGAAGAACGACTAAAGAGGGAAAAAACAAAAAAGAAATAGAAGGGGGAAAAAAGAAAAACAAGGGAAAGAAGAATGGGAAAAACGGGAAAAACAAATAACAGAAAAAAAGAAAAAAATGAAAAAAAATGAAAAAAAATGAGAAAAACAAGAAAAACAACTAAAAGGGGGGGAAATAAAAAAGGAGAAAAACAAAAACAAGAAAAACAAGAATGGGAAAAAACAGGAAAAACGAATAAAATGGAAAAAAAGAAATACGAGAAAAATAAGAAGGGGAAAAATGATAAAAACGACCAAAGAAGGAAAAAACAAAAGCAGAAGAAAAAGAGAAAGTGGAACAAAGAAAAAGAAGTATGGGAAAAAACAGGAAAGACGAATAAAATGGAAAAATGAGAAAAATGAGAAAAACTACTAAGAAGGGGAAAAAAGAGAAAAAAGAGAAAGGGGGAAAAAGAAAAACAAGGGAAAAAATGGGAAATACAAAAGGAGAAAAAGAAAAACAAGAAAAACAAGAATGGGAAAAAACAGGAAAAACGAATAAAATGGAAAAAAAGAAATACGAGAGAAATAAGAAGGGGAAAATGATAAAAACGACTAAAGAGGGAAAAACAAAAGAAGAAGAAAAAGAGAAAGTGGAAAAAGAAAAACAAGAATGGGAAATAAACAGGAAAAACGAATAAAAAGAAAAAAAGAAAAACAAGAAAAAGAAGTATGGGAAAAAACAGGAAAAACGAATAAAATGGAAAAATGAGAAAAATGAGAAAAACTACTAAAAAGGGGAAAAAAGAGAAAAAAGAGAAAGGGGGAAAAAGAAAAACAAGGGAAAAAATGGGAAATAACATGAAAAAAGAAAAAAATGGGAAAAAAAGAAAAATGAGAAAAATGAGAATGGGAAAAATGAGAAAAATGAGAAAAATGAGAATGGGAAAAAAAAAATGAGAAAAATGAGAATGGGAAAAATAGGGAAAAAAGAGAAAATGAGAAAAAAAGGAAGAACGACTAAAGAGGGAAAAAACAAAAAAGAAATAGAAGGGGGAAAAAAGAAAAACAAGGGAAAGAAGAATGGGAAAAACGGGAAAAACAAATAACAGAAAAAAAGAAAAATGAGAAGTAAAAATGAAAAAAATGAGAAAAACGAGAAAAACGACTAAAAAGGGGGGAAATACAAAAGGAGAAAAAGAAAAACAAGAAAAACAAGAATGGGAAAAAACAGGAAAAACGAATAAAATGGAAAAAAGAGAAAATGAGAAAAATGGGAAGAACGACTAAAGAGGGAAAAAACAAAAAAGAAATAGAAGTGGAAAAAAGAAAAACAAGGGAAAGAAGAATGGGAAAAACGGGAAAAACAAATAACAGAAAAAAAGAAAAATGAGAAGTAAAAATGAAAAAAAATGAGAAAAACAAGAAAAACGACTAAAAGGGGGGGAAATAAAAAAGGAGAAAAAGAAATACAAGAAAAACAAGAATGGGAAAAAACAGGAAAAACGAATAAAATGGAAAAAAGAGAAAATGAGAAAAATGGGAAGAACGACTAAAGAGGGAAAAAACAAAAAAGAAATAGAAGGGGGAAAAAAGAAAAACAAGGGAAAGAAGAATGGGAAAAACGGGAAAAACGGGAAAAAGAAATAACAGAAAAAAAGAAAAATGAGAAGTAAAAATGAAAAAAAATGAGAAAAACAAGAAAAACGACTAAAAGGGGGGGAAATAAAAAAGGAGAAAAAGAAATACAAGAAAAACAAGAATGGGAAAAAACAGGAAAAACGAATAAAATGGAAAAAAAGAAATACGAGAAAAATAAGAAGGGGAAAAATGATAAATACGACCAAAGAAGGAAAAAACAAAAGCAGAAGAAAAAGAGAAAGTGGAACAAAGAAAAACAAGAAAAAGAAGTATGGGAAAAAACAGGAAAGACGAATAAAATGGAAAAATGAGAAAAATGAGAAAAACTACTAAAAAGGGGAAAAAAGAGAAAAAAGAGAAAGGGGGAAAAAGAAAAACAAGGGAAAAAATGGGAAATAACATGAAAAAAGAAAAAAATGGGGAAAAAAGAAAAATGAGAAAAATGAGAATGGGAAAAATGAGAAAAATGAAAAAAATTGACTAAAGAGGGAGAAAACAAGAATGGGAAAATTAGGGAAAAAAGAGAAAAGGGGAAAAAAGAAAAACAAGGAAAAAAATGGGAAATAACATGAAAAAAGAAAAAAATGGAAAAAAGAGAAAATGAGAAAAATGGGAAGAACGACTAAAGAGGGAAAAAACAAAAAAGAAATAGAAGAGGGAAAAAAGAAAAACAAGGGAAAGAAGAATGGGAAAAACGGGAAAAACAAATAACAGAAAAAAAGAAAAATGAGAAGTAAAAATGAAAAAAATGAGAAAAACGAGAAAAACGACTAAAAAGGGGGGGAAATACAAAAGGAGAAAAAGAAAAACAAGAAAAACAAGAATGGGAAAAAACAGGAAAAACGAATAAAATGGAAAAAAGAGAAAATGAGAAAAATGGGAAGAACGACTAAAGAGGGAAAAAACAAAAAAGAAATAGAAGTGGAAAAAAGAAAAACAAGGGAAAGAAGAATGGGAAAAACGGGAAAAACAAATAACAGAAAAAAAGAAAAATGAGAAGTAAAAATGAAAAAAATGAGAAAAACAAGAAAAACGACTAAAAGGGGGGGAAATAAAAAAGGAGAAAAAGAAATACAAGAAAAACAAGAATGGGAAAAAACAGGAAAAACAAATAAAATGGAAAAAAGGGAAAATGAGAAAAATGGGAAGAACGACTAAAGAGGGAAAAAACAAAAAAGAAATAGAAGTGGAAAAAAGAAAAACAAGGGAAAGAAGAATGGGAAAAACGGGAAAAACAAATAACAGAAAAAAAGAAAAATGAGAAGTAAAAATGAAAAAAAATGAGAAAAACAAGAAAAACGACTAAAAGGGGGGGAAATAAAAAAGGAGAAAAAGAAAAACAAGAAAAACAAGAATGGGAAAAAACAGGAAAAACAAATAAAATGGAAAAAAAGAAATACGAGAAAAATAAGAAGGGGAAAAATGATAAAAACGACCAAAGAAGGAAAAAACAAAAGCAGAAGAAAAAGAGAAAGTGGAACAAAGAAAAACAAGAAAAAGAAGTATGGGAAAAAACAGGAAAGACGAATAAAATGGAAAAATGAGAAAAATGAGAAAAACTACTAAAAAGGGGAAAAAAGAGAAAAAAGAGAAAGGGGGAAAAAGAAAAACAAGGGAAAAAATGGGAAATAACATGAAAAAAGAAAAAAATGGGGAAAAAAGAAAAATGAGAAAAATGAGAATGGGAAAAATGAGAAAAATGAAAAAAATTGAGTAAAGAGGGAGAAAACAAGAATGGGAAAATTAGGGAAAAAAGAGAAAAGGGGAAAAAAGAAAAACAAGGAAAAAAATGGGAAATAACATGAAAAAAGAAAAAAATGGAAAAAAGAGAAAATGAGAAAAATGGGAAGAACGACTAAAGAGGGAAAAAACAAAAAAGAAATAGAAGAGGGAAAAAAGAAAAACAAGGGAAAGAAGAATGGGAAAAACGGGAAAAACAAATAACAGAAAAAAAGAAAAATGAGAAGTAAAAATGAAAAAAATGAGAAAAACGAGAAAAACGACTAAAAAGGGGGGGAAATACAAAAGGAGAAAAAGAAAAACAAGAAAAACAAGAATGGGAAAAAACAGGAAAAACGAATAAAATGGAAAAAAGAGAAAATGAGAAAAATGGGAAGAACGACTAAAGAGGGAAAAAACAAAAAAGAAATAGAAGTGGAAAAAAGAAAAACAAGGGAAAGAAGAATGGGAAAAACGGGAAAAACAAATAACAGAAAAAAAGAAAAATGAGAAGTAAAAATGAAAAAAAATGAGAAAAACAAGAAAAACGACTAAAAGGGGGGGAAATAAAAAAGGAGAAAAAGAAAAACAAGAAAAACAAGAATGGGAAAAAACAGGAAAAACAAATAAAATGGAAAAAAAGAAATACGAGAAAAAAAAGAAGGGGAAAAATGATAAAAACGACCAAAGAAGGAAAAAACAAAAGCAGAAGAAAAAGAGAAAGTGGAACAAAGAAAAACAAGAAAAAGAAGTATGGGAAAAAACAGGAAAGACGAATAAAATGGAAATATGAGAAAAATGAGAAAAACTACTAAAAAGGGGAAAAAAGAGAAAAAAGAGAAAGGGGGAAAAAGAAAAACAAGGGAAAAAATGGGAAATAACATGAAAAAAGAAAAAAATGGGGAAAAAAGAAAAATGAGAAAAATGAGAATGGGAAAAATGAGAAAAATGAAAAAAAATGACTAAAGAGGGAGAAAACAAGAATGGGAAAATTAGGGAAAAAAGAGAAAAGGGGAAAAAAGAAAAACAAGGAAAAAAATGGGAAATAACATGAAAAAAGAAAAAAATGGAAAAAAGAGAAAATGAGAAAAATGGGAAGAACAACTAAAGAGGGAAAAAACAAAAAAGAAATAGAAGAGGGAAAAAAGAAAAACAAGGGAAAGAAGAATGGGAAAATGGGAAAAACAAATAACAGCGAAAAAGAAAAATGAGAAGTAAAAATGAAAAAAACGAGAAAAACGACTAAAAAGGGGGGAAATACAAAAGGAGAAAAAGAAAAACAAGAAAAACAAGAATGGGAAAAAACAGGAAAAACGAATAAAATGGAAAAAAAGAAATACGAGAGAAATAAGAAGGGGAAAATGATAAAAATGACTAAAGAGGGAAAAACAAAAGAAGAAGAAAAAGAGAAAGTGGAAAAAGAAAAACAAGAAAAACAAGAATGGGAAATAAACAGGAAAAACGAATAAAAAGGAAAAAAGAAAAAGAAGAAAAAGAAGTATGGGAAAAAACAGGAAAAACGAATAAAATGGAAAAATGAGAAAAATGAGAAAAACTACTAAAAAGGGGGAAAAAGAGAAAAAAGAGAAGGGGAAAAAGAAAAACAAGGAAAAAATGGGAAATAACATGAAAAAAGAAAAAAATGGGAAAAAAAGAAAAATGAGAAAAATGAGAATGGGAAAAATGAGAAAAATGAAAAAAACGACTAAAGAGGGAGAAAACAAGAATGGGAAAATTAGGGAAAAAAGAGAAAAGGGGAAAAAAGAAAAACAAGGAAAAAAATGTAAATAACATGAAAAAAGAAAAAAATGGAAAAAAGAGAAAACGAGAAAAATGGGAAGAACGACTAAAGAGGGAAAAAACAAAAAAGAAATAGAAGGGGGAAAAAAGAAAAACAAGGGAAAGAAGAATGGGAAAAACGGGAAAAACAAATAACAGAAAAAAAGAAAAATGAGAAGTAAAAATGAAAAAAAATGAGAAAAACAAGAAAAACGACTAAAAGGGGGGGAAATAAAAAAGGAGAAAAGGAAAAACAAGAAAAACAAGAATGGGAAAAAACAGGAAAAACGAATAAAATGGAAAAAAAGAAATACGAGAAAAATAAGAAGGGGAAAAATGATAAAAATGACCAAAGAAGGAAAAAACAAAAGCAGAAGAAAAAGAGAAAGTGGAACAAAGAAAAACAAGAAAAAGAAGTATGGGAAAAAACAGGAAAGACGAATAAAATGGAAAAATGAGAAAAATGAGAAAAACTACTAAAAAGGGGAAAAAAGAGAAAAAAGAGAAAGGGGGAAAAAGAAAAACAAGGGAAAAAATGGGAAATAACATGAAAAAAGAAAAAAATGGAAAAAAGAGAAAATGAGAAAAATGGGAAGAACGACTAAAGAGGGAAAAAACAAAAAAGAAATAGAAGTGGAAAAAAGAAAAACAAGGGAAAGAAGAATGGGAAAAACGGGAAAAACAAATAACAGAAAAAAAGAAAAATGAGAAGTAAAAATTAAAAAAAAATGAGAAAAACAAGAAAAACGACTAAAAGGGGGGGAAATACAAAAGGAGAAAAAGAAAAACAAGAAAAACTAGAATGGGAAAAAACAGGAAAAACGAATAAAATGGAAAAAAAGAAATACGAGAAAAATAAGAAGGGGAAAAATGATAAAAATGACCAAAGAAGGAAAAAACAAAAGCAGAAGAAAAAGAGAAAGTGGAACAAAGAAAAACAAGAAAAAGAAGTATGGGAAAAAACAGGAAAGACGAATAAAATGGAAAAATGAGAAAAGTGAGAAAAACTACTAAAAAGGGGAAAAAAGAGAAAAAAGAGAAAGGGGGAAAAAGAAAAACAAGGGAAAAAATGGGAAATAACATGAAAAAAGAAAAAAATGGGGAAAAAAGAAAAATGAGAAAAATGAGAATGGGAAAAATGAGAAAAATGAAAAAAAATGACTAAAGAGGGAGAAAACAAGAATGGGAAAATTAGGGAAAAAAGAGAAAAGGGGAAAAAAGAAAAACAAGGAAAAAATGGGAAATAACATGAAAAAAGAAAAAATGGGAAAAAGAGAAAATGAGAAAAATGGGAAGAACGACTAAAGAGGGAAAAAACAAAAAAGAAATAGAAGAGGGAAAAAAGAAAAACAAGGGAAAGAAGAATGGGAAAAACGGGAAAAACAAATAACAGAAAAAAAGAAAAATGAGAAGTAAAAATGAAAAAAATGAGAAAAACGAGAAAAACGACTAAAAAGGGGGGAAATACAAAAGGAGAAAAAGAAAAACAAGAAAAACAAGAATGGGAAAAAACAAGAAAAACGAATAAAATGGAAAAAAGAGAAAATGAGAAAAATGGGAAGAACGACTAAAGAGGGAAAAAACAAAAAAGAAATAGAAGTGGAAAAAAGAAAAACAAGGGAAAGAAGAATGGGAAAAACTGGAAAAACAAATAACAGAAAAAAAGAAAAATGAGAAGTAAAAATGAAAAAAAATGAGAAAAACAAGAAAAACGACTAAAAGGGGGGGAAATAAAAAAGGAGAAAAATGAGAAAAATGAGAAGATCGGCTAAAGAGGGAAAAAACAAAAGAGAAAGAGAAGGGGGAAAGAGAAAAACAAGGGAAAGAAGAATGGGAAACAACGGGAAAAACAAATAAAACAGAAAAAAAGAAAAATGAGAACTAAAAATGAAAAAAACGAGAAAAACGACTAAAAAGGGGGGAAAAGAAAAAAGGAGAAAAAAGAAAAACAAGAAAAACAAGAATGGGAAAAAACAGGAAAAACGAATAAAATGGAAAAAAGAAATACGAGAATAATAAGAAGGGGAAAAATGATAAAAACGACTAAAGATGGGAAAAACAAAAGAAGAAAAAAGAAAGTGGAAAAAAAGTGGAAAAAAAGAAAAACAAGGAAGACAAGAATGGGAAAAAATGGGAAAAACGAATAAAAAGGGGAAAATGAAAAAAAAATGAGAAAAACTACTAAAAAGGGAAAAAAGAGAAAAAAGAGAAAGGGGAAAAAAGAAAAACAGGGAAAAAAATGGGAAATAACATGAAAAAAGAAAAAAATGGGAAAAAAGAAAAATGAGAAAAATGAGAATGGGAAAAATGAGAAAAACGAGAAAAACGAATAAAGAGGGAGAAAACAAAAAAGAAATAGAATAGGGAAAAAAGAAAAACAAGGGAAAGAAGAATGGGAAAAAACGGGAAAAACAAATAAAACAGAAAAAAAGAAAAATGAGAAGTAAATATGAAAAAAACGAGAAAAACGAGAAAAACGACTAAAAAGGGGGGGAAAATGATAAAAACGACTAAAGATGGGAAAAACAAAAGAAGAAAAAAGAAAGTGGGAAAAAAGTGGAAAAAAAGAAAAACAAGGAAGACAAGAATGGGAAAAAATGGGAAAAACGAATAAAAAAGGGGAAAAATGAAAAAAAATGAGAAAAACTACTAAAAAGGGAAAAAAGAGAAAAAAGAGAAAGGGGAAAAAAGAAAAACAAGGAAAATAGGGGAAATAACATGAAAAAAGAAAAAAATGGGAAAAAAGAAAAATGAGAAAAATGAGAATGGGAAAAATGAGAAAAACGAGAAAAACGACTAAAGAGGGAGAAAACAAAAAAGAAATAGAATAGGGAAAAAAGAAAAACAAGGGAAAGAAGAATGGGAAACAACAAGAAAACCAAATAAAACAGAAAAAAAGAAAAATGAGAACTAAAAATGAAAAAAACGAGAAAAACGACTAAAAAGGGGGGAAAAGAAAAAAGGAGAAAAAAGAAAAACAAGAAAAACAAGAATGGGAAAAAACAGGAAAAACGAATAAAATGGAAAAAAGACATACGAGAATAATAAAAAGGGGAAAAATGATAAAAACGACTAAAGATGGGAAAAACAAAAGAAGAAAAAAGAAAGTGGAAAAAAAGTGTAAAAAAAGAAAAACAAGGAAGACAAGAATGGGAAAAAATGGGAAAAACGAATAAAAAGGGGAAAATGAAAAAAAAATGAGAAAAACTACTAAAAAGGGAAAAAAGAGAAAAAAGAGAAAGGGGAAAAAAGAAAAACAGGGAAAAAATGGGAAATAACATGAAAAAAGAAAAAAATGGGAAAAAAGAAAAATGAGAAAAATGAGAATGGGAAAAATGAGAAAAACGAGAAAAATGAATAAAGAGGGAGAAAACAAAAAAGAAATAGAATAGGGAAAAAAGAAAAACAAGGGAAAGAAGAATGGGAAAAAACGGGAAAAACAAATAAAACAGAAAAAAAGAAAAATGAGAAGTAAAAATGAAAAAAAATGAGAAAAACAAGAAAAACGACTAAAAGGGGGGGAAATAAAAAAGGAGAAAAAGAAAAACAAGAAAAACAAGAATGGGAAAAAACAGGAAAAACAAATAAAATGGAAAAAAAGAAATACGAGAAAAAAAAGAAGGGGAAAAATGATAAAAACGACCAAAGAAGGAAAAAACAAAAGCAGAAGAAAAAGAGAAAGTGGAACAAAGAAAAACAAGAAAAAGAAGTATGGGAAAAAACAGGAAAGACGAATAAAATGGAAATATGAGAAAAATGAGAAAAACTACTAAAAAGGGGAAAAAAGAGAAAAAAGAGAAAGGGGGAAAAAGAAAAACAAGGGAAAAAATGGGAAATAACATGAAAAAAGAAAAAAATGGGGAAAAAAGAAAAATGAGAAAAATGAGAATGGGAAAAATGAGAAAAATGAAAAAAAATGACTAAAGAGGGAGAAAACAAGAATGGGAAAATTAGGGAAAAAAGAGAAAAGGGGAAAAAAGAAAAACAAGGAAAAAAATGGGAAATAACATGAAAAAAGAAAAAAATGGAAAAAAGAGAAAATGAGAAAAATGGGAAGAACAACTAAAGAGGGAAAAAACAAAAAAGAAATAGAAGAGGGAAAAAAGAAAAACAAGGGAAAGAAGAATGGGAAAATGGGAAAAACAAATAACAGCGAAAAAGAAAAATGAGAAGTAAAAATGAAAAAAATGAGAAAAACGACTAAAAAGGGGGGAAATACAAAAGGAGAAAAAGAAAAACAAGAAAAACAAGAATGGGAAAAAACAGGAAAAACGAATAAAATGGAAAAAAAGAAATACGAGAGAAATAAGAAGGGGAAAATGATAAAAATGACTAAAGAGGGAAAAACAAAAGAAGAAGAAAAAGAGAAAGTGGAAAAAGAAAAACAAGAAAAACAAGAATGGGAAATAAACAGGAAAAACGAATAAAAAGGAAAAAAGAAAAAGAAGAAAAAGAAGTATGGGAAAAAACAGGAAAAACGAATAAAATGGAAAAATGAGAAAAATGAGAAAAACTACTAAAAAGGGGGAAAAAGAGAAAAAAGAGAAGGGGAAAAAGAAAAACAAGGAAAAAATGGGAAATAACATGAAAAAAGAAAAAAATGGGAAAAAAAGAAAAATGAGAAAAATGAGAATGGGAAAAATGAGAAAAATGAAAAAAACGACTAAAGAGGGAGAAAACAAGAATGGGAAAATTAGGGAAAAAAGAGAAAAGGGGAAAAAAGAAAAACAAGGAAAAAAATGTAAATAACATGAAAAAAGAAAAAAATGGAAAAAAGAGAAAACGAGAAAAATGGGAAGAACGACTAAAGAGGGAAAAAACAAAAAAGAAATAGAAGGGGGAAAAAAGAAAAACAAGGGAAAGAAGAATGGGAAAAACGGGAAAAACAAATAACAGAAAAAAAGAAAAATGAGAAGTAAAAATGAAAAAAAATGAGAAAAACAAGAAAAACGACTAAAAGGGGGGGAAATAAAAAAGGAGAAAAGGAAAAACAAGAAAAACAAGAATGGGAAAAAACAGGAAAAACGAATAAAATGGAAAAAAAGAAATACGAGAAAAATAAGAAGGGGAAAAATGATAAAAATGACCAAAGAAGGAAAAAACAAAAGCAGAAGAAAAAGAGAAAGTGGAACAAAGAAAAACAAGAAAAAGAAGTATGGGAAAAAACAGGAAAGACGAATAAAATGGAAAAATGAGAAAAATGAGAAAAACTACTAAAAAGGGGAAAAAAGAGAAAAAAGAGAAAGGGGGAAAAAGAAAAACAAGGGAAAAAATGGGAAATAACATGAAAAAAGAAAAAAATGGAAAAAAGAGAAAATGAGAAAAATGGGAAGAACGACTAAAGAGGGAAAAAACAAAAAAGAAATAGAAGTGGAAAAAAGAAAAACAAGGGAAAGAAGAATGGGAAAAACGGGAAAAACAAATAACAGAAAAAAAGAAAAATGAGAAGTAAAAATTAAAAAAAAATGAGAAAAACAAGAAAAACGACTAAAAGGGGGGGAAATACAAAAGGAGAAAAAGAAAAACAAGAAAAACAAGAATGGGAAAAAACAGGAAAAACGAATAAAATGGAAAAAAAGAAATACGAGAAAAATAAGAAGGGGAAAAATGATAAAAATGACCAAAGAAGGAAAAAACAAAAGCAGAAGAAAAAGAGAAAGTGGAACAAAGAAAAACAAGAAAAAGAAGTATGGGAAAAAACAGGAAAGACGAATAAAATGGAAAAATGAGAAAAGTGAGAAAAACTACTAAAAAGGGGAAAAAAGAGAAAAAAGAGAAAGGGGGAAAAAGAAAAACAAGGGAAAAAATGGGAAATAACATGAAAAAAGAAAAAAATGGGGAAAAAAGAAAAATGAGAAAAATGAGAATGGGAAAAATGAGAAAAATGAAAAAAAATGACTAAAGAGGGAGAAAACAAGAATGGGAAAATTAGGGAAAAAAGAGAAAAGGGGAAAAAAGAAAAACAAGGAAAAAATGGGAAATAACATGAAAAAAGAAAAAATGGGAAAAAGAGAAAATGAGAAAAATGGGAAGAACGACTAAAGAGGGAAAAAACAAAAAAGAAATAGAAGAGGGAAAAAAGAAAAACAAGGGAAAGAAGAATGGGAAAATGGGAAAAACAAATAACAGCGAAAAAGAAAAATGAGAAGTAAAAATGAAAAAAACGAGAAAAACGACTAAAAAGGGGGGAAATACAAAAGGAGAAAAAGAAAAACAAGAAAAACAAGAATGGGAAAAAACAGGAAAAACGAATAAAATGGAAAAAAAGAAATACGAGAGAAATAAGAAGGGGAAAATGATAAAAATGACTAAAGAGGGAAAAACAAAAGAAGAAGAAAAAGAGAAAGTGGAAAAAGAAAAACAAGAAAAACAAGAATGGGAAATAAACAGGAAAAACGAATAAAAAGGAAAAAAGAAAAAGAAGAAAAAGAAGTATGGGAAAAAACAGGAAAAACGAATAAAATGGAAAAATGAGAAAAATGAGAAAAACTACTAAAAAGGGGGAAAAAGAGAAAAAAGAGAAGGGGAAAAAGAAAAACAAGGAAAAAATGGGAAATAACATGAAAAAAGAAAAAAATGGGAAAAAAAGAAAAATGAGAAAAATGAGAATGGGAAAAATGAGAAAAATGAAAAAAACGACTAAAGAGGGAGAAAACAAGAATGGGAAAATTAGGGAAAAAAGAGAAAAGGGGAAAAAAGAAAAACAAGGAAAAAAATGTAAATAACATGAAAAAAGAAAAAAATGGAAAAAAGAGAAAACGAGAAAAATGGGAAGAACGACTAAAGAGGGAAAAAACAAAAAAGAAATAGAAGGGGGAAAAAAGAAAAACAAGGGAAAGAAGAATGGGAAAAACGGGAAAAACAAATAACAGAAAAAAAGAAAAATGAGAAGTAAAAATGAAAAAAAATGAGAAAAACAAGAAAAACGACTAAAAGGGGGGGAAATAAAAAAGGAGAAAAGGAAAAACAAGAAAAACAAGAATGGGAAAAAACAGGAAAAACGAATAAAATGGAAAAAAAGAAATACGAGAAAAATAAGAAGGGGAAAAATGATAAAAATGACCAAAGAAGGAAAAAACAAAAGCAGAAGAAAAAGAGAAAGTGGAACAAAGAAAAACAAGAAAAAGAAGTATGGGAAAAAACAGGAAAGACGAATAAAATGGAAAAATGAGAAAAATGAGAAAAACTACTAAAAAGGGGAAAAAAGAGAAAAAAGAGAAAGGGGGAAAAAGAAAAACAAGGGAAAAAATGGGAAATAACATGAAAAAAGAAAAAAATGGAAAAAAGAGAAAATGAGAAAAATGGGAAGAACGACTAAAGAGGGAAAAAACAAAAAAGAAATAGAAGTGGAAAAAAGAAAAACAAGGGAAAGAAGAATGGGAAAAACGGGAAAAACAAATAACAGAAAAAAAGAAAAATGAGAAGTAAAAATTAAAAAAAAATGAGAAAAACAAGAAAAACGACTAAAAGGGGGGGAAATACAAAAGGAGAAAAAGAAAAACAAGAAAAACAAGAATGGGAAAAAACAGGAAAAACGAATAAAATGGAAAAAAAGAAATACGAGAAAAATAAGAAGGGGAAAAATGATAAAAACGACCAAAGAAGGAAAAAACAAAAGCAGAAGAAAAAGAGAAAGTGGAACAAAGAAAAACAAGAAAAAGAAGTATGGGAAAAAACAGGAAAGACGAATAAAATGGAAAAATGAGAAAAGTGAGAAAAACTACTAAAAAGGGGAAAAAAGAGAAAAAAGAGAAAGGGGGAAAAAGAAAAACAAGGGAAAAAATGGGAAATAACATGAAAAAAGAAAAAAATGGGGAAAAAAGAAAAATGAGAAAAATGAGAATGGGAAAAATGAGAAAAATGAAAAAAAATGACTAAAGAGGGAGAAAACAAGAATGGGAAAATTAGGGAAAAAAGAGAAAAGGGGAAAAAAGAAAAACAAGGAAAAAATGGGAAATAACATGAAAAAAGAAAAAATGGGAAAAAGAGAAAATGAGAAAAATGGGAAGAACGACTAAAGAGGGAAAAAACAAAAAAGAAATAGAAGAGGGAAAAAAGAAAAACAAGGGAAAGAAGAATGGGAAAAACGGGAAAAACAAATAACAGAAAAAAAGAAAAATGAGAAGTAAAAATGAAAAAAATGAGAAAAACGAGAAAAACGACTAAAAAGGGGGGAAATACAAAAGGAGAAAAAGAAAAACAAGAAAAACAAGAATGGGAAAAAACAAGAAAAACGAATAAAATGGAAAAAAGAGAAAATGAGAAAAATGGGAAGAACGACTAAAGAGGGAAAAAACAAAAAAGAAATAGAAGTGGAAAAAAGAAAAACAAGGGAAAGAAGAATGGGAAAAACTGGAAAAACAAATAACAGAAAAAAAGAAAAATGAGAAGTAAAAATGAAAAAAAATGAGAAAAACAAGAAAAACGACTAAAAGGGGGGGAAATAAAAAAGGAGAAAAATGAGAAAAATGAGAAGATCGGCTAAAGAGGGAAAAAACAAAAGAGAAAGAGAAGGGGGAAAGAGAAAAACAAGGGAAAGAAGAATGGGAAACAACGGGAAAAACAAATAAAACAGAAAAAAAGAAAAATGAGAACTAAAAATGAAAAAAACGAGAAAAACGACTAAAAAGGGGGGAAAAGAAAAAAGGAGAAAAAAGAAAAACAAGAAAAACAAGAATGGGAAAAAACAGGAAAAACGAATAAAATGGAAAAAAGAAATACGAGAATAATAAGAAGGGGAAAAATGATAAAAACGACTAAAGATGGGAAAAACAAAAGAAGAAAAAAGAAAGTGGAAAAAAAGTGGAAAAAAAGAAAAACAAGGAAGACAAGAATGGGAAAAAATGGGAAAAACGAATAAAAAGGGGAAAATGAAAAAAAAATGAGAAAAACTACTAAAAAGGGAAAAAAGAGAAAAAAGAGAAAGGGGAAAAAAGAAAAACAGGGAAAAAATGGGAAATAACATGAAAAAAGAAAAAAATGGGAAAAAAGAAAAATGAGAAAAATGAGAATGGGAAAAATGAGAAAAACGAGAAAAACGAATAAAGAGGGAGAAAACAAAAAAGAAATAGAATAGGGAAAAAAGAAAAACAAGGGAAAGAAGAATGGGAAAAAACGGGAAAAACAAATAAAACAGAAAAAAAGAAAAATGAGAAGTAAATATGAGAAAAACGAGAAAAACGACTAAAAAGGGGGGGAAAATGATAAAAACGACTAAAGATGGGAAAAACAAAAGAAGAAAAAAGAAAGTGGGAAAAAAGTGGAAAAAAAGAAAAACAAGGAAGACAAGAATGGGAAAAAATGGGAAAAACGAATAAAAAAGGGGAAAAATGAAAAAAAATGAGAAAAACTACTAAAAAGGGAAAAAAGAGAAAAAAGAGAAAGGGGAAAAAAGAAAAACAAGGAAAATAGGGGAAATAACATGAAAAAAGAAAAAAATGGGAAAAAAGAAAAATGAGAAAAATGAGAATGGGAAAAATGAGAAAAACGAGAAAAACGACTAAAGAGGGAGAAAACAAAAAAGAAATAGAATAGGGAAAAAAGAAAAACAAGGGAAAGAAGAATGGGAAACAACAAGAAAACCAAATAAAACAGAAAAAAAGAAAAATGAGAACTAAAAATGAAAAAAACGAGAAAAACGACTAAAAAGGGGGGAAAAGAAAAAAGGAGAAAAAAGAAAAACAAGAAAAACAAGAATGGGAAAAAACAGGAAAAACGAATAAAATGGAAAAAAGAAATACGAGAATAATAAGAAGGGGAAAAATGATAAAAATGACTAAAGATGGGAAAAACAAAAGAAGAAAAAAGAAAGTGGAAAAAAAGTGGAAAAAAAGAAAAACAAGGAAGACAAGAATGGGAAAAAATGGGAAAAACGAATAAAAAGGGGAAAATGAAAAAAAATGAGAAAAACTACTAAAAAGGGAAAAAAGAGAAAAAAGAGAAAGGGGAAAAAAGAAAAACAGGGAAAAAATGGGAAATAACATGAAAAAAGAAAAAAATGGGAAAAAAGAAAAATGAGAAAAATGAGAATGGGAAAAATGAGAAAAATGAGAAAAACGAATAAAGAGGGAGAAAACAAAAAAGAAATAGAATAGGGAAAAAAGAAAAACAAGGGAAAGAAGAATGGGAAAAAACGGGAAAAACAAATAAAACAGAAAAAAAGAAAAATGAGAAGTAAATATGAAAAAAACGAGAAAAACGAGAAAAACGACTAAAAAGGGGGGGGAAATGATAAAAACGACTAAAGATGGGAAAAACAAAAGAAGAAAAAAGAAAGTGGGAAAAAAGTGGAAAAAAAGAAAAACAAGGAAGACAAGAATGGGAAAAAATGGGAAAAACGAATAAAAAAGGGGAAAAATGAAAAAAAATGAGAAAAACTACTAAAAAGGGAAAAAAGAGAAAAAAGAGAAAGGGGAAAAAAGAAAAACAAGGAAAATATGGGAAATAACATGAAAAAATAAAAAAATGGGAAAAAAGAAAAATGAGAAAAATGAGAATGGGAAAAATGAGAAAAACGAGAAAAACGACTAAAGAGGGAGAAAACAAAAAAGAAATAGAATAGGGAAAAAAGAAAAACAAGGGAAAGAAGAATGGGAAAAATGGGAAAAACAAATAACAGAAAAAAAGAAAAATGAGAAGTAAAAATGAAAAAAATGAGAAAAACGAGAAAAACGACTAAAAAGGGGGGAAATACAAAAGGAGAAAAAGAAAAACAAGAAAAACAAGAATGGGAAAAAACAGGAAAAAGGAATAAAAAGGAAAAAAGAAAAAGAAGAAAAAGAAGTATGAGAAAAAACAGGAAAAACGAATAAAATGGAAAAATGAGAAAAATGAGAAAAACTACTAAAAAGGGGGAAAAAGAAAAAAAGAGAAAGGGGGAAAAAGAAAAACAAGGAAAAAAATGGGAAATAACATGAAAAAAGAAAAAAATGGGAAAAAAAGAAAAATGAGAAAAATGAGAATGGGAAAAATGAGAAAAATGAGAAAAACGACTAAAGAGGGAGAAAAAAAGAATGGGAAAAATAGGAAAAAAAGAGAAAAGGGGAAAAAAGAAAAACAAGGAAAAAATGGGAAATAACATGAAAAAAGAAAAAAATGGAAAAAAGAGAAAATGAGAAAAATGGGAAGAACGACTAAAGAGGGAAAAAACAAAAAAGAAATAGAAGGGGGAAAAAAGAAAAACAAGGGAAAGAAGAATGGGAAAAACAGGAAAAACAAATAACAGAAAAAAAGAAAAAATGAAAAAAAATGAGAAAAACAAGAAAAACGACTAAAAGGGGGGGAAATAAAAAAGGAGAAAAAGAAAAACAAGAAAAACAAGAATGGGAAAAAACAGGAAAAACGAATAAAATGGAAAAAAAGAAATACGAGAAAAATAAGAAGGGGAAAAATGATAAAAACGACCAAAGAAGGAAAAAACAAAAGCAGAAGAAAAAGAGAAAGTGGAACAAAGAAAAAGAAGTATGGGAAAAAACAGGAAAGACGAATAAAATGGAAAAATGAGAAAAATGAGAAAAACTACTAAAAAGGGGAAAAAAGAGAAAAAAGAGAAAGGGGGAAAAAGAAAAACAAGGGAAAAAATGGGAAATACAAAAGGAGAAAAAGAAAAACAAGAAAAACAAGAATGGGAAAAAACAGGAAAAACGAATAAAATGGAAAAAAAGAAATACGAGAGAAATAAGAAGGGGAAAATGATAAAAACGACTAAAGAGGGAAAAACAAAAGAAGAAGAAAAAGAGAAAGTGGAAAAAGAAAAACAAGAATGGGAAATAAACAGGAAAAACGAATAAAAAGGAAAAAAGAAAAAGAAGAAAAAGAAGTATGGGAAAAAACAGGAAAAACGAATAAAATGGAAAAATGAGAAAAATGAGAAAAACTACTAAAAAGGGGGAAAAAGAGAAAAAAGAGAAGGGGAAAAAAAAAACAAGGAAAAAATGGGAAATAACATGAAAAAAGAAAAAAATGGGAAAAAAAGAAAAATGAGAAAAATGAGAATGGGAAAAATGAGAAAAATGAAAAAAAGACTAAAGAGGGAGAAAACAAGAATGGGAAAATTAGGGAAAAAAGAGAAAAGGGGAAAAAAGAAAAACAAGGAAAAAAATGGGAAATAACATGAAAAAAGAAAAAATGGAAAAAAGAGAAAACGAGAAAAATGGGAAGAACGACTAAAGAGGGAAAAACAAAAAAGAAATAGAAGGGGGAAAAAAGAAAAACAAGGGAAAGAAGAATGGGAAAAACGGGAAAAACAAATAACAGAAAAAAAGAAAAATGAGAAGTAATAATGAAAAACAATGAGTAAAACAAGAAAAACGACTAAAAGGGGGGGAAATAAAAAAGGAGAAAAAGAAAAACAAGAAAAACAAGAATGGGAAAAAACAGGAAAAACGAATAAAATGGAAAAATGAGAAAAATGAGAAAAACTACTAAAAAGGGGGAAAAAGAAAAAAAGAGAAAGGGGGAAAAAGAAAAACAAGGAAAAAAATGGGAAATAACATGAAAAAAGAAAAAAATGGGAAAAAAAGAAAAATGAGAAAAATGAGAATGGGAAAAATGAGAAAAATGAGAAAAACGACTAAAGAGGGAGAAAAAAAGAATGGGAAAAATAGGAAAAAAAGAGAAAAGGGGAAAAAAGAAAAACAAGGAAAAAATGGGAAATAACATGAAAAAAGAAAAAAATGGAAAAAAGAGAAAATGAGAAAAATGGGAAGAACGACTAAAGAGGGAAAAAACAAAAAAGAAATAGAAGGGGGAAAAAAGAAAAACAAGGGAAAGAAGAATGGGAAAAACAGGAAAAACAAATAACAGAAAAAAAGAAAAAATGAAAAAAAATGAGAAAAACAAGAAAAACGACTAAAAGGGGGGGAAATAAAAAAGGAGAAAAAGAAAAACAAGAAAAACAAGAATGGGAAAAAACAGGAAAAACGAATAAAATGGAAAAAAAGAAATACGAGAAAAATAAGAAGGGGAAAAATGATAAAAACGACCAAAGAAGGAAAAAACAAAAGCAGAAGAAAAAGAGAAAGTGGAACAAAGAAAAAGAAGTATGGGAAAAAACAGGAAAGACGAATAAAATGGAAAAATGAGAAAAATGAGAAAAACTACTAAAAAGGGGAAAAAAGAGAAAAAAGAGAAAGGGGGAAAAAGAAAAACAAGGGAAAAAATGGGAAATACAAAAGGAGAAAAAGAAAAACAAGAAAAACAAGAATGGGAAAAAACAGGAAAAACGAATAAAATGGAAAAAAAGAAATACGAGAGAAATAAGAAGGGGAAAATGATAAAAACGACTAAAGAGGGAAAAACAAAAGAAGAAGAAAAAGAGAAAGTGGAAAAAGAAAAACAAGAATGGGAAATAAACAGGAAAAACGAATAAAAAGGAAAAAAGAAAAAGAAGAAAAAGAAGTATGGGAAAAAACAGGAAAAACGAATAAAATGGAAAAATGAGAAAAATGAGAAAAACTACTAAAAAGGGGGAAAAAGAGAAAAAAGAGAAGGGGAAAAAAAAAACAAGGAAAAAATGGGAAATAACATGAAAAAAGAAAAAAATGGGAAAAAAAGAAAAATGAGAAAAATGAGAATGGGAAAAATGAGAAAAATGAAAAAAAGACTAAAGAGGGAGAAAACAAGAATGGGAAAATTAGGGAAAAAAGAGAAAAGGGGAAAAAAGAAAAACAAGGAAAAAAATGGGAAATAACATGAAAAAAGAAAAAATGGAAAAAAGAGAAAACGAGAAAAATGGGAAGAACGACTAAAGAGGGAAAAACAAAAAAAGAAATAGAAGGGGGAAAAAAGAAAAACAAGGGAAAGAAGAATGGGAAAAACGGGAAAAACAAATAACAGAAAAAAAGAAAAATGAGAAGTAATAATGAAAAACAATGAGTAAAACAAGAAAAACGACTAAAAGGGGGGGAAATAAAAAAGGAGAAAAAGAAAAACAAGAAAAACAAGAATGGGAAAAAACAGGAAAAACGAATAAAATGGAAAAAAAGAAATACGAGAAAAATAAGAAGGGGAAAAATGATAAAAACGACCAAAGAAGGAAAAAACAAAAGCAGAAGAAAAAGAGAAAGTGGAACAAAGAAAAACAAGAAAAAGAAGTATGGGAAAAAACAGGAAAGACGAATAAAATGGAAAAATGAGAAAAATGAGAAAAACTACTAAAAAGGGGAAAAAGAGAAAAAAGAGAAAGGGGGAAAAAGAAAAACAAGGGAAAAAATGGGAAATAACATGAAAAAAGAAAAAAATGGGAAAAAAAGAAAAATGAGAAAAATGAGAATGGGAAAAATGAGAAAAATGAGAAAAACGACTAAAGAGGGAGAAAACAAGAATGGGAAAAATAGGGAAAAAAGAGAAAAGGGGAAAAAAGAAAAACAAGGAAAAAATGGGAAATAACATGAAAAAAGAAAAAAATGGAAAAAAGAGAAAATGAGAAAAATGGGAAGAACGACTAAAGAGGGGAAAAAACAAAAAAGAAATAGAAGGGAAAAAGAAAAACAAGGGAAAGAAGAATGGGAAAAATGGGAAAAACAAATAACAGAAAAAAAGAAAAATGAGAAGTAAAAATGAAAAAAATGAGAAAAACGAGAAAAACGACTAAAAAGGGGGGAAATACAAAAGGAGAAAAAGAAAAACAAGAAAAACAAGAATGGGTAAAAACAGGAAAAACGAATAAAATGGAAAAAAGAGAAAATGAGAAAAATGGGAAGAACGACTAAAGAGGGAAAAAACAAAAAAGAAATAGAAGTGGAAAAAAGAAAAACAAGGGAAAGAAGAATGGGAAAAACGGGAAAAACTAATAACAGAAAAAAAGAAAAATGAGAAGTAAAAATGAAAAAAACGAGAAAAACGACTAAAAAGCGGGGAAATACAAAAGGAGAAAAAGAAAAACAAGAAAAACAAGAATGGGAAAAAACAGGAAAAAGGAATAAAAAGGAAAAAAGAAAAAGAAGAAAAAGAAGTATGAGAAAAAACAGGAAAAACGAACAAAATGGAAAAATGAGAAAAATGAGAAAAACTACTAAAAAGGGGGAAAAAGAGAAAAAAGAGAAAGGGGGAAAAAGAAAAACAAGGAAAAAAATGGGAAATAACATGAAAAAAGAAAAAAATGGGAAAAAAAGAAAAATGAGAAAAATGAGAATGGGAAAAATGAGAAAAATGAGAAAAACGACTAAAGAGGGAGAAAAAAGAATGGGAAAAATAGGAAAAAAAGAGAAAAGGGGAAAAAAGAAAAACAAGGAAAAAATGGGAAATAACATGAAAAAAGAAAAAAATGGAAAAAAGAGAAAATGAGAAAAATGGGAAGAACGACTAAAGAGGGAAAAAACAAAAAAGAAATAGAAGGGGGAAAAAAGAAAAACAAGGGAAAGAAGAATGGGAAAAATGGGAAAAACAAATAACAGAAAAAAAGAAAAAAATGAAAAAAAATGAAAAAAAATGAGAAAAACAAGAAAAACGACTAAAAGGGGGGGAAATAAAAAAGGAGAACAAGAAAAACAAGAAAAACAAGAATGGGAAAAAACAGGAAAAACGAATAAAATGGAAAAAAAGAAATACGAGAAAAATAAGAAGGGGAAAAATGATAAAAACGACCAAAGAAGGAAAAAACAAAAGCAGAAGAAAAAGAGAAAGTGGAACAAAGAAAAAGAAGTATGGGAAAAAACAGGAAAAACGAACAAAATGGAAAAATGAGAAAAATGAGAAAAACTACTAAAAAGGGAAAAAAAAAGAAAAAAGAGAAAGGGGGAAAAAGAAAAACAAGGGAAAAAATGGGAAATACAAAAGGAGAAAAAGAAAAACAAGAAAAACAAGAATGGGAAAAAACAGGAAAAACGAATAAAATGGAAAAAAAGAAATACGAGAAAAATAAGAAGGGGAAAAATGATAAAAACGACCAAAGAAGGAAAAAACAAAAGCAGAAGAAAAAGAGAAAGTGGAACAAAGAAAAAGAATTATGGGAAAAAACAGGAAAGACGAATAAAATGGAAAAATGAGAAAAATGAGAAAAACTACTAAAAAGGGGAAAAAAGAGAAAAAAGAGAAAGGGGGAAAAAGAAAAACAAGGGAAAAAATGGGAAATACAAAAGGAGAAAAAGAAAAACAAGAAAAACAAGAATGGGAAAAAACAGGAAAAACGAATAAAATGGAAAAAAAGAAATACGAGAGAAATAAGGGGAAAATGATAAAAACGACTAAAGAGGGAAAAACAAAAGAAGAAGAAAAAGAGAAAGTGGAAAAAGAAAAACAAGAATGGGAAATAAACAGGAAAAACGAATAAAAAGGAAAAAAGAAAAAGAAGAAAAAGAAGTATGGGAAAAAACAGGAAAAACGAATAAAATGGAAAAATGAAAAAAATGAGAAAAACGAGAAAAACGACTAAAAAGGGGGGAAATACAAAAGGAGAAAAAGAAAAACAAGAAAAACAAGAATGGGTAAAAGCAGGAAAAACGAATAAAATGGAAAAAAGAGATAATGAGAAAAATGGGAAGAACGACTAAAGAGGGAAAAAACAAAAAAGAAATAGAAGTGGAAAAAAGAAAAACAAGGGAAAGAAGAATGGGAAAAACGGGAAAAACTAATAACAGAAAAAAAGAAAAATGAGAAGTAAAAATGAAAAAAATGAGAAAAACGACTAAAAAGCGGGGAAATACAAAAGGAGAAAAAGAAAAACAAGAAAAACAAGAATGGGAAAAAACAGGAAAAAGGAATAAAAAGGAAAAAAGAAAAAGAAGAAAAAGAAGTATGAGAAAAAACAGGAAAAACGAACAAAATGGAAAAATGAGAAAAATGAGAAAAACTACTAAAAAGGGGGAAAAAGAGAAAAAAGAGAAAGGGGGAAAAAGAAAAACAAGGAAAAAAATGGGAAATAACATGAAAAAAGAAAAAAATGGGAAAAAAAGAAAAATGAGAAAAATGAGAATGGGAAAAATGAGAAAAATGAGAAAAACGACTAAAGAGGGAGAAAACAAGAATGGGAAAAATAGGGAAAAAAGAGAAAAGGGGAAAAAAGAAAAACAAGGAAAAAATGGGAAATAACATGAAAAAAGAAAAAAATGGAAAAAAAGAAATACGAGAAAAATAAGAAGGGGAAAAATGATAAAAACGACCAAAGAAGGAAAAAACAAAAGCAGAAGAAAAAGAGAAAGTGGAACAAAGAAAAACAAGAAAAAGAAGTATGGGAAAAAACAGGAAAGACGAATAAAATGGAAAAATGAGAAAAATGAGAAAAACTACTAAAAAGGGGAAAAAGAGAAAAAAGAGAAAGGGGGAAAAAGAAAAACAAGGGAAAAAATGGGAAATAACATGAAAAAAGAAAAAAATGGGAAAAAAAGAAAAATGAGAAAAATGAGAATGGGAAAAATGAGAAAAATGAGAAAAACGACTAAAGAGGGAGAAAACAAGAATGGGAAAAATAGGGAAAAAAGAGAAAAGGGGAAAAAAGAAAAACAAGGAAAAAATGGGAAATAACATGAAAAAAGAAAAAAATGGAAAAAAGAGAAAATGAGAAAAATGGGAAGAACGACTAAAGAGGGGAAAAAACAAAAAAGAAATAGAAGGGAAAAAGAAAAACAAGGGAAAGAAGAATGGGAAAAATGGGAAAAACAAATAACAGAAAAAAAGAAAAATGAGAAGTAAAAATGAAAAAAATGAGAAAAACGAGAAAAACGACTAAAAAGGGGGGAAATACAAAAGGAGAAAAAGAAAAACAAGAAAAACAAGAATGGGTAAAAACAGGAAAAACGAATAAAATGGAAAAAAGAGAAAATGAGAAAAATGGGAAGAACGACTAAAGAGGGAAAAAACAAAAAAGAAATAGAAGTGGAAAAAAGAAAAACAAGGGAAAGAAGAATGGGAAAAACGGGAAAAACTAATAACAGAAAAAAAGAAAAATGAGAAGTAAAAATGAAAAAAACGAGAAAAACGACTAAAAAGCGGGGAAATACAAAAGGAGAAAAAGAAAAACAAGAAAAACAAGAATGGGAAAAAACAGGAAAAAGGAATAAAAAGGAAAAAAGAAAAAGAAGAAAAAGAAGTATGAGAAAAAACAGGAAAAACGAACAAAATGGAAAAATGAGAAAAATGAGAAAAACTACTAAAAAGGGGGAAAAAGAGAAAAAAGAGAAAGGGGGAAAAAGAAAAACAAGGAAAAAAATGGGAAATAACATGAAAAAAGAAAAAAATGGGAAAAAAAGAAAAATGAGAAAAATGAGAATGGGAAAAATGAGAAAAATGAGAAAAACGACTAAAGAGGGAGAAAAAAAGAATGGGAAAAATAGGAAAAAAAGAGAAAAGGGGAAAAAAGAAAAACAAGGAAAAAATGGGAAATAACATGAAAAAAGAATATGTCTATGAAGGTTCTCAGTCATCCAGGTGGAACAGTCTGTGGCTTGAATCATGTCAACTGGATTTCTATTTTCTTAGTGGAAACGTTTCACTCCTTATCCAAGGAGCTTCTTCAGTCTGAGTAAAGTTAGTAAGGGAATCCTTAAATATGTTTCTAGGCTGGCTGTGTGACCTTGCACCTGGGGCTAGGTCATGGTTATTTTTGAGATGTTTGTTTCTAAGTCCCTTTATCATCTAAAGGAGGATCGTTAAGATTACCCTGCTGCTGTTGAGCTTGTGAAATGGTCTTAATCTTCCTAGGCACAGAAGACAAAGCAGGAAGGAAGATAGGGGAAAGGTTATGCCTGAGGCCCCCACCTCTATTCAAGGAAGGATTTTCCAAGTTGGCATGAATGGATTCCTTGACCCCTCTCTCAAACCACCTATCTTCTCTGTCTAAAATGTGAACATTAATGTCTTCAAATGAGTGTCCTTTTTCCTTTAGATGAAGATAAACTGCTGACTCTGGTCCTGTGGTGTTACTTCTCCTGTGTTGGGCCATCCTCCTGTACAAAGGTTGTTTGGTTTCTCCAATGTAGAGTTCAGAGCACTCCTCACTGCACTGGATTGCATACACTACATTGCTTTCCTTGTGTTTTGGAGTTTGATCTTTGGGGTGTACAAGCCTCTGTCTCAGTGTGTTGGTGGGTTTGAAATATACAGGTATGTGGTGTTTGCCAAATATCCGTTTGATCTTTTCAGACACGCCAGCCATGTAAGGAATGACCAGGTTCTTCCGTTTACTCTGAGTCTCAGCCCTATCTGTCGCTGTTTTAGGACTGGTAGACTTAGATTTGGTGAAGGCCCAATTTGGATATCCACAGGCCTGCAGAGCTGTTCTCAGATGCTGCTTTTCATTCTTTTTGGAATCCATGGAGGTGGGGATGGTTTCTGCTCTGTGTGACAATGTCCTGATGACTCCTAGTTTGTGCTGCAGTGGATGGTGGGAGTCAAACATCAGGTATTGATCTGTGTGTGTGGGTTTCCTGTAGATCCCTATTTCTAGCTTGCCACCGGTCCCAATGAGGACTTCACAGTCTAGGAATGCCAGTCTGTTGTCCTTGGTGTCTTCTCTGGTGAAGCTAATGTTGGCATCTATAGTGTTTATATGGTCCGTGAAGGCCTGTACTTCCTGGGCCTTGATTTTGACCCAGGTGTCATCCACATACCTAAACCAGTGGGTGGGCACAGTTCCCTGGAATGTGTTGAGTGCTTTCTTCTCCACTTCTTCCATGTATAAATTGGCCACAATGGGTGACACAGGAGAACCCATGGCACAGCCGTGTTTTTGTCTGTAAAAGTCACCTCTGTATGTGAAATAAGTGGTGTTAAGACACAGGTCCAGAAGATGGCAGATCTGGTTTGGGTTGAGATGGCTTCTCCTTTCCAGGGTGCTGTCCTCTTCTAGTCTCTTCCTGACAGCGGATAGAGCATGAGTGGTGGGGATGCTGGTGAAAAGGGAGGACACATCAAAGGAGACCATAGTTTCATCTGTATCCAGTTTCAGGATCTTTGCTTTGGAAACAAATTCTTCCGAATTATGGATGTGGTGTTCAGAGTGTCCAACTAGAGGTGCTAGTATGGTAGAGAGGTGTTTGGCAATGTTGTATGTTACCGAATTGATGCTGCTGACTATGGGTCGGAGGGGTGTTCCTTCCTTGTGGATCTTAGGAAGTCCGTAGATGCAGGGGATGGCTTCTCCAGGATACAGACGGTGGTAGGTAATCCTATCGATGGAGCCATCATGTTCCAATTGTTTCAAACTGTCTATTGCCTTTTTCTTGTAATTGTTGGTGGGGTCTCTTTTCAGTTTTTCATATGTATGGTGATCCTCCAAAAGTGAGGTAATTTTATTGTGGTAGTCTGCAGTGTTTAGAACCACTGTACATCTTCCTTTGTCAGCAGGTAAAATGGTGATGGTTTCATCTTTGCTGAGGGCTGTCAGGGCTCTCCTCTCTTGGACGGTAAGGTTGGGGGGAGGAGGTTGAGCACTGGACAGAGCTGCAGATATTTTAAGCCGGAGTTGTTCTGCTTCTTCAAAAGGTAGGTGGTTGTTGTGGATGGCAGATTCTGTGGCTGTAATGAGCTCCACAACCGGAACTTGCTTGGGAGTGATGGCAAAATTAAGACCTTTGGCTAGGACATCTCTCTCTGGTTGGGTAAGTTCTCTGTCTGAGAGATTTTTCACCCACATGTTCTTTTTGTCCTCTGTGGTCCTGTTGTTGTTGTTCCTCCCAGCGGTTTCTCCAGTTCCTTGTTTCTGCTTGCTGCGAGAAAGAAGAATGTCAAATTTCTTAGTTTGCCTCTCCTTTGTCTTGTGATGCTGGGCCAGCTGTACTTTATTGCCAAGCTGAATAACTCTATCCAGGATTGGGTCAGGAAGGTTGGCTGTGAGTTCCTGGTGAAGGTTTTCAAAATTGTATTGCAGGGCATCAATGGTGAAGTGGACTTGCCTTATTCTTTCATTTAGAAGATGTCTTTGTGCCTGCTGCAGGATCTGATCTGCTCTGTGACCCTTAACTGTAGATTGCAGGCGTAGGCTTGTCGGGATGAGTCTCTGTTGTCTGCATCTGAGGTTAAAACGTAGGTGGTTTCTATAGTCTGCCACCTTTCTTGCTGTCTTCTCGAATTTCCTTACCAACTTCAGGGTTTCATCCCCAAAATGTATGGCAATATGTCTATGAAGGTTCTCAGTCATCCAGGTGGAACAGTCTGTGGCTTGAATCATGTCAACTGGATTTCTATTTTCTTAGTGGAAACGTTTCACTCCTTATCCAAGGAGCTTCTTCAGTCTGAGTAAAGTTAGTAAGGGAATCCTTAAATATGTTTCTAGGCTGGCTGTGTGACCTTGCACCTGGGGCTAGGTCATGGTTATTTTTGAGATGTTTGTTTCTAAGTCCCTTTATCATCTAAAGGAGGATCGTTAAGATTACCCTGCTGCTGTTGAGCTTGTGAAATTCCAAAAAGAATGAAAAGCAGCATCTGAGAACAGCTCTGCAGGCCTGTGGATATCCAAATTGGGCCTTCACCAAATCTAAGTCTACCAGTCCTAAAACAGCGACAGATAGGGCTGAGACTCAGAGTAAACGGAAGAACCTGGTCATTCCTTACATGGCTGGCGTGTCTGAAAAGATCAAACGGATATTTGGCAAACACCACATACCTGTATATTTCAAACCCACCAACACACTGAGACAGAGGCTTGTACACCCCAAAGATCAAACTCCAAAACACAAGGAAAGCAATGTAGTGTATGCAATCCAGTGCAGTGAGGAGTGCTCTGAACTCTACATTGGAGAAACCAAACAACCTTTGTACAGGAGGATGGCCCAACACAGGAGAAGTAACACCACAGGACCAGAGTCAGCAGTTTATCTTCATCTAAAGGAAAAAGGACACTCATTTGAAGACATTAATGTTCACATTTTAGACAGAGAAGATAGGTGGTTTGAGAGAGGGGTCAAGGAATCCATTCATGCCAACTTGGAAAATCCTTCCTTGAATAGAGGTGGGGGCCTCAGGCATAACCTTTCCCCTATCTTCCTTCCTGCTTTGTCTTCTGTGCCTAGGAAGATTAAGACCATTTCACAAGCTCAACAGCAGCAGGGTAATCTTAACGATCCTCCTTTAGATGATAAAGGGACTTAGAAACAAACATCTCAAAAATAACCATGACCTAGCCCCAGGTGCAAGGTCACACAGCCAGCCTAGAAACATATTTAAGGATTCCCTTACTAACTTTACTCAGACTGAAGAAGCTCCTTGGATAAGGAGTGAAACGTTTCCACTAAGAAAATAGAAATCCAGTTGACATGATTCAAGCCACAGACATGAAAAAAGAAAAAAATGGAAAAAAGAGAAAATGAGAAAAATGGGAAGAACGACTAAAGAGGGGAAAAACAAAAAAGAAATAGAAGGGGGAAAAAAGAAAAACAAGGGAAAGAAGAATGGGAAAAACGGGAAAAACAAATAACAGAAAAAAAGAAAAATGAGAAGTAAAAATGAAAAAAAATGAGAAAAAATGAGAAAAACAAGAAAAACGAATAAAAGGAGGGGAAATAAAAAAGGAAAAAAGAAAAACAAGAAAAACAAGAATGGGAAAAAACAGGAAAAACGAATAAAATGGAAAAAAAGAAATACGAGAAAAATAAGAAGGGAAAAAATGATAAAAACGACTAAAGGGGGAAAAAACAAAAGAAGAAGAAAAAGAGAAAGTGGAACAAAGAAAAACAAGAAAAACAAGAATGGGTGAAAATGGGAAAAACGAATAAAATGGAAAAAAAGAAAAATGAGAAAAATGAGAAAAGCTACTAAAAAGGGGAAAAAAGAGGAATAAGAGAAAAGGGAAAAAAGAAAAACAAGGAAAAAAAGGGAAATAACATGAAAGAAGAAAAAAATGGAAAAATGAGAAAAATGAGAAAAATGGGAAGAACGACTAAAGAGGGGAAAAACAAAAAAGAAATAGAAGGGGGAAAAAAGAAAAACAAGGGAAAGAAGAATGGGAAAAAACGGGAAAAACGAATAAAATGGAAAAAAAGAAATACGAGAAAAATACGAAGGGGAAAAATGATAAAAACGACTAAAGAGGGAAAAAACAAAAGAAGAAGAAAAAGAGAAAGTGGAACAAAGAAAAACAAGAAAAACAAGAATGGGAGAAAATGGGAAAAACGAATAAAATGGAAAAAAAAGAAAAATGAGAAGGGTAAAAATGAGAAAAATGAGAAAAACGACTAAGAAGAAGGAAAAAGGAAAAAGAGAAAGAAGGAAAAAGGGGGAAACAAGAAAAACAAGAATGGGAAAAAATGGGAAAAACAAATACAATGGAAAAAAAGAAAAATGAGAAAAATGAGAAGGGAAAAAATGAGAAAAACAAGAAAAACGAGAAAAACTACTAAAAAGGGAGGAAAAGGAAAAAGAGAAAAAAGGAAAAATGGGAAACAAGAGAAACAAGAAAAACAAGAATGGGAAAAAACAGGAAAAACAAATAAAATGGAAAAAAGAGAAATGAGAAAAATCAAAAAATGACTAAAGAGGGAAAAAATAAAAGAAGAAAAAAAGAAAGTGGAACAAAGAAAAACAAGAAAAACAAGAATGGGAAAAAACAGGAAAAACGAATAAAATGGAAAAAAAGAAATACGAGAGAAATAAGAAGGGGAAAATGATAAAAATGACTAAAGAGGGAAAAACAAAAGAAGAAGAAAAAGAGAAAGTGGAAAAAGAAAAACAAGAAAAACAAGAATGGGAAATAAACAGGAAAAACGAATAAAAAGGAAAAAGGAAAAAGAAAAAGAAGTATGGGAAAAAACAGGAAAAACGAATAAAATGGAAAAATGAGAAAAATGAGAAAAACCACTAAAAAGGGGGAAAAAGAGAAAAAAGAGAAGGGGAAAAAGAAAAACAAGGAAAAAATGGGAAATAACATGAAAAAAGAAAAAAATGGAAAAAAGATAAAATGAGAAAAATGGGAAGAACGACTAAAGAGGGAAAAAACAAAAAAGAAATAGAAGGTGGAAAAAGAAAAACAAGGGAAAAAAGAATGGGAAAAACGGGAAAAACAAATAACAGAAAAAAAGAAAAAAATGAAAAAAAATGAAAAAAAATGAAAAAAAATGAGAAAAACAAGAAAAACGACTAAAAGGGGGGGAAATAAAAAAGGAGAAAAAGAAAAACAAGAAAAACAAGAATGGGAAAAAACAGGAAAAACGAATAAAATGGAAAAAAAGAAATACGAGGAAAAGAAGTATGGGAAAAAACAGGAAAGACGAATAAAATGGAAAAATGAGAAAAATGAGAAAAACTACTAAAAAGGGGAAAAAAGAGAAAAAAGAGAAAGGGGGAAAAAGAAAAACAAGGGAAAAAATGGGAAATAACATGAAAAAAGAAAAAAATGGAAAAAAGAGAAAATGAGAAAAATGGGAAGAACAACTAAAGAGGGAAAAAACAAAAAAGAAATAGAAGGGGAAAAAAAGAAAAACAACGGAAAGAAGAATGGGAAAAACGGGAAAAACAAATAACATGAAAAAAGAAAAAAATGGGAAAAAAAGAAAAATGAGAAAAATGAGAATGGGAAAATGAGAAAAATGAGAAAAACGACTAAAGAGGGAGAAAAAAAGAATGGGAAAAATAGGAAAAAAAGAGAAAAGGGGAAAAAAGAAAAACAAGGAAAAAATGGGAAATAACATGAAAAAAGAATATGTCTATGAAGGTTCTCAGTCATCCAGGTGGAACAGTCCAAATTGGGCCTTCACCAAATCTAAGTCTACCAGTCCTAAAACAGCGACAGATAGGGCTGAGACTCAGAGTAAACGGAAGAACCTGGTCATTCCTTACATGGCTGGCGTGTCTGAAAAGATCAAACGGATATTTGGCAAACACCACATACCTGTATATTTCAAACCCACCAACACACTGAGACAGAGGCTTGTACACCCCAAAGATCAAACTCCAAAACACAAGGAAAGCAATGTAGTGTATGCAATCCAGTGCAGTGAGGAGTGCTCTGAACTCTACATTGGAGAAACCAAACAACCTTTGTACAGGAGGATGGCCCAACACAGGAGAAGTAACACCACAGGACCAGAGTCAGCAGTTTATCTTCATCTAAAGGAAAAAGGACACTCATTTGAAGACATTAATGTTCACATTTTAGACAGAGAAGATAGGTGGTTTGAGAGAGGGGTCAAGGAATCCATTCATGCCAACTTGGAAAATCCTTCCTTGAATAGAGGTGGGGGCCTCAGGCATAACCTTTCCCCTATCTTCCTTCCTGCTTTGTCTTCTGTGCCTAGGAAGATTAAGACCATTTCACAAGCTCAACAGCAGCAGGGTAATCTTTACGATCCTCCTTTAGATGATAAAGGGACTTAGAAACAAACATCTCAAAAATAACCATGACCTAGCCCCAGGTGCAAGGTCACACAGCCAGCCTAGAAACATATTTAAGGATTCCCTTACTAACTTTACTCAGACTGAAGAAGCTCCTTGGATAAGGAGTGAAACGTTTCCACTAAGAAAATAGAAATCCAGTTGACATGATTCAAGCCACAGACATGAAAAAAGAAAAAAATGGAAAAAAGAGAAAATGAGAAAAATGGGAAGAACGACTAAAGAGGGGAAAAACAAAAAAGAAATAGAAGGGGGAAAAAAGAAAAACAAGGGAAAGAAGAATGGGAAAAACGGGAAAAACAAATAACAGAAAAAAAGAAAAATGAGAAGTAAAAATGAAAAAAAATGAGAAAAAATGAGAAAAACAAGAAAAACGAATAAAAGGAGGGGAAATAAAAAAGGAAAAAAGAAAAACAAGAAAAACAAGAATGGGAAAAAACAGGAAAAACGAATAAAATGGAAAAAAAGAAATACGAGAAAAATAAGAAGGGAAAAAATGATAAAAACGACTAAAGGGGGAAAAAACAAAAGAAGAAGAAAAAGAGAAAGTGGAACAAAGAAAAACAAGAAAAACAAGAATGGGTGAAAATGGGAAAAACGAATAAAATGGAAAAAAAGAAAAATGAGAAAAATGAGAAAAGCTACTAAAAAGGGGAAAAAAGAGGAATAAGAGAAAAGGGAAAAAAGAAAAACAAGAATGGGAAAAAACAGGAAAAACGAATAAAATGGAAAAAAGAGAAAATGAGAAAAATGGGAAGAACGACTAAAGAGGGAAAAAACAAAAAAGAAATAGAAGTGGAAAAAAGAAAAACAAGGGAAAGAAGAATGGGAAAAACGGGAAAAACAAATAACAGAAAAAAAGAAAAATGAGAAGTAAAAATGAAAAAAACGAGAAAAACGAGAAAAACGACTAAAAGGGGGGGAAATAAAAAAGGAGAAAAAGAAAAACAAGAAAAACAAGAATGGGAAAAAACAGGAAAAACGAATAAAATGGAAAAAAAGAAATACGAGGAAAAGAAGTATGGGAAAAAACAGGAAAGACAAATAAAATGGAAAAATGAGAAAAATGAGAAAAACTACTAAAAAGGGGAAAAAAGAGAAAAAAGAGAAAGGGGGAAAAAGAAAAACAAGGGAAAAAATGGGAAATAACATGAAAAAAGAAAAAAATGGAAAAAAGAGAAAATGAGAAAAATGGGAAGAACAACTAAAGAGGGAAAAAACAAAAAAGAAATAGAAGGGGAAAAAAAGAAAAACAAGGGAAAGAAGAATGGGAAAAACGGGAAAAACAAATAACAGAAAAAAAGAAAAATGAGAAGTAAAAATGAAAAAAATGAGAAAAACGAGAAAAAAGACTAAACAGGAAAGACGAATAAAATGGAAAAATGAGAAAAATGAGAAAAACTACTAAAAAGGGGAAAAAAGAGAAAAAAGAGAAAGGGGGAAAAAGAAAAACAAGGGAAAAAATGGGAAATAAAATGAAAAAAGAAAAAAATGGGAAAAAAAGAAAAATGAGAAAAATGAGAATGGGAAAAATGAGAAAAACGACTAAAGAGGGAGAAAACAAGAATGGGAAAAATAGGGAAAAAAGAGAAAAGGGTAAAAAAGAAAAACAAGGAAAAAATGGGAAATAACATGAAAAAAGAAAAAAATGGAAAAAAGAGAAAATGAGAAAACTAAAGAGGGAAAAAACAAAAAAGAAATAGAAGTGGAAAAAAGAAAAACAAGGGAAAGAAGAATGGGAAAAACGGGAAAAACAAATAACAGAAAAAAAGAAAAATGAGAAGTAAAAATGAAAAAAACGAGAAAAACGACTAAAAAGCGGGAAAATACAAAAGGAGAAAAAGAAAAACAAGAAAAACAAGAATGGGAAAAAACAGGAAAGACGAATAAAATGGAAAAATGAGAAAAATGAGAAAAACTACTAAAAAGGGGAAAAAGAGAAAAAAGAAATAGAAGGGGAAAAAAGAAAAACAAGGGAAAGAAGAATGGGAAAAATGGGAAAAACAAATAACAGAAAAAAAGAAAAATGAGAAGTAAAAATGAAAAAAACAGGAAAAAATGAGAAAAACAAATAACAGAAAAAAAGAAAAATGAGAAGTAAAAATGAAAAAAATGAGAAAAATGAGAAAAACGATTAAAAGGGGGGAAATACAAAATACAAGAGAAACAAGAAAAACAAGAATGGGAAAAAACAGGAAAAACAAATAAAATGGAAAAAAGAGAAATGAGAAAAATGAAAAAATGACTAAAGAGGGAAAAAATAAAAGAAGAAAAAAAGAAAGTGGAACAAAGAAAAACAAGAAAAACCAGAATGGGAAATAAACAGGAAAAACGAATAAAAGGAAAAAAGAAAAAGAAGAAAAAGAAGTATGAGAAAAAAGAGGAAAAACGAATAAAATGGAAAAATGAGAAAAATGAGAAAAACTACTAAAAAGGGGGAAAAAGAGAAAAAAGAGAAAGGGGGAAAAAGAAAAACAAGGGAAAAAATGGGAAATAACATGAAAAAAGAAATAAATGGGGAAAAAAGAAAAATGAGAAAAATGAGAATGGGAAAAATGAGAAAAATGAGAAAAACGACTAAAAAGGGAGAAAACAAGAATGGGAAAAATAGGGAAAAAAGAGAAAAGGGGAAAAAAGAAAAACAAGGAAAAAATGGGAAATAACATGAAAAAAGAAAAAAATGGAAAAATGAGAAAAATGAGAAAAATGGGAAGTACGACTAAAGAGGGGAAAAACAAAAAAGAAATAGAAGGGGGAAAAAAGAAAAACAAGGGAAAGAAGAATGGGAAAAAACGGGAAAAACGAATAAAATGGAAAAAAAGAAATACGAGAAAAATACGAAGGGGAAAAATGATAAAAACGACTAAAGAGGGAAAAAACAAAAGAAGAAGAAAAAGAGAATGTGGAACAAAGAAAATCAAGAAAAACAAGAATGGGTGAAAATGGGAAAAACGAATAAAATGGAAAAAAAAGACAAATGAGAAGGGTAAAAATGAGAAAAATGAGAAAAACAAGAAAAACGAATAAAAGGAGGGGAAATAAAAAAGGAAAAAAGAAAAACAAGAAAAACAAGAATGGGAAAAAACAGAAAAAAACGAATAAAATGGAAAAAAAGAAATACGAGAAAAATAAGAAGGGGAAAAATGATAAAAACGACCAAAGAAGGAAAAAACAAAAGCAGAAGAAAAAGAGAAAGTGGAACAAAGAAAAACAAGAAAAAGAAGTATGGGAAAAAACAGGAAAGACGAATAAAATGGAAAAATGAGAAAAATGAGAAAAACTACTAAAAAGGGGAAAAAAAGAAAAAAGAGAAAGGGGGAAAAAGAAAAACAAGGGAAAAAATGGGAAATAACATGAAAAAAGAAAAAAATGGGAAAAAAAGAAAAATGAGAAAAATGAGAATGGGAAAAATGAGAAAAATGAGAAAAACGACTAAAGAGGGAGAAAACAAGAATGGGAAAAATAGGGAAAAAAGAGAAAAGGGGAAAAAAGAAAAACAAGGAAAAAATCGGAAATAACATGAAAAAAGAAAAAAATGGAAAAAAGAGAAAATGAGAAAAATGGGAAGAATGACTAAAGAGGGAAAAAACAAAAAAGAAATAGAAGGGGGAAAAAGAAAAACAAGGGAAAGAAGAATGGGAAAAACGGGAAAAACAACAGAAAAAAAGAAAAATGAGAAGTAAAAATGAAAAAAATGAGAAAAACGAGAAAAACGACTAAAAAGGGGGGAAATACAAAAGGAGAAAAAGAAAAACAAGAAAAACAAGAATGGGAAAAAACAGGAAAAACGAATAAAATGGAAAAAAGAGAAAATGAGAAAAATGGGAAGAACGACTAAAGAGGGAAAAAACAAAAAAGAAATAGAAGTGGAAAAAAGAAAAACAAGGGAAAGAAGAATGGGAAAAACGGGAAAAACAAATAACAGAAAAAAAGAAAAATGAGAAGTAAAAATGAAAAAAACGAGAAAAACGAGAAGAACGACTAAAAAGGGGGGAAATACAAAAGGAGAAAAAGAAAAACAAGAAAAACAAGAATGAGAAAAAACAGGAAAAACAAATAAAATGGAAAAAAGAAAAAGAAGAAAAAGAAGTATGAGAAAAAACAGGAAAAACGAATAAAATGTAAAAATGAGAAAAATGAGAAAAACTACTAAAAAGGGGAAAAAAGAGAAAAAAATGAAAGGGGGAAAAAGAAAAACAAGGGAAAAAATGGGAAATAACATGAAAAAAGAAAAAATGGGAAAAAAAGAAAAATGAGAAAAATGAGAATGGGAAAAATGAGAAAAATGAGAAAAACGACTAAAGAGGGAGAAAACAAGAATGGGCAAAATAGGGAAAAAAGAGAAAAGGGGAAAAAAGAAAAACAAGGAAAAAATGGGAAATAACATGAAAAAAAAATGGAAAAAAGAGAAAATGAGAAAAATGGGAAGAACGACTAAAGAGGGAAAAAACAAAAAAGAAATAGAAGGGGGGGAAAAGAAAAACAAGGGAAAGAAGAATGGGAAAAACGGGAAAAACAAATAACAGAAAAAAAGAAAAATGAGAAGTAAAAATGAAAAAAACAGGAAAAAATGAGAAAAACAAATAACAGAAAAAAAGAAAAATGAGAAGTAAAAATGAAAAAAATGAGAAAAACGAGAAAAACGACTAAAAGGGGGGAAATACAAAAGGAGAAAAAGAAAAACAAGAAAAACAAGAATGGGGAAAAACAGGAAAAACGAATAAAATGGAAAAAAAGAAATACGAGAGAAATAAGAAGGGGAAAATGATAAAAACGACTAAAGAGGGAAAAACAAAAGAAGAAGAAAAAGAGAAAGTGGAAAAAGAAAAACAAGAAAAACAAGAATGGGAAATAAACAGGAAAAACGAATAAAAAGGAAAAAAGAAAAAGAAGAAAAAGAGGTATGGGAAAAAACAGGAAAAACGAATAAAATGGAAAAATGAGAAAAATGAGAAAAACTACTAAAAAGGGGGAAAAAGAGAAAAAAGAGAAAGGGGGAAAAAGAAAAACAAGGAAAAAAATGGGAAATAAAATGAAAAAAGAAAAATGGGAAGAACGACTAAAGAGGGAAAAAACAAAAAAGAAATAGAAGGGGAAAAAAGAAAAACAAGGGAAAGAAGAATGGGAAAAATGGGAAAAACAAATAACAGAAAAAAAGAAAAATGAGAAGTAAAAATGAAAAAAACAGGAAAAAATGAGAAAAACAAATAACAGAAAAAAAGAAAAATGAGAAGTAAAAATGAAAAAAACGAGAAAAACGAGAAAAACGATTAAAAGGGGGGAAATACAAAAGGAGAAAAAGAAAAACAAGAAAAACAAGAATGGGAAAAAACAGGAAAAACGAATAAAATGGAAAAAAGAGAAAATGAGAAAAATGGGAAGAACGACTAAAGAGGGAAAAAACAAAAAAGAAATAGAAGTGGAAAAAAGAAAAACAAGGGAAAGAAGAATGGGAAAAACGGGAAAAACAAATAACAGAAAAAAAGAAAAATGAGAAGTAAAAATGAAAAAAACGAGAAAAACGACTAAAAAGGGGGGAAATACAAAAGGAGAAAAAAGAAAAACAAGAAAAACAAGAATGGGAAATAAACAGGAAAAACGAATAAAAAGGAAAAAGGAAAAAGAAGAAAAAGAAGTATGGGAAAAAACAGGAAAAACGAATAAAATGGAAAAATGAGAAAAACTACTAAAAAGGGGGAAAAAGAGAAAAAAGAGAAAGGGGGAAAAAGAAAAACAAGGAAAAAAATGGGAAATAAAATGAAAAAAGAAAAATGGGAAGAACGACTAAAGAGGGAAAAAACAAAAAAGAAATAGAAGGGGAAAAAAGAAAAACAAGGGAAAGAAGAATGGGAAAAATGGGAAAAACAAATAACAGAAAAAAAGAAAAATGAGAAGTAAAAATGAAAAAAACAGGAAAAAATGAGAAAAACAAATAACAGAAAAAAAGAAAAATGAGAAGTAAAAATGAAAAAAACGAGAAAAACGAGAAAAACGATTAAAAGGGGGGAAATACAAAAGGAGAAAAAGAAAAACAAGAAAAACAAGAATGGGAAAAAACAGGAAAAACGAATAAAATGGAAAAAAGAGAAAATGAGAAAAATGGGAAGAACGACTAAAGAGGGAAAAAACAAAAAAGAAATAGAAGTGGAAAAAAGAAAAACAAGGGAAAGAAGAATGGGAAAAACGGGAAAAACAAATAACAGAAAAAAAGAAAAATGAGAAGTAAAAATGAAAAAAACGAGAAAAACGACTAAAAAGGGGGGAAATACAAAAGGAGAAAAAAGAAAAACAAGAAAAACAAGAATGGGAAATAAACAGGAAAAACGAATAAAAAGGAAAAAGGAAAAAGAAGAAAAAGAAGTATGGGAAAAAACAGGAAAAACGAATAAAATGGAAAAATGAGAAAAACTACTAAAAAGGGGGAAAAAGAGAAAAAAGAGAAGGGGAAAAAGAAAAACAAGGAAAAAATGGGAAATAACATGAAAAAAGAAAAAAATGGAAAAAAGATAAAATGAGAAAAATGGGAAGAACGAATAAAGAGGGGAAAAACAAAAAAGAAATAGAAGGTGGAAAAAGAAAAACAAGGGAAAAAAGAAGGGGAAAAACGGGAAAAACAAATAACAGAAAAAAAGAAAAAAATGAAAAAAAATGAAAAAAAATGAGAAAAACAAGAAAAACGACTAAAAGGGGGGGAAATAAAAAAGGAGAAAAAGAAAAACAAGAAAAACAAGAATGGGAAAAAACAGGAAAAACGAATAAAATGGAAAAAAAGAAATACGAGGAAAAGAAGTATGGGAAAAAACAGGAAAGACGAATAAAATGGAAAAATGAGAAAAATGAGAAAAACTACTAAAAAGGGGGAAAAAGAGAAAAAAGAGAAAGGGGGAAAAAGAAAAACAAGGGAAAAAATGGGAAATAACATGAAAAAAGAAAAAAATGGAAAAAAGAGAAAATGAGAAAAATGGGAAGAACAACTAAAGAGGGAAAAAACAAAAAAGAAATAGAAGGGGAAAAAAAGAAAAACAACGGAAAGAAGAATGGGAAAAACGGGAAAAACAAATAACAGAAAAAAAGAAAAATGAGAAGTAAAAATGAAAAAAATGAGAAAAACGAGAAAAACGACTAAAAAGGGGGGAAATACAAAAGGAGAAAAAGAAAAACAAGAAAAACAAGAATGGGTAAAAACAGGAAAAACGAATAAAATGGAAAAAAGAGAAAATGAGAAAAATGGGAAGAACGACTAAAGAGGGAAAAAACAAAAAAGAAATAGAAGTGGAAAAAAGAAAAACAAGGGAAAGAAGAATGGGAAAAACGGGAAAAACTAATAACAGAAAAAAAGAAAAATGAGAAGTAAAAATGAAAAAAACGAGAAAAACGACTAAAAAGCGGGGAAATACAAAAGGAGAAAAAGAAAAACAAGAAAAACAAGAATGGGAAAAAACAGGAAAAAGGAATAAAAAGGAAAAAAGAAAAAGAAGAAAAAGAAGTATGAGAAAAAACAGGAAAAACGAACAAAATGGAAAAATGAGAAAAATGAGAAAAACTACTAAAAAGGGGGAAAAAGAGAAAAAAGAGAAAGGGGGAAAAAGAAAAACAAGGAAAAAAATGGGAAATAACATGAAAAAAGAAAAAAATGTGAAAAAAAGAAAAATGAGAAAAATGAGAATGGGAAAAATGAGAAAAATGAGAAAAACGACTAAAGAGGGAGAAAAAAAGAATGGGAAAAATAGGAAAAAAAGAGAAAAGGGGAAAAAAGAAAAACAAGGAAAAAATGGGAAATAACATGAAAAAAGAATATGTCTATGAAGGTTCTCAGTCATCCAGGTGGAACAGTCTGTGGCTTGAATCATGTCAACTGGATTTCTATTTTCTTAGTGGAAACGTTTCACTCCTTATCCAAGGAGCTTCTTCAGTCTGAGTAAAGTTAGTAAGGGAATCCTTAAATATGTTTCTAGGCTGGCTGTGTGACCTTGCACCTGGGGCTAGGTCATGGTTATTTTTGAGATGTTTGTTTCTAAGTCCCTTTATCATCTAAAGGAGGATCGTTAAGATTACCCTGCTGCTGTTGAGCTTGTGAAATGGTCTTAATCTTCCTAGGCACAGAAGACAAAGCAGGAAGGAAGATAGGGGAAAGGTTATGCCTGAGGCCCCCACCTCTATTCAAGGAAGGATTTTCCAAGTTGGCATGAATGGATTCCTTGACCCCTCTCTCAAACCACCTATCTTCTCTGTCTAAAATGTGAACATTAATGTCTTCAAATGAGTGTCCTTTTTCCTTTAGATGAAGATAAACTGCTGACTCTGGTCCTGTGGTGTTACTTCTCCTGTGTTGGGCCATCCTCCTGTACAAAGGTTGTTTGGTTTCTCCAATGTAGAGTTCAGAGCACTCCTCACTGCACTGGATTGCATACACTACATTGCTTTCCTTGTGTTTTGGAGTTTGATCTTTGGGGTGTACAAGCCTCTGTCTCAGTGTGTTGGTGGGTTTGAAATATACAGGTATGTGGTGTTTGCCAAATATCCGTTTGATCTTTTCAGACACGCCAGCCATGTAAGGAATGACCAGGTTCTTCCGTTTACTCTGAGTCTCAGCCCTATCTGTCGCTGTTTTAGGACTGGTAGACTTAGATTTGGTGAAGGCCCAATTTGGATATCCACAGGCCTGCAGAGCTGTTCTCAGATGCTGCTTTTCATTCTTTTTGGAATCCATGGAGGTGGGGATGGTTTCTGCTCTGTGTGACAATGTCCTGATGACTCCTAGTTTGTGCTGCAGTGGATGGTGGGAGTCAAACATCAGGTATTGATCTGTGTGTGTGGGTTTCCTGTAGATCCCTATTTCTAGCTTGCCACCGGTCCCAATGAGGACTTCACAGTCTAGGAATGCCAGTCTGTTGTCCTTGGTGTCTTCTCTGGTGAAGCTAATGTTGGCATCTATAGTGTTTATATGGTCCGTGAAGGCCTGTACTTCCTGGGCCTTGATTTTGACCCAGGTGTCATCCACATACCTAAACCAGTGGGTGGGCACAGTTCCCTGGAATGTGTTGAGTGCTTTCTTCTCCACTTCTTCCATGTATAAATTGGCCACAATGGGTGACACAGGAGAACCCATGGCACAGCCGTGTTTTTGTCTGTAAAAGTCACCTCTGTATGTGAAATAAGTGGTGTTAAGACACAGGTCCAGAAGATGGCAGATCTGGTTTGGGTTGAGATGGCTTCTCCTTTCCAGGGTGCTGTCCTCTTCTAGTCTCTTCCTGACAGCGGATAGAGCATGAGTGGTGGGGATGCTGGTGAAAAGGGAGGACACATCAAAGGAGACCATAGTTTCATCTGTATCCAGTTTCAGGATCTTTGCTTTGGAAACAAATTCTTCCGAATTATGGATGTGGTGTTCAGAGTGTCCAACTAGAGGTGCTAGTATGGTAGAGAGGTGTTTGGCAATGTTGTATGTTACCGAATTGATGCTGCTGACTATGGGTCGGAGGGGTGTTCCTTCCTTGTGGATCTTAGGAAGTCCGTAGATGCAGGGGATGGCTTCTCCAGGATACAGACGGTGGTAGGTAATCCTATCGATGGAGCCATCATGTTCCAATTGTTTCAAACTGTCTATTGCCTTTTTCTTGTAATTGTTGGTGGGGTCTCTTTTCAGTTTTTCATATGTATGGTGATCCTCCAAAAGTGAGGTAATTTTATTGTGGTAGTCTGCAGTGTTTAGAACCACTGTACATCTTCCTTTGTCAGCAGGTAAAATGGTGATGGTTTCATCTTTGCTGAGGGCTGTCAGGGCTCTCCTCTCTTGGACGGTAAGGTTGGGGGGAGGAGGTTGAGCACTGGACAGAGCTGCAGATATTTTAAGCCGGAGTTGTTCTGCTTCTTCAAAAGGTAGGTGGTTGTTGTGGATGGCAGATTCTGTGGCTGTAATGAGCTCCACAACCGGAACTTGCTTGGGAGTGATGGCAAAATTAAGACCTTTGGCTAGGACATCTCTCTCTGGTTGGGTAAGTTCTCTGTCTGAGAGATTTTTCACCCACATGTTCTTTTTGTCCTCTGTGGTCCTGTTGTTGTTGTTCCTCCCAGCGGTTTCTCCAGTTCCTTGTTTCTGCTTGCTGCGAGAAAGAAGAATGTCAAATTTCTTAGTTTGCCTCTCCTTTGTCTTGTGATGCTGGGCCAGCTGTACTTTATTGCCAAGCTGAATAACTCTATCCAGGATTGGGTCAGGAAGGTTGGCTGTGAGTTCCTGGTGAAGGTTTTCAAAATTGTATTGCAGGGCATCAATGGTGAAGTGGACTTGCCTTATTCTTTCATTTAGAAGATGTCTTTGTGCCTGCTGCAGGATCTGATCTGCTCTGTGACCCTTAACTGTAGATTGCAGGCGTAGGCTTGTCGGGATGAGTCTCTGTTGTCTGCATCTGAGGTTAAAACGTAGGTGGTTTCTATAGTCTGCCACCTTTCTTGCTGTCTTCTCGAATTTCCTTACCAACTTCAGGGTTTCATCCCCAAAATGTATGGCAATATGTCTATGAAGGTTCTCAGTCATCCAGGTGGAACAGTCTGTGGCTTGAATCATGTCAACTGGATTTCTATTTTCTTAGTGGAAACGTTTCACTCCTTATCCAAGGAGCTTCTTCAGTCTGAGTAAAGTTAGTAAGGGAATCCTTAAATATGTTTCTAGGCTGGCTGTGTGACCTTGCACCTGGGGCTAGGTCATGGTTATTTTTGAGATGTTTGTTTCTAAGTCCCTTTATCATCTAAAGGAGGATCGTTAAGATTACCCTGCTGCTGTTGAGCTTGTGAAATTCCAAAAAGAATGAAAAGCAGCATCTGAGAACAGCTCTGCAGGCCTGTGGATATCCAAATTGGGCCTTCACCAAATCTAAGTCTACCAGTCCTAAAACAGCGACAGATAGGGCTGAGACTCAGAGTAAACGGAAGAACCTGGTCATTCCTTACATGGCTGGCGTGTCTGAAAAGATCAAACGGATATTTGGCAAACACCACATACCTGTATATTTCAAACCCACCAACACACTGAGACAGAGGCTTGTACACCCCAAAGATCAAACTCCAAAACACAAGGAAAGCAATGTAGTGTATGCAATCCAGTGCAGTGAGGAGTGCTCTGAACTCTACATTGGAGAAACCAAACAACCTTTGTACAGGAGGATGGCCCAACACAGGAGAAGTAACACCACAGGACCAGAGTCAGCAGTTTATCTTCATCTAAAGGAAAAAGGACACTCATTTGAAGACATTAATGTTCACATTTTAGACAGAGAAGATAGGTGGTTTGAGAGAGGGGTCAAGGAATCCATTCATGCCAACTTGGAAAATCCTTCCTTGAATAGAGGTGGGGGCCTCAGGCATAACCTTTCCCCTATCTTCCTTCCTGCTTTGTCTTCTGTGCCTAGGAAGATTAAGACCATTTCACAAGCTCAACAGCAGCAGGGTAATCTTAACGATCCTCCTTTAGATGATAAAGGGACTTAGAAACAAACATCTCAAAAATAACCATGACCTAGCCCCAGGTGCAAGGTCACACAGCCAGCCTAGAAACATATTTAAGGATTCCCTTACTAACTTTACTCAGACTGAAGAAGCTCCTTGGATAAGGAGTGAAACGTTTCCACTAAGAAAATAGAAATCCAGTTGACATGATTCAAGCCACAGACATGAAAAAAGAAAAAAATGGAAAAAAGAGAAAATGAGAAAAATGGGAAGAACGACTAAAGAGGGGAAAAACAAAAAAGAAATAGAAGGGGGAAAAAAGAAAAACAAGGGAAAGAAGAATGGGAAAAACGGGAAAAACAAATAACAGAAAAAAAGAAAAATGAGAAGTAAAAATGAAAAAAAATGAGAAAAAATGAGAAAAACAAGAAAAACGAATAAAAGGAGGGGAAATAAAAAAGGAAAAAAGAAAAACAAGAAAAACAAGAATGGGAAAAAACAGGAAAAACGAATAAAATGGAAAAAAAGAAATACGAGAAAAATAAGAAGGGAAAAAATGATAAAAACGACTAAAGGGGGAAAAAACAAAAGAAGAAGAAAAAGAGAAAGTGGAACAAAGAAAAACAAGAAAAACAAGAATGGGTGAAAATGGGAAAAACGAATAAAATGGAAAAAAAGAAAAATGAGAAAAATGAGAAAAGCTACTAAAAAGGGGAAAAAAGAGGAATAAGAGAAAAGGGAAAAAAGAAAAACAAGGAAAAAAAGGGAAATAACATGAAAGAAGAAAAAAATGGAAAAATGAGAAAAATGAGAAAAATGGGAAGAACGACTAAAGAGGGGAAAAACAAAAAAGAAATAGAAGGGGGAAAAAAGAAAAACAAGGGAAAGAAGAATGGGAAAAAACGGGAAAAACGAATAAAATGGAAAAAAAGAAATACGAGAAAAATACGAAGGGGAAAAATGATAAAAACGACTAAAGAGGGAAAAAACAAAAGAAGAAGAAAAAGAGAAAGTGGAACAAAGAAAAACAAGAAAAACAAGAATGGGAGAAAATGGGAAAAACGAATAAAATGGAAAAAAAAGAAAAATGAGAAGGGTAAAAATGAGAAAAATGAGAAAAACGACTAAGAAGAAGGAAAAAGGAAAAAGAGAAAGAAGGAAAAAGGGGGAAACAAGAAAAACAAGAATGGGAAAAAATGGGAAAAACAAATACAATGGAAAAAAAGAAAAATGAGAAAAATGAGAAGGGAAAAAATGAGAAAAACAAGAAAAACGAGAAAAACTACTAAAAAGGGAGGAAAAGGAAAAAGAGAAAAAAGGAAAAATGGGAAACAAGAGAAACAAGAAAAACAAGAATGGGAAAAAACAGGAAAAACAAATAAAATGGAAAAAAGAGAAATGAGAAAAATCAAAAAATGACTAAAGAGGGAAAAAATAAAAGAAGAAAAAAAGAAAGTGGAACAAAGAAAAACAAGAAAAACAAGAATGGGAAAAAACAGGAAAAACGAATAAAATGGAAAAAAAGAAATACGAGAGAAATAAGAAGGGGAAAATGATAAAAATGACTAAAGAGGGAAAAACAAAAGAAGAAGAAAAAGAGAAAGTGGAAAAAGAAAAACAAGAAAAACAAGAATGGGAAATAAACAGGAAAAACGAATAAAAAGGAAAAAGGAAAAAGAAGAAAAAGAAGTATGGGAAAAAACAGGAAAAACGAATAAAATGGAAAAATGAGAAAAATGAGAAAAACCACTAAAAAGGGGGAAAAAGAGAAAAAAGAGAAGGGGAAAAAGAAAAACAAGGAAAAAATGGGAAATAACATGAAAAAAGAAAAAAATGGAAAAAAGATAAAATGAGAAAAATGGGAAGAACGACTAAAGAGGGAAAAAACAAAAAAGAAATAGAAGGTGGAAAAAGAAAAACAAGGGAAAAAAGAATGGGAAAAACGGGAAAAACAAATAACAGAAAAAAAGAAAAAAATGAAAAAAAATGAAAAAAAATGAGAAAAAATGAGAAAAACAAGAAAAACGACTAAAAGGGGGGGAAATAAAAAAGGAGAAAAAGAAAAACAAGAAAAACAAGAATGGGAAAAAACAGGAAAAACGAATAAAATGGAAAAAAAGAAATACGAGGAAAAGAAGTATGGGAAAAAACAGGAAAGACGAATAAAATGGAAAAATGAGAAAAATGAGAAAAACTACTAAAAAGGGGAAAAAAGAGAAAAAAGAGAAAGGGGGAAAAAGAAAAACAAGGGAAAAAATGGGAAATAACATGAAAAAAGAAAAAAATGGAAAAAAGAGAAAATGAGAAAAATGGGAAGAACAACTAAAGAGGGAAAAAACAAAAAAGAAATAGAAGGGGAAAAAAAGAAAAACAACGGAAAGAAGAATGGGAAAAACGGGAAAAACAAATAACAGAAAAAAAGAAAAATGAGAAGTAAAAATGAAAAAAATGAGAAAAACGAGAAAAAAGACTAAAAAGGGGGGAAATACAAAAGGAGAAAAAGAAAAACAAGAAAAACAAGAATGGGAAAAAACAGGAAAAACGAATAAAATGGAAAAAAGAGAAAATGAGAAAAATGGGAAGAACGACTAAAGAGGGAAAAAACAAAAAAGAAATAGAAGTGGAAAAAAGAAAAACAAGGGAAAGAAGAATGGGAAAAACGGGAAAAACAAATAACAGAAAAAAAGAAAAATGAGAAGTAAAAATGAAAAAAAATGAGAAAAACAAGAAAAACGACTAAAAGGGGGGGAAATAAAAAAGGAGAACAAGAAAAACAAGAAAAACAAGAATGGGAAAAAACAGGAAAAACGAATAAAATGGAAAAAAAGAAATACGAGGAAAAGAAGTATGGGAAAAAACAGGAAAAACGAATAAAATGGAAAAATGAGAAAAATGAGAAAAACTACTAAAAAGGGGAAAAAAGAGAAAAAAGAGAAAGGGGGAAAAAGAAAAACAAGGGAAAAAATGGGAAATAACATGAAAAAAGAAAAAAATGGAAAAAAGAGAAAATGAGAAAAATGGGAAGAACAACTAAAGAGGGAAAAAACAAAAAAGAAATAGAAGGGAAAAAAAAGAAAAACAAGGGAAAGAAGAATGGGAAAAACGGGAAAAACAAATAACAGAAAAAAAGAAAAATGAGAAGTAAAAATGAAAAAAATGAGAAAAACGAGAAAAAAGACTAAAAAGGGGGGAAATACAAAAGGAGAAAAAGAAAAACAAGAAAAACAAGAATGGGAAAAAACAGGAAAAACGAATAAAATGGAAAAAAGAGAAAATGAGAAAAATGGGAAGAACGACTAAAGAGGGAAAAAACAAAAAAGAAATAGAAGTGGAAAAAAGAAAAACAAGGGAAAGAAGAATGGGAAAAACGGGAAAAACAAATAACAGAAAAAAAGAAAAATGAGAAGTAAAAATGAAAAAAAATGAGAAAAACAAGAAAAACGACTAAAAGGGGGGGAAATAAAAAAGGAGAAAAAGAAAACCAAGAAAAACAAGAATGGGAAAAAACAGGAAAAACGAATAAAATGGAAAAAAGAGAAAATGAGAAAAATGGGAAGAACGACTAAAGAGGGAAAAAACAAAAAAGTAATAGAAGTGGAAAAAAGAAAAACAAGGGAAAGAAGAATGGGAAAAACGGGAAAAACAAATAACAGAAAAAAAGAAAAATGAGAAGTAAAAATGAAAAAAAATGAGAAAAACAAGAAAAACGACTAAAAGGGGGGGAAATAAAAAAGGAGAAAAAGAAAAACAAGAAAAACAAGAATGGGAAAAAACAGGAAAAACGAATAAAATGGAAAAAAAGAAATACGAGGAAAAGAAGTATGGGAAAAAACAGGAAAGACAAATAAAATGGAAAAATGAGAAAAATGAGAAAAACTACTAAAAAGGGGAAAAAAGAGAAAAAAGAGAAAGGGGGAAAAAGAAAAACAAGGGAAAAAATGGGAAATAACATGAAAAAAGAAAAAAATGGAAAAAAGAGAAAATGAGAAAAATGGGAAGAACAACTAAAGAGGGAAAAAACAAAAAAGAAATAGAAGGGGAAAAAAAGAAAAACAAGGGAAAGAAGAATGGGAAAAACGGGAAAAACAAATAACAGAAAAAAAGAAAAATGAGAAGTAAAAATGAAAAAAATGAGAAAAACGAGAAAAAAGACTAAACAGGAAAGACGAATAAAATGGAAAAATGAGAAAAATGAGAAAAACTACTAAAAAGGGGAAAAAAGAGAAAAAAGAGAAAGGGGGAAAAAGAAAAACAAGGGAAAAAATGGGAAATAAAATGAAAAAAGAAAAAAATGGGAAAAAAAGAAAAATGAGAAAAATGAGAATGGGAAAAATGAGAAAAACGACTAAAGAGGGAGAAAACAAGAATGGGAAAAATAGGGAAAAAAGAGAAAAGGGTAAAAAAGAAAAACAAGGAAAAAATGGGAAATAACATGAAAAAAGAAAAAAATGGAAAAAAGAGAAAATGAGAAAACTAAAGAGGGAAAAAACAAAAAAGAAATAGAAGTGGAAAAAAGAAAAACAAGGGAAAGAAGAATGGGAAAAACGGGAAAAACAAATAACAGAAAAAAAGAAAAATGAGAAGTAAAAATGAAAAAAACGAGAAAAACGACTAAAAAGCGGGAAAATACAAAAGGAGAAAAAGAAAAACAAGAAAAACAAGAATGGGAAAAAACAGGAAAGACGAATAAAATGGAAAAATGAGAAAAATGAGAAAAACTACTAAAAAGGGGAAAAAGAGAAAAAAGAAATAGAAGGGGAAAAAAGAAAAACAAGGGAAAGAAGAATGGGAAAAATGGGAAAAACAAATAACAGAAAAAAAGAAAAATGAGAAGTAAAAATGAAAAAAACAGGAAAAAATGAGAAAAACAAATAACAGAAAAAAAGAAAAATGAGAAGTAAAAATGAAAAAAACGAGAAAAACGAGAAAAACGATTAAAAGGGGGGAAATACAAAATACAAGAGAAACAAGAAAAACAAGAATGGGAAAAAACAGGAAAAACAAATAAAATGGAAAAAAGAGAAATGAGAAAAATGAAAAAATGACTAAAGAGGGAAAAAATAAAAGAAGAAAAAAAGAAAGTGGAACAAAGAAAAACAAGAAAAACCAGAATGGGAAATAAACAGGAAAAACGAATAAAAGGAAAAAAGAAAAAGAAGAAAAAGAAGTATGAGAAAAAAGAGGAAAAACGAATAAAATGGAAAAATGAGAAAAATGAGAAAAACTACTAAAAAGGGGGAAAAAGAGAAAAAAGAGAAAGGGGGAAAAAGAAAAACAAGGGAAAAAATGGGAAATAACATGAAAAAAGAAATAAATGGGGAAAAAAGAAAAATGAGAAAAATGAGAATGGGAAAAATGAGAAAAATGAGAAAAACGACTAAAAAGGGAGAAAACAAGAATGGGAAAAATAGGGAAAAAAGAGAAAAGGGGAAAAAAGAAAAACAAGGAAAAAATGGGAAATAACATGAAAAAAGAAAAAAATGGAAAAATGAGAAAAATGAGAAAAATGGGAAGTACGACTAAAGAGGGGAAAAACAAAAAAGAAATAGAAGGGGGAAAAAAGAAAAACAAGGGAAAGAAGAATGGGAAAAAACGGGAAAAACGAATAAAATGGAAAAAAAGAAATACGAGAAAAATACGAAGGGGAAAAATGATAAAAACGACTAAAGAGGGAAAAAACAAAAGAAGAAGAAAAAGAGAATGTGGAACAAAGAAAATCAAGAAAAACAAGAATGGGTGAAAATGGGAAAAACGAATAAAATGGAAAAAAAAGACAAATGAGAAGGGTAAAAATGAGAAAAATGAGAAAAACAAGAAAAACGAATAAAAGGAGGGGAAATAAAAAAGGAAAAAAGAAAAACAAGAAAAACAAGAATGGGAAAAAACAGAAAAAAACGAATAAAATGGAAAAAAAGAAATACGAGAAAAATAAGAAGGGGAAAAATGATAAAAACGACCAAAGAAGGAAAAAACAAAAGCAGAAGAAAAAGAGAAAGTGGAACAAAGAAAAACAAGAAAAAGAAGTATGGGAAAAAACAGGAAAGACGAATAAAATGGAAAAATGAGAAAAATGAGAAAAACTACTAAAAAGGGGAAAAAAAGAAAAAAGAGAAAGGGGGAAAAAGAAAAACAAGGGAAAAAATGGGAAATAACATGAAAAAAGAAAAAAATGGGAAAAAAAGAAAAATGAGAAAAATGAGAATGGGAAAAATGAGAAAAATGAGAAAAACGACTAAAGAGGGAGAAAACAAGAATGGGAAAAATAGGGAAAAAAGAGAAAAGGGGAAAAAAGAAAAACAAGGAAAAAATCGGAAATAACATGAAAAAAGAAAAAAATGGAAAAAAGAGAAAATGAGAAAAATGGGAAGAATGACTAAAGAGGGAAAAAACAAAAAAGAAATAGAAGGGGGAAAAAGAAAAACAAGGGAAAGAAGAATGGGAAAAACGGGAAAAACAACAGAAAAAAAGAAAAATGAGAAGTAAAAATGAAAAAAATGAGAAAAACGAGAAAAACGACTAAAAAGGGGGGAAATACAAAAGGAGAAAAAGAAAAACAAGAAAAACAAGAATGGGAAAAAACAGGAAAAACGAATAAAATGGAAAAAAGAGAAAATGAGAAAAATGGGAAGAACGACTAAAGAGGGAAAAAACAAAAAAGAAATAGAAGTGGAAAAAAGAAAAACAAGGGAAAGAAGAATGGGAAAAACGGGAAAAACAAATAACAGAAAAAAAGAAAAATGAGAAGTAAAAATGAAAAAAACGAGAAAAACGAGAAGAACGACTAAAAAGGGGGGAAATACAAAAGGAGAAAAAGAAAAACAAGAAAAACAAGAATGAGAAAAAACAGGAAAAACAAATAAAATGGAAAAAAGAAAAAGAAGAAAAAGAAGTATGAGAAAAAACAGGAAAAACGAATAAAATGTAAAAATGAGAAAAATGAGAAAAACTACTAAAAAGGGGAAAAAAGAGAAAAAAATGAAAGGGGGAAAAAGAAAAACAAGGGAAAAAATGGGAAATAACATGAAAAAAGAAAAAATGGGAAAAAAAGAAAAATGAGAAAAATGAGAATGGGAAAAATGAGAAAAATGAGAAAAACGACTAAAGAGGGAGAAAACAAGAATGGGCAAAATAGGGAAAAAAGAGAAAAGGGGAAAAAAGAAAAACAAGGAAAAAATGGGAAATAACATGAAAAAAAAATGGAAAAAAGAGAAAATGAGAAAAATGGGAAGAACGACTAAAGAGGGAAAAAACAAAAAAGAAATAGAAGGGGGGGAAAAGAAAAACAAGGGAAAGAAGAATGGGAAAAACGGGAAAAACAAATAACAGAAAAAAAGAAAAATGAGAAGTAAAAATGAAAAAAACAGGAAAAAATGAGAAAAACAAATAACAGAAAAAAAGAAAAATGAGAAGTAAAAATGAAAAAAATGAGAAAAACGAGAAAAACGACTAAAAGGGGGGAAATACAAAAGGAGAAAAAGAAAAACAAGAAAAACAAGAATGGGGAAAAACAGGAAAAACGAATAAAATGGAAAAAAAGAAATACGAGAGAAATAAGAAGGGGAAAATGATAAAAACGACTAAAGAGGGAAAAACAAAAGAAGAAGAAAAAGAGAAAGTGGAAAAAGAAAAACAAGAAAAACAAGAATGGGAAATAAACAGGAAAAACGAATAAAAAGGAAAAAAGAAAAAGAAGAAAAAGAGGTATGGGAAAAAACAGGAAAAACGAATAAAATGGAAAAATGAGAAAAATGAGAAAAACTACTAAAAAGGGGGAAAAAGAGAAAAAAGAGAAAGGGGGAAAAAGAAAAACAAGGAAAAAAATGGGAAATAAAATGAAAAAAGAAAAATGGGAAGAACGACTAAAGAGGGAAAAAACAAAAAAGAAATAGAAGGGGAAAAAAGAAAAACAAGGGAAAGAAGAATGGGAAAAATGGGAAAAACAAATAACAGAAAAAAAGAAAAATGAGAAGTAAAAATGAAAAAAACAGGAAAAAATGAGAAAAACAAATAACAGAAAAAAAGAAAAATGAGAAGTAAAAATGAAAAAAACGAGAAAAACGAGAAAAACGATTAAAAGGGGGGAAATACAAAAGGAGAAAAAGAAAAACAAGAAAAACAAGAATGGGAAAAAACAGGAAAAACGAATAAAATGGAAAAAAGAGAAAATGAGAAAAATGGGAAGAACGACTAAAGAGGGAAAAAACAAAAAAGAAATAGAAGTGGAAAAAAGAAAAACAAGGGAAAGAAGAATGGGAAAAACGGGAAAAACAAATAACAGAAAAAAAGAAAAATGAGAAGTAAAAATGAAAAAAACGAGAAAAACGACTAAAAAGGGGGGAAATACAAAAGGAGAAAAAAGAAAAACAAGAAAAACAAGAATGGGAAATAAACAGGAAAAACGAATAAAAAGGAAAAAGGAAAAAGAAGAAAAAGAAGTATGGGAAAAAACAGGAAAAACGAATAAAATGGAAAAATGAGAAAAACTACTAAAAAGGGGGAAAAAGAGAAAAAAGAGAAAGGGGGAAAAAGAAAAACAAGGAAAAAAATGGGAAATAAAATGAAAAAAGAAAAATGGGAAGAACGACTAAAGAGGGAAAAAACAAAAAAGAAATAGAAGGGGAAAAAAGAAAAACAAGGGAAAGAAGAATGGGAAAAATGGGAAAAACAAATAACAGAAAAAAAGAAAAATGAGAAGTAAAAATGAAAAAAACAGGAAAAAATGAGAAAAACAAATAACAGAAAAAAAGAAAAATGAGAAGTAAAAATGAAAAAAACGAGAAAAACGAGAAAAACGATTAAAAGGGGGGAAATACAAAAGGAGAAAAAGAAAAACAAGAAAAACAAGAATGGGAAAAAACAGGAAAAACGAATAAAATGGAAAAAAGAGAAAATGAGAAAAATGGGAAGAACGACTAAAGAGGGAAAAAACAAAAAAGAAATAGAAGTGGAAAAAAGAAAAACAAGGGAAAGAAGAATGGGAAAAACGGGAAAAACAAATAACAGAAAAAAAGAAAAATGAGAAGTAAAAATGAAAAAAACGAGAAAAACGACTAAAAAGGGGGGAAATACAAAAGGAGAAAAAAGAAAAACAAGAAAAACAAGAATGGGAAATAAACAGGAAAAACGAATAAAAAGGAAAAAGGAAAAAGAAGAAAAAGAAGTATGGGAAAAAACAGGAAAAACGAATAAAATGGAAAAATGAGAAAAACTACTAAAAAGGGGGAAAAAGAGAAAAAAGAGAAGGGGAAAAAGAAAAACAAGGAAAAAATGGGAAATAACATGAAAAAAGAAAAAAATGGAAAAAAGATAAAATGAGAAAAATGGGAAGAACGAATAAAGAGGGGAAAAACAAAAAAGAAATAGAAGGTGGAAAAAGAAAAACAAGGGAAAAAAGAAGGGGAAAAACGGGAAAAACAAATAACAGAAAAAAAGAAAAAAATGAAAAAAAATGAAAAAAAATGAGAAAAACAAGAAAAACGACTAAAAGGGGGGGAAATAAAAAAGGAGAAAAAGAAAAACAAGAAAAACAAGAATGGGAAAAAACAGGAAAAACGAATAAAATGGAAAAAAAGAAATACGAGGAAAAGAAGTATGGGAAAAAACAGGAAAGACAAATAAAATGGAAAAATGAGAAAAATGAGAAAAACTACTAAAAAGGGGAAAAAAGAGAAAAAAGAGAAAGGGGGAAAAAGAAAAACAAGGGAAAAAATGGGAAATAACATGAAAAAAGAAAAAAATGGAAAAAAGAGAAAATGAGAAAAATGGGAAGAACAACTAAAGAGGGAAAAAACAAAAAAGAAATAGAAGGGGAAAAAAAGAAAAACAAGGGAAAGAAGAATGGGAAAAACGGGAAAAACAAATAACAGAAAAAAAGAAAAATGAGAAGTAAAAATGAAAAAAATGAGAAAAACGAGAAAAAAGACTAAAAAGGGGGGAAATACAAAAGGAGAAAAAGAAAAACAAGAAAAACAAGAATGGGAAAAAACAGGAAAAACGAATAAAATGGAAAAAAGAGAAAATAAGAAAAATGGGAAGAACGACTAAAGAGGGAAAAAACAAAAAAGAAATAGAAGTGGAAAAAAGAAAAACAAGGGAAAGAAGAATGGGAAAAACGGGAAAAACAAATAACAGAAAAAAAGAAAAATGAGAAGTAAAAATGAAAAAAAATGAGAAAAACAAGAAAAACGACTAAAAGGGGGGGAAATAAAAAAGGAGAAAAAGAAAAACAAGAAAAACAAGAATGGGAAAAAACAGGAAAAACGAATAAAATAAAAAAAAGAGAAAATGAGAAAAATGGGAAGAACGACTAAAGAGGGAAAAAACAAAAAAGAAATAGAAGTGGAAAAAAGAAAAACAAGGGAAAGAAGAATGGGAAAAACGGGAAAAACAAATAACAGAAAAAAAGAAAAATGAGAAGTAAAAATGAAAAAAAATGAGAAAGACAAGAAAAACGACTAAAAGGGGGGGAAATAAAAAAGGAGAAAAAGAAAAACAAGAAAAACAAGAATGGGAAAAAACAGGAAAAACGAATAAAATGGAAAAAAAGAAATACGAGAAAAATAAGAAGGGGAAAAATGATAAAAACGACCAAAGAAGGAAAAAACAAAAGCAGAAGAAAAAGAGAAAGTGGAACAAAGAAAAACAAGAAAAAGAAGTATGGGAAAAAACAGGAAAGACGAATAAAATGGAAAAATGAGAAAAATGAGAAAAACTACTAAAAAGGGGAAAAAAGAGAAAAAAGAGAAAGGGGGAAAAAGAAAAACAAGGGAAAAAATGGGAAATAAAATGAAAAAAGAAAAAAATGGGAAAAAAAGAAAAATGAGAAAAATGAGAATGGGAAAAATGAGAAAAACGACTAAAGAGGGAGAAAACAAGAATGGGAAAAATAGGGAAAAAAGAGAAAAGGGTAAAAAAGAAAAACAAGGAAAAAATGGGAAATAACATGAAAAAAGAAAAAAATGGAAAAAAGAGAAAATGAGAAAACTAAAGAGGGAAAAAACAAAAAAGAAATAGAAGTGGAAAAAAGAAAAACAAGGGAAAGAAGAATGGGAAAAACGGGAAAAACAAATAACAGAAAAAAAGAAAAATGAGAAGTAAAAATGAAAAAAACGAGAAAAACGACTAAAAAGCGGGAAAATACAAAAGGAGAAAAAGAAAAACAAGAAAAACAAGAATGGGAAAAAACAGGAAAAACGAATAAAAAGGAAAAAAGAAAAAGAAGAAAAAGAAGTATGAGAAAAAACAGGAAAAACGAACAAAATGGAAAAATGAGAAAAATGAGAAAAACTACTAAAAATGGGAAGAACGACTAAAGAGGGAAAAAACAAAAAAGAAATAGAAGGGGGAAAAAAGAAAAACAAGGGAAAGAAGAATGGGAAAAAACGGGAAAAACAAATAACAGAAAAAAAGAAAAATGAGAAGTAAAAATGAAAAAAACGAGAAAAACGAGAAAAGCGACTAAGAAGGGGGGAAATACAAAAGGAGAAAAAGAAAAACAAGAAAAACAAGAATGGGAAAAAACAGGAAAAACGAATAAAATGGAAAAAAGAGAAAATGAGAAAAATGGGAAGAACGACTAAAGAGGGAAAAAACAAAAAAGAAATAGAAGGGGGAAAAAAGAAAAACAAGGGAAAGAAGAATGGGAAAAAATGAGAAAAACAAATAACAGAAAAAAAGAAAAATGAGAAGTAAAAATGAGAAAAATGAGAAAAACGAGAAAAACGACTAAAAGGGGGGAAATACAAAAGGAGAAAAAGAAAAACAAGAAAAACAAGAATGGGAAAAAACAGGAAAAAAGAATAAAATGGAAAAAAGAAATACGAGAAAAATAAGAAGGGGAAAAATGATAAAAACGACCAAAGAAGGAAAAAACAAAAGCAGAAGAAAAAGAGAAAGCAGAACAAAGAAAAACAAGAAAAACAAGAATGGGAAATAAACAGGAAAAACGAATAAAAAGAAAAAAAGAAAAAGAAGAAAAAGAAGTATGGGAAAAAAACAGGAAAAACGAATAAAATGGAAAAATGAGAAAAATGAGAAAAACTACTAAAAAGGGGGATAAAGAGAAAAAAGAGAAAGGGGGAAAAGAAAAACAAGGGAAAAAATGGGAAATAACATGTAAAAAGAAAAAAAAGGGAAAAAAAGAAAAATGAGAAAAATGAGAATGGGAAAAATGAGAAAAATGAGAAAAATGAGTAAAGAGGGAGAAAACAAGAATGGGAAAAATAGGGAAAAAAGAGAAAAGGGGAAAAAAGAAAAACAAGGAAAAAATGGGAAATAACATGAAAAAAGAAAAAAATGGAAAAAAGAGAAAATGAGAAAAATGGGAAGAACGACTAAAGAGGGGAAAAACAAAAAAGAAATAGAAGGGGGAAAAAAGAAAAACAAGGGAAAGAAGAATGGGAAAAACGGGAAAAACAAATAACAGAAAAAAAGAAAAATGAGAAGTAAAAATGAAAAAAAATGAGAAAAAATGAGAAAAACAAGAAAAACGAATAAAAGGAGGGGAAATAAAAAAGGAAAAAAGAAAAACAAGAAAAACAAGAATGGGAAAAAACAGGAAAAACGAATAAAATGGAAAAAAAGAAATACGAGAAAAATAAGAAGGGAAAAAATGATAAAAACGACTAAAGGGGGAAAAAACAAAAGAAGAAGAAAAAGAGAAAGTGGAACAAAGAAAAACAAGAAAAACAAGAATGGGTGAAAATGGGAAAAACGAATAAAATGGAAAAAAAGAAAAATGAGAAAAATGAGAAAAGCTACTAAAAAGGGGAAAAAAGAGGAATAAGAGAAAAGGGAAAAAAGAAAAACAAGGGAAAAAAGGGAAATAACATGAAAGAAGAAAAAAATGGAAAAATGAGAAAAATGAGAAAAATGGGAAGAACGACTAAAGAGGGGAAAAACAAAAAAGAAATAGAAGGGGGAAAAAAGAAAAACAAGGGAAAGAAGAATGGGAAAAAACGGGAAAAACGAATAAAATGGAAAAAAAGAAATACGAGAAAAATACGAAGGGGAAAAATGATAAAAACGACTAAAGAGGGAAAAAACAAAAGAAGAAGAAAAAGAGAAAGTGGAACAAAGAAAAACAAGAAAAACAAGAATGGGAGAAAATGGGAAAAACGAATAAAATGGAAAAAAAAGAAAAATGAGAAGGGTAAAAATGAGAAAAATGAGAAAAACGACTAAGAAGAAGGAAAAAGGAAAAAGAGAAAGAAGGAAAAAGGGGGAAACAAGAAAAACAAGAATGGGAAAAAATGGGAAAAACAAATACAATGGAAAAAAAGAAAAATGAGAAAAATGAGAAGGGAAAAAATGAGAAAAACAAGAAAAACGAGAAAAACTACTAAAAAGGGAGGAAAAGGAAAAAGAGAAAAAAGGAAAAATGGGAAACAAGAGAAACAAGAAAAACAAGAATGGGAAAAAACAGGAAAAACAAATAAAATGGAAAAAAGAGAAATGAGAAAAATGAAAAAATGACTAAAGAGGGAAAAAATAAAAGAAGAAAAAAAGAAAGTGGAACAAAGAAAAACAAGAAAAACCAGAATGGGAAATAAACAGGAAAAACGAATAAAAGGAAAAAAGAAAAAGAAGAAAAAGAAGTATGAGAAAAAAGAGGAAAAACGAATAAAATGGAAAAATGAGAAAAATGAGAAAAACTACTAAAAAGGGGGAAAAAGAGAAAAAAGAGAAAGGGGGAAAAAGAAAAACAAGGGAAAAAATGGGAAATAACATGAAAAAAGAAATAAATGGGGAAAAAAGAAAAATGAGAAAAATGAGAATAGGAAAAATGAGAAAAATGAGAAAAACGACTAAAAAGGGAGAAAACAAGAATGGGAAAAATAGGGAAAAAAGAGAAAAGGGGAAAAAAGAAAAACAAGGAAAAAATGGGAAATAACATGAAAAAAGAAAAAAATGGAAAAATGAGAAAAATGAGAAAAATGGGAAGTACGACTAAAGAGGGGAAAAACAAAAAAGAAATAGAAGGGGGAAAAAAGAAAAACAAGGGAAAGAAGAATGGGAAAAAACGGGAAAAACGAATAAAATGGAAAAAAAGAAATACGAGAAAAATACGAAGGGGAAAAATGATAAAAACGACTAAAGAGGGAAAAAACAAAAGAAGAAGAAAAAGAGAATGTGGAACAAAGAAAATCAAGAAAAACAAGAATGGGTGAAAATGGGAAAAACGAATAAAATGGAAAAAAAAGACAAATGAGAAGGGTAAAAATGAGAAAAATGAGAAAAACAAGAAAAACGAATAAAAGGAGGGGAAATAAAAAAGGAAAAAAGAAAAACAAGAATGGGAAAAAACAGAAAAAAACGAATAAAATGGAAAAAAAGAAATACGAGAAAAATAAGAAGGGGAAAAATGATAAAAACGACCAAAGAAGGAAAAAACAAAAGCAGAAGAAAAAGAGAAAGTGGAACAAAGAAAAACAAGAAAAAGAAGTATGGGAAAAAACAGGAAAGACGAATAAAATGGAAAAATGAGAAAAATGAGAAAAACTACTAAAAAGGGGAAAAAAAGAAAAAAGAGAAAGGGGGAAAAAGAAAAACAAGGGAAAAAATGGGAAATAACATGAAAAAAGAAAAAAATGGGAAAAAAAGAAAAATGAGAAAAATGAGAATGGGAAAAATGAGAAAAATGAGAAAAACGACTAAAGAGGGAGAAAACAAGAATGGGAAAAATAGGGAAAAAAGAGAAAAGGGGAAAAAAGAAAAACAAGGAAAAAATCGGAAATAACATGAAAAAAGAAAAAAATGGAAAAAAGAGAAAATGAGAAAAATGGGAAGAATGACTAAAGAGGGAAAAAACAAAAAAGAAATAGAAGGGGGAAAAAGAAAAACAAGGGAAAGAAGAATGGGAAAAACGGGAAAAACAACAGAAAAAAAGAAAAATGAGAAGTAAAAATGAAAAAAATGAGAAAAACGAGAAAAACGACTAAAAAGGGGGGAAATACAAAAGGAGAAAAAGAAAAACAAGAAAAACAAGAATGGGAAAAAACAGGAAAAACGAATAAAATGGAAAAAAGAGAAAATGAGAAAAATGGGAAGAACGACTAAAGAGGGAAAAAACAAAAAAGAAATAGAAGTGGAAAAAAGAAAAACAAGGGAAAGAAGAATGGGAAAAACGGGAAAAACAAATAACAGAAAAAAAGAAAAATGAGAAGTAAAAATGAAAAAAACGAGAAAAACGAGAAGAACGACTAAAAAGGGGGGAAATACAAAAGGAGAAAAAGAAAAACAAGAAAAACAAGAATGAGAAAAAACAGGAAAAACAAATAAAATGGAAAAAAGAAAAAGAAGAAAAAGAAGTATGAGAAAAAACAGGAAAAACGAATAAAATGTAAAAATGAGAAAAATGAGAAAAACTACTAAAAAGGGGAAAAAAGAGAAAAAAATGAAAGGGGGAAAAAGAAAAACAAGGGAAAAAATGGGAAATAACATGAAAAAAGAAAAAATGGGAAAAAAAGAAAAATGAGAAAAATGAGAATGGGAAAAATGAGAAAAATGAGAAAAACGACTAAAGAGGGAGAAAACAAGAATGGGCAAAATAGGGAAAAAAGAGAAAAGGGGAAAAAAGAAAAACAAGGAAAAAATGGGAAATAACATGAAAAAAAAATGGAAAAAAGAGAAAATGAGAAAAATGGGAAGAACGACTAAAGAGGGAAAAAACAAAAAAGAAATAGAAGGGGGGGAAAAGAAAAACAAGGGAAAGAAGAATGGGAAAAACGGGAAAAACAAATAACAGAAAAAAAGAAAAATGAGAAGTAAAAATGAAAAAAACAGGAAAAAATGAGAAAAACAAATAACAGAAAAAAAGAAAAATGAGAAGTAAAAATGAAAAAAATGAGAAAAACGAGAAAAACGACTAAAAGGGGGGAAATACAAAAGGAGAAAAAGAAAAACAAGAAAAACAAGAATGGGGAAAAACAGGAAAAACGAATAAAATGGAAAAAAAGAAATACGAGAGAAATAAGAAGGGGAAAATGATAAAAACGACTAAAGAGGGAAAAACAAAAGAAGAAGAAAAAGAGAAAGTGGAAAAAGAAAAACAAGAAAAACAAGAATGGGAAATAAACAGGAAAAACGAATAAAAAGGAAAAAAGAAAAAGAAGAAAAAGAGGTATGGGAAAAAACAGGAAAAACGAATAAAATGGAAAAATGAGAAAAATGAGAAAAACTACTAAAAAGGGGGAAAAAGAGAAAAAAGAGAAAGGGGGAAAAAGAAAAACAAGGAAAAAAATGGGAAATAAAATGAAAAAAGAAAAATGGGAAGAACGACTAAAGAGGGAAAAAACAAAAAAGAAATAGAAGGGGAAAAAAGAAAAACAAGGGAAAGAAGAATGGGAAAAATGGGAAAAACAAATAACAGAAAAAAAGAAAAATGAGAAGTAAAAATGAAAAAAACAGGAAAAAATGAGAAAAACAAATAACAGAAAAAAAGAAAAATGAGAAGTAAAAATGAAAAAAACGAGAAAAACGAGAAAAACGATTAAAAGGGGGGAAATACAAAAGGAGAAAAAGAAAAACAAGAAAAACAAGAATGGGAAAAAACAGGAAAAACGAATAAAATGGAAAAAAAGAAATACGAGAGAAATAAGAAGGGGAAAATGATAAAAACGACTAAAGAGGGAAAAACAAAAGAAGAAGAAAAAGAGAAAGTGGAAAAAGAAAAACAAGAATGGGAAATAAACAGGAAAAACGAAGAAAAAGGAAAAAAGAAAAAGAAGAAAAAGAAGTATGGGAAAAAACAGGAAAAACGAATAAAATGGAAAAAAAGAAATACGAGAAAAATACGAAGGGGAAAAATGATAAAAACGACTAAAGAGGGAAAAAACAAAAGAAGAAGAAAAAGAGAATGTGGAACAAAGAAAATCAAGAAAAACAAGAATGGGTGAAAATGGGAAAAACGAATAAAATGGAAAAAAAAGACCAATGAGAAGGGTAAAAATGAGAAAAATGAGAAAAACAAGAAAAACGAATAAAAGGAGGGGAAATAAAAAAGGAAAAAAGAAAAACAAGAAAAACAAGAATGGGAAAAAACAGAAAAAAACGAATAAAATGGAAAAAAAGAAATACGAGAAAAATAAGAAGGGGAAAAATGATAAAAACGACCAAAGAAGGAAAAAACAAAAGCAGAAGAAAAAGAGAAAGTGGAACAAAGAAAAACAAGAAAAAGAAGTATGGGAAAAAACAGGAAAGACGAATAAAATGGAAAAATGAGAAAAATGAGAAAAACTACTAAAAAGGGGAAAAAGAGAAAAAAGAGAAAGGGGGAAAAAGAAAAACAAGGGAAAAAATGGGGAATAACATGAAAAAAGAAAAAAATGGGAAAAAAAGAAAAATGAGAAAAATGAGAATGGGAAAAATGAGAAAAATGAGAAAAACGACTAAAGAGGGAGAAAACAAGAATGGGAAAAATAGGGGAAAAAGAGAAAAGGGGAAAAAAGAAAAACAAGGAAAAAATCGGAAATAACATGAAAAAAGAAAAAAATGGAAAAAAGAGAAAATGAGAAAAATGGGAAGAATGACTAAAGAGGGAAAAAACAAAAAAGAAATAGAAGGGGGAAAAAGAAAAACAAGGGAAAGAAGAATGGGAAAAACGGGAAAAACAACAGAAAAAAAGTAAAATGAGAAGTAAAAATGAAAAAAATGAGAAAAACGAGAAAAACGACTAAAAAGGGGGGAAATACAAAAGGAGAAAAAGAAAAACAAGAAAAACAAGAATGGGAAAAAACAGGAAAAACGAATAAAATGGAAAAAAGAGAAAATGAGAAAAATGGGAAGAACGACTAAAGAGGGAAAAAACAAAAAAGAAATAGAAGTGGAAAAAAGAAAAACAAGGGAAAGAAGAATGGGAAAAACGGGAAAAACAAATAACAGAAAAAAAGAAAAATGAGAAGTAAAAATGAAAAAAACGAGAAAAACGAGAAGAACGACTAAAAAGGGGGGAAATACAAAAGGAGAAAAAGAAAAACAAGAAAAACAAGAATGGGAAAAAACAGGAAAAACAAATAAAATGGAAAAAAGAAAAAGAAGAAAAAGAAGTATGAGAAAAAACAGGAAAAACGAATAAAATGTAAAAATGAGAAAAATGAGAAAAACTACTAAAAAGGGGAAAAAAGAGAAAAAAATGAAAGGGGGAAAAAGAAAAACAAGGGAAAAAATGGGAAATAACATGAAAAAAGAAAAAATGGGAAAAAAAGAAAAATGAGAAAAATGAGAATGGGAAAAATGAGAAAAATGAGAAAAACGACTAAAGAGGGAGAAAACAAGAATGGGAAAAATAGGGAAAAAAGAGAAAAGGGGAAAAAAGAAAAACAAGGAAAAAATGGGAAATAACATGAAAAAAAAATGGAAAAAAGAGAAAATGAGAAAAATGGGAAGAACGACTAAAGAGGGAAAAAACAAAAAAGAAATAGAAGGGGGGGAAAAGAAAAACAAGGGAAAGAAGAATGGGAAAAACGGGAAAAACAAATAACAGAAAAAAAGAAAAATGAGAAGTAAAAATGAAAAAAACAGGAAAAAATGAGAAAAACAAATAACAGAAAAAAAGAAAAATGAGAAGTAAAAATGAAAAAAATGAGAAAAACGAGAAAAACGACTAAAAGGGGGGAAATACAAAAGGAGAAAAAGAAAAACAAGAAAAACAAGAATGGGGAAAAACAGGAAAAACGAATAAAATGGAAAAAAAGAAATACGAGAGAAATAAGAAGGGGAAAATGATAAAAACGACTAAAGAGGGAAAAACAAAAGAAGAAGAAAAAGAGAAAGTGGAAAAAGAAAAACAAGAAAAACAAGAATGGGAAATAAACAGGAAAAACGAATAAAAAGGAAAAAAGAAAAAGAAGAAAAAGAGGTATGGGAAAAAACAGGAAAAACGAATAAAATGGAAAAATGAGAAAAATGAGAAAAACTACTAAAAAGGGGGAAAAAGAGAAAAAAGAGAAAGGGGGAAAAAGAAAAACAAGGAAAAAAATGGGAAATAAAATGAAAAAAGAAAAATGGGAAGAACGACTAAAGAGGGAAAAAACAAAAAAGAAATAGAAGGGGAAAAAAGAAAAACAAGGGAAAGAAGAATGGGAAAAACGGGAAAAACAAATAACAGAAAAAAAGAAAAATGAGAAGTAAAAATGAAAAAAACAGGAAAAAATGAGAAAAACAAATAACAGAAAAAAAGAAAAATGAGAAGTAAAAATGAAAAAAACGAGAAAAACGAGAAAAACGACTAAAAGGGGGGAAATACAAAAGGAGAAAAAGAAAAACAAGAAAAACAAGAATGGGAAAAAACAGGAAAAACGAATAAAATGGAAAAAAAGAAATACGAGAGAAATAAGAAGGGGAAAATGATAAAAACGACTAAAGAGGGAAAAACAAAAGAAGAAGAAAAAGAGAAAGTGGAAAAAGAAAAACAAGAATGGGAAATAAACAGGAAAAACGAATAAAAAGGAAAAAAGAAAAAGAAGAAAAAGAAGTATGGGAAAAAACAGGAAAAACGAATAAAATGGAAAAATGAGAAAAATGAGAAAAACTACTAAAAAGGGGGAAAAAGAGAAAAAAGAGAAGGGGAAAAAGAAAAACAAGGAAAAAATGGGAAATAACATGAAAAAAGAAAAAAATGGGAAAAAAAGAAAAATGAGAAAAATGAGAATGGGAAAAATGAGAAAAATGAAAAAAACGACTAAAGAGGGAGAAAACAAGAATGGGAAAATTAGGGAAAAAAGAGAAAAGGGGAAAAAAGAAAAACAAGGAAAAAAATGGGAAATAACATGAAAAAAGAAAAAAATGGAAAAAAGAGAAAACGAGAAAAATGGGAAGAACGACTAAAGAGGGAAAAAACAAAAAAGAAATAGAAGGGGGAAAAAAGAAAAACAAGGGAAAGAAGAATGGGAAAAACGGGAAAAACAAATAACAGAAAAAAAGAAAAATGAGAAGTAAAAATGAAAAACAATGAGAAAAACAAGAAAAACGACTAAAAGGGGGGGAAATAAAAAAGGAGAAAAAGAAAAACAAGAAAAACAAGAATGGGAAAAAACAGGAAAAACGAATAAAATGGAAAAAAAGAAATACGAGAAAAATAAGAAGGGGAAAAATGATAAAAACGACCAAAGAAGGAAAAAACAAAAGCAGAAGAAAAAGAGAAAGTGGAACAAAGAAAAACAAGAAAAAGAAGTATGGGAAAAAACAGGAAAGACGAATAAAATGGAAAAATGAGAAAAATGAGAAAAACTACTAAAAAGGGGAAAAAGAGAAAAAAGAGAAAGGGGGAAAAAGAAAAACAAGGGAAAAAATGGGAAATAACATGAAAAAAGAAAAAAATGGGAAAAAAAGAAAAATGAGAAAAATGAGAATGGGAAAAATGAGAAAAATGAGAAAAACGACTAAAGAGGGAGAAAACAAGAATGGGAAAAATAGGGAAAAAAGAGAAAAGGGGAAAAAAGAAAAACAAGGAAAAAATGGGAAATAACATGAAAAAAGAAAAAAATGGAAAAAAGAGAAAATGAGAAAAATGGGAAGAACGACTAAAGAGGGGAAAAAACAAAAAAGAAATAGAAGGGAAAAAGAAAAACAAGGGAAAGAAGAATGGGAAAAATGGGAAAAACAAATAACAGAAAAAAAGAAAAATGAGAAGTAAAAATGAAAAAAATGAGAAAAACGAGAAAAACGACTAAAAAGGGGGGAAATACAAAAGGAGAAAAAGAAATACAAGAAAAACAAGAATGGGAAAAAACAGGAAAAACGAATAAAATGGAAAAAAGAGAAAATGAGAAAAATGGGAAGAACGACTAAAGAGGGAAAAAACAAAAAAGAAATAGAAGTGGAAAAAAGAAAAACAAGGGAAAGAAGAATGGGAAAAACGGGAAAAACAAATAACAGAAAAAAAGAAAAATGAGAAGTAAAAATGAAAAAAACGAGAAAAACAAGAAGAACGACTAAAAAGGGGGGAAATACAAAAGGAGAAAAAGAAAAACAAGAAAAACAAGAATGGGAAAAAACAGGAAAAACGAATAAAATGTAAAAATGAGAAAAATGAGAAAAACTACTAAAAAGGGGAAAAAAGAGAAAAAAATGAAAGGGGGAAAAAGAAAAACAAGGGAAAAAATGGGAAATAACATGAAAAAAGAAAAAATGGGAAAAAAAGAAAAATGAGAAAAATGAGAATGGGAAAAATGAGAAAAATGAGAAAAACGACTAAAGAGGGAGAAAACAAGAATGGGAAAAATAGGGAAAAAAGAGAAAAGGGGAAAAAAGAAAAACAAGGAAAAAATGGGAAATAACATGAAAAAAAAATGGAAAAAAGAGAAAATGAGAAAAATGGGAAGAACGACTAAAGAGGGAAAAAACAAAAAAGAAATAGAAGGGGGGGAAAAGAAAAACAAGGGAAAGAAGAATGGGAAAAACGGGAAAAACAAATAACAGAAAAAAAGAAAAATGAGAAGTAAAAATGAAAAAAACAGGAAAAAATGAGAAAAACAAATAACAGAAAAAAAGAAAAATGAGAAGTAAAAATGAAAAAAATGAGAAAAACGAGAAAAACGACTAAAAGGGGGGAAATACAAAAGGAGAAAAAGAAAAACAAGAAAAACAAGAATGGGGAAAAACAGGAAAAACGAATAGAATGGAAAAAAAGAAATACGAGAGAAATAAGAAGGGGAAAATGATAAAAACGACTAAAGAGGGAAAAACAAAAGAAGAAGAAAAAGAGAAAGTGGAAAAAGAAAAACAAGAAAAACAAGAATGGGAAATAAACAGGAAAAACGAATAAAAAGGAAAAAAGAAAAAGAAGAAAAAGAGGTATGGGAAAAAACAGGAAAAACGAATAAAATGGAAAAATGAGAAAAATGAGAAAAACTACTAAAAAGGGGGAAAAAGAGAAAAAAGAGAAAGGGGGAAAAAGAAAAACAAGGAAAAAAATGGGAAATAAAATGAAAAAAGAAAAATGGGAAGAACGACTAAAGAGGGAAAAAACAAAAAAGAAATAGAAGGGGAAAAAAGAAAAACAAGGGAAAGAAGAATGGGAAAAACGGGAAAAACAAATAACAGAAAAAAAGAAAAATGAGAAGTAAAAATGAAAAAAACAGGAAAAAATGAGAAAAACAAATAACAGAAAAAAAGAAAAATGAGAAGTAAAAATGAAAAAAACGAGAAAAACGAGAAAAACGACTAAAAGGGGGGAAATACAAAAGGAGAAAAAGAAAAACAAGAAAAACAAGAATGGGAAAAAACAGGAAAAACGAATAAAATGGAAAAAAAGAAATACGAGAGAAATAAGAAGGGGAAAATGATAAAAACGACTAAAGAGGGAAAAACAAAAGAAGAAGAAAAAGAGAAAGTGGAAAAAGAAAAACAAGAATGGGAAATAAACAGGAAAAACGAATAAAAAGGAAAAAAGAAAAAGAAGTATGGGAAAAAACAGGAAAAACGAATAAAATGGAAAAATGAGAAAAATGAGAAAAACTACTAAAAAGGGGGAAAAAGAGAAAAAAGAGAAGGGGAAAAAGAAAAACAAGGAAAAAATGGGAAATAACATGAAAAAAGAAAAAAATGGGAAAAAAAGAAAAATGAGAAAAATGAGAATGGGAAAAATGAGAAAAATGAAAAAAACGACTAAAGAGGGAGAAAACAAGAATGGGAAAATTAGGGAAAAAAGAGAAAAGGGGAAAAAAGAAAAACAAGGAAAAAAATGGGAAATAACATGAAAAAAGAAAAAAATGGAAAAAAGAGAAAACGAGAAAAATGGGAAGAACGACTAAAGAGGGAAAAAACAAAAAAGAAATAGAAGGGGGAAAAAAGAAAAACAAGGGAAAGAAGAATGGGAAAAACGGGAAAAACAAATAACAGAAAAAAAGAAAAATGAGAAGTAAAAATGAAAAAAAATGAGAAAAACAAGAAAAACGACTAAAAGGGGGGGAAATAAAAAAGGAGAAAAAGAAAAACAAGAAAAACAAGAAAAACAAGAATGGGAAAAAACAGGAAAAACGAATAAAATGGAAAAAAAGAAATACGAGAAAAATAAGAAGGGGAAAAATGATAAAAACGACCAAAGAAGGAAAAAACAAAAGCAGAAGAAAAAGAGAAAGTGGAACAAAGAAAAACAAGAAAAAGAAGTATGGGAAAAAACAGGAAAGACGAATAAAATGGAAAAATGAGAAAAATGAGAAAAACTACTAAAAAGGGGAAAAAGAGAAAAAAGAGAAAGGGGGAAAAAGAAAAACAAGGGAAAAAATGGGAAATAACATGAAAAAAGAAAAAAATGGGAAAAAAAGAAAAATGAGAAAAATGAGAATGGGAAAAATGAGAAAAATGAGAAAAACGACTAAAGAGGGAGAAAACAAGAATGGGAAAAATAGGGAAAAAAGAGAAAAGGGGAAAAAAGAAAAACAAGGAAAAAATGGGAAATAACATGAAAAAAGAAAAAAATGGAAAAAAGAGAAAATGAGAAAAATGGGAAGAACGACTAAAGAGGGGAAAAAACAAAAAAGAAATAGAAGGGAAAAAGAAAAACAAGGGAAAGAAGAATGGGAAAAATGGGAAAAACAAATAACAGAAAAAAAGAAAAATGAGAAGTAAAAATGAAAAAAATGAGAAAAACGAGAAAAACGACTAAAAAGGGGGGAAATACAAAAGGAGAAAAAGAAAAACAAGAAAAACAAGAATGGGTAAAAACAGGAAAAACGAATAAAATGGAAAAAAGAGAAAATGAGAAAAATGGGAAGAACGACTAAAGAGGGAAAAAACAAAAAAGAAATAGAAGTGGAAAAAAGAAAAACAAGGGAAAGAAGAATGGGAAAAACGGGAAAAACTAATAACAGAAAAAAAGAAAAATGAGAAGTAAAAATGAAAAAAACGAGAAAAACGACTAAAAAGCGGGGAAATACAAAAGGAGAAAAAGAAAAACAAGAAAAACAAGAATGGGAAAAAACAGGAAAAAGGAATAAAAAGGAAAAAAGAAAAAGAAGAAAAAGAAGTATGAGAAAAAACAGGAAAAACGAACAAAATGGAAAAATGAGAAAAATGAGAAAAACTACTAAAAAGGGGGAAAAAGAGAATAAAGAGAAAGGGGGAAAAAGAAAAACAAGGAAAAAAATGGGAAATAACATGAAAAAAGAAAAAAATGGAAAAAAGAGAAAATGAGAAAAATGGGAAGAACGACTAAAGAGGGAAAAAACAAAAAAGAAATAGAAGGGGGAAAAAAGAAAAACAAGGGAAAGAAGAATGGGAAAAACGGGAAAAACAAATAACAGAAAAAAAGAAAAAAATGAAAAAAAATGAGAAAAAATGAGAAAAACAAGAAAAACGACTAAAAGGGGGGGAAATAAAAAAGGAGAAAAACAAAAACAAGAAAAACAAGAATGGGAAAAAACAGGAAAAACGAATAAAATGGAAAAAAAGAAATACGAGAAAAATAAGAAGGGGAAAAATGATAAAAACGACCAAAGAAGGAAAAAACAAAAGCAGAAGAAAAAGAGAAAGTGGAACAAAGAAAAAGAAGTATGGGAAAAAACAGGAAAGACGAATAAAATGGAAAAATGAGAAAAATGAGAAAAACTACTAAAAGGGAAAAAAGAGAAAAAAGAGAAAGGGGGAAAAAGAAAAACAAGGGAAAAAATGGGAAATACAAAAGGAGAAAAAGAAAAACAAGAAAAACAAGAATGGGAAAAAACAGGAAAAACGAATAAAATGGAAAAAAAGAAATACGAGAGAAATAAGAAGGGGAAAATGATAAAAACGACTAAAGAGGGAAAAACAAAAGAAGAAGAAAAAGAGAAAGTGGAAAAAGAAAAACAAGAATGGGAAATAAACAGGAAAAACGAATAAAAAGAAAAAAAGAAAAACAAGAAAAAGAAGTATGGGAAAAAACAGGAAAAACGAATAAAATGGAAAAATGAGAAAAATGAGAAAAACTACTAAAAAGGGGGAAAAAGAGAAAAAAGAGAAGGGGAAAAAGAAAAACAAGGAAAAAATGGGAAATAACATGAAAAAAGAAAAAAATGGGAAAAAAAGAAAAATGAGAAAAATGAGAATGGGAAAAATGAGAAAAATGAGAAAAATGAGAATGGGAAAAAAAAATGAGAAAAATGAGAATGGGAAAAATAGGGAAAAAAGAGAAAATGAGAAAAAAAGGAAGAACGACTAAAGAGGGAAAAAACAAAAAAGAAATAGAAGGGGGAAAAAAGAAAAACAAGGGAAAGAAGAATGGGAAAAACGGGAAAAACAAATAACAGAAAAAAAGAAAAATGAGAAGTAAAAATGAAAAAAATGAGAAAAACGAGAAAAACGACTAAAAAGGGGGGAAATACAAAAGGAGAAAAAGAAAAACAAGAAAAACAAGAATGGGAAAAAACAGGAAAAACGAATAAAATGGAAAAAAGAGAAAATGAGAAAAATGGGAAGAACGACTAAAGAGGGAAAAAACAAAAAAGAAATAGAAGTGGAAAAAAGAAAAACAAGGGAAAGAAGAATGGGAAAAACGGGAAAAACAAATAACAGAAAAAAAGAAAAATGAGAAGTAAAAATGAAAAAAAATGAGAAAAACAAGAAAAACGACTAAAAAGCGGGGAAATACAAAAGGAGAAAAAGAAAAACAAGAAAAACAAGAATGGGAAAAAACAGGAAAAAGGAATAAAAAGGAAAAAAGAAAAAGAAGAAAAAGAAGTATGAGAAAAAACAGGAAAAACGAACAAAATGGAAAAATGAGAAAAATGAGAAAAACTACTAAAAAGGGGGAAAAAGAGAATAAAGAGAAAGGGGGAAAAAGAAAAACAAGGAAAAAAATGGGAAATAACATGAAAAAAGAAAAAAATGGGAAAAAAAGAAAAATGAGAAAAATGAGAATGGGAAAAATGAGAAAAATGAGAAAAATGACTAAAGAGGGAGAAAAAAAGAATGGGAAAAATAGGAAAAAAAGAGAAAAGGGGAAAAAAGAAAAACAAGGAAAAAATGGGAAATAACATGAAAAAAGAAAAAAATGGAAAAAAGAGAAAATGAGAAAAATGGGAAGAACGACTAAAGAGGGAAAAACAAAAAAGAAATAGAAGGGGGAAAAAAGAAAAACAAGGGAAAGAAGAATGGGAAAAACGGGAAAAACAAATAACAGAAAAAAAGAAAAAAATGAAAAAAAATGAAAAAAAATGAGAAAAACAAGAAAAACGACTAAAAGGGGGGGAAATAAAAAAGGAGAAAAACAAAAACAAGAAAAACAAGAATGGGAAAAAACAGGAAAAACGAATAAAATGGAAAAAAAGAAATACGAGAAAAATAAGAAGGGGAAAAATGATAAAAACGACCAAAGAAGGAAAAAACAAAAGCAGAAGAAAAAGAGAAAGTGGAACAAAGAAAAAGAAGTATGGGAAAAAACAGGAAAGACGAATAAAATGGAAAAATGAGAAAAATGAGAAAAACTACTAAGAAGGGGAAAAAAGAGAAAAAAGAGAAAGGGGGAAAAAGAAAAACAAGGGAAAAAATGGGAAATACAAAAGGAGAAAAAGAAAAACAAGAAAAACAAGAATGGGAAAAAACAGGAAAAACGAATAAAATGGAAAAAAAGAAATACGAGAGAAATAAGAAGGGGAAAATGATAAAAACGACTAAAGAGGGAAAAACAAAAGAAGAAGAAAAAGAGAAAGTGGAAAAAGAAAAACAAGAATGGGAAATAAACAGGAAAAACGAATAAAAAGAAAAAAAGAAAAACAAGAAAAAGAAGTATGGGAAAAAACAGGAAAAACGAATAAAATGGAAAAATGAGAAAAATGAGAAAAACTACTAAAAAGGGGGAAAAAGAGAAAAAAGAGAAGGGGAAAAAGAAAAACAAGGAAAAAATGGGAAATAACATGAAAAAAGAAAAAAATGGGAAAAAAAGAAAAATGAGAAAAATGAGAATGGGAAAAATGAGAAAAATGAGAAAAATGAGAATGGGAAAAAAAAAATGAGAAAAATGAGAATGGGAAAAATAGGGAAAAAAGAGAAAATGAGAAAAAAAGGAAGAACGACTAAAGAGGGAAAAAACAAAAAAGAAATAGAAGGGGGAAAAAAGAAAAACAAGGGAAAGAAGAATGGGAAAAACGGGAAAAACAAATAACAGAAAAAAAGAAAAATGAGAAGTAAAAATGAAAAAAATGAGAAAAATGAGAAAAACGAGAAAAACGACTAAAAAGGGGGGAAATACAAAAGGAGAAAAAGAAAAACAAGAAAAACAAGAATGGGAAAAAACAGGAAAAACGAATAAAATGGAAAAAAGAGAAAATGAGAAAAATGGGAAGAACGACTAAAGAGGGAAAAAACAAAAAAGAAATAGAAGTGGAAAAAAGAAAAACAAGGGAAAGAAGAATGGGAAAAACGGGAAAAACAAATAACAGAAAAAAAGAAAAATGAGAAGTAAAAATGAAAAAAAATGAGAAAAACAAGAAAAACGACTAAAAGGGGGGGAAATAAAAAAGGAGAAAAAGAAATACAAGAAAAACAAGAATGGGAAAAAACAGTAAAAACGAATAAAATGGAAAAAAAGAAATACGAGAAAAATAAGAAGGGGAAAAATGATAAATACGACCAAAGAAGGAAAAAACAAAAGCAGAAGAAAAAGAGAAAGTGGAACAAAGAAAAACAAGAAAAAGAAGTATGGGAAAAAACAGGAAAGACGAATAAAATGGAAAAATGAGAAAAATGAGAAAAACTACTAAAAAGGGGAAAAAAGAGAAAAAAGAGAAAGGGGGAAAAAGAAAAACAAGGGAAAAAATGGGAAATAACATGAAAAAAGAAAAAAATGGGGAAAAAAGAAAAATGAGAAAAATGAGAATGGGAAAAATGAGAAAAATGAAAAAAATTGACTAAAGAGGGAGAAAACAAGAATGGGAAAATTAGGGAAAAAAGAGAAAAGGGGAAAAAAGAAAAACAAGGAAAAAAATGGGAAATAACATGAAAAAAGAAAAAAATGGAAAAAAGAGAAAATGAGAAAAATGGGAAGAACGACTAAAGAGGGAAAAAACAAAAAAGAAATAGAAGAGGGAAAAAAGAAAAACAAGGGAAAGAAGAATGGGAAAAACGGAAAAAACAAATAACAGAAAAAAAGAAAAATGAGAAGTAAAAATGAAAAAAATGAGAAAAACGAGAAAAACGACTAAAAAGGGGGGGAAATACAAAAGGAGAAAAAGAAAAACAAGAAAAACAAGAATGGGAAAAAACAGGAAAATCGAATAAAATGGAAAAAAGAGAAAATGAGAAAAATGGGAAGAACGACTAAGGGAAAAAACAAAAAAGAAATAGAAGTGGAAAAAAGAAAAACAAGGGAAAGAAGAATGGGAAAAACGGGAAAAACAAATAACAGAAAAAAAGAAAAATGAGAAGTAAAAATGAAAAAAATGAGAAAAACAAGAAAAACGACTAAAAGGGGGGGAAATAAAAAAGGAGAAAAAGAAATACAAGAAAAACAAGAATGGGAAAAAACAGGAAAAACAAATAAAAGGGAAAAAAGGGAAAATGAGAAAAATGGGAAGAACGACTAAAGAGGGAAAAAACAAAAAAGAAATAGAAGTGGAAAAAAGAAAAACAAGGGAAAGAAGAATGGGAAAAACGGGAAAAACAAATAACAGAAAAAAAGAAAAATGAGAAGTAAAAATGAAAAAAAATGAGAAAAACAAGAAAAACGACTAAAAGGGGGGGAAATAAAAAAGGAGAAAAAGAAATACAAGAAAAACAAGAATGGGAAAAAACAGGAAAAACGAATAAAATGGAAAGAAAGAAATACGAGAAAAATAAGAAGGGGAAAAATGATAAATACGACCAAAGAAGGAAAAAACAAAAGCAGAAGAAAAAGAGAAAGTGGAACAAAGAAAAACAAGAAAAAGAAGTATGGGAAAAAACAGGAAAGACGAATAAAATGGAAAAATGAGAAAAATGAGAAAAACTACTAAAAAGGGGAAAAAAGAGAAAAAAGAGAAAGGGGGAAAAAGAAAAACAAGGGAAAAAATGGGAAATAACATGAAAAAAGAAAAAAATGGGGAAAAAAGAAAAATGAGAAAAATGAGAATGGGAAAAATGAGAAAAATGAAAAAAATTGACTAAAGAGGGAGAAAAAAAGAATGGGAAAAATAGGAAAAAAAGAGAAAAGGGGAAAAAAGAAAAACAAGGAAAAAATGGGAAATAACATGAAAAAAGAAAAAAATGGAAAAAAGAGAAAATGAGAAAAATGGGAAGAACGACTAAAGAGGGAAAAACAAAAAAGAAATAGAAGGGGGAAAAAAGAAAAACAAGGGAAAGAAGAATGGGAAAAACGGGAAAAACAAATAACAGAAAAAAAGAAAAAAATGAAAAAAAATGAAAAAAAATGAGAAAAACAAGAAAAACGACTAAAAGGGGGGGAAATAAAAAAGGAGAAAAACAAAAACAAGAAAAACAAGAATGGGAAAAAACAGGAAAAACGAATAAAATGGAAAAAAAGAAATACGAGAAAAATAAGAAGGGGAAAAATGATAAAAACGACCAAAGAAGGAAAAAACAAAAGCAGAAGAAAAAGAGAAAGTGGAACAAAGAAAAAGAAGTATGGGAAAAAACAGGAAAGACGAATAAAATGGAAAAATGAGAAAAATGAGAAAAACTACTAAGAAGGGGAAAAAAGAGAAAAAAGAGAAAGGGGGAAAAAGAAAAACAAGGGAAAAAATGGGAAATACAAAAGGAGAAAAAGAAAAACAAGAAAAACAAGAATGGGAAAAAACAGGAAAAACGAATAAAATGGAAAAAAAGAAATACGAGAGAAATAAGAAGGGGAAAATGATAAAAACGACTAAAGAGGGAAAAACAAAAGAAGAAGAAAAAGAGAAAGTGGAAAAAGAAAAACAAGAATGGGAAATAAACAGGAAAAACGAATAAAAAGAAAAAAAGAAAAACAAGAAAAAGAAGTATGGGAAAAAACAGGAAAAACGAATAAAATGGAAAAATGAGAAAAATGAGAAAAACTACTAAAAAGGGGGAAAAAGAGAAAAAAGAGAAGGGGAAAAAGAAAAACAAGGAAAAAATGGGAAATAACATGAAAAAAGAAAAAAATGGAAAAAAGAGAAAATGAGAAAAATGGGAAGAACAACTAAAGAGGGAAAAAACAAAAAAGAAATAGAAGAGGGAAAAAAGAAAAACAAGGGAAAGAAGAATGGGAAAACGGGAAAAACAAATAACAGAGAAAAAGAAAAATGAGAAGTAAAAATGAAAAAAACGAGAAAAACGACTAAAAAGGGGGGAAATACAAAAGGAGAAAAAGAAAAACAAGAAAAACAAGAATGGGAAAAAACAGGAAAAACGAATAAAATGGAAAAAAAGAAATACGAGAGAAATAAGAAGGGGAAAATGATAAAAATGACTAAAGAGGGAAAAACAAAAGAAGAAGAAAAAGAGAAAGTGGAAAAAGAAAAACAAGAAAAACAAGAATGGGAAATAAACAGGAAAAACGAATAAAAAGGAAAAAAGAAAAAGAAGAAAAAGAAGTATGGGAAAAAACAGGAAAAACGAATAAAATGGAAAAATGAGAAAAATGAGAAAAACTACTAAAAAGGGGGAAAAAGAGAAAAAAGAGAAGGGGAAAAAGAAAAACAAGGAAAAAATGGGAAATAACATGAAAAAAGAAAAAAATGGGAAAAAAAGAAAAATGAGAAAAATGAGAATGGGAAAAATGAGAAAAATGAAAAAAACGACTAAAGAGGGAGAAAACAAGAATGGGAAAATTAGGGAAAAAAGAGAAAAGGGGAAAAAAGAAAAACAAGGAAAAAAATGTAAATAACATGAAAAAAGAAAAAAATGGAAAAAAGAGAAAACGAGAAAAATGGGAAGAACGACTAAAGAGGGAAAAAACAAAAAAGAAATAGAAGGGGGAAAAAAGAAAAACAAGGGAAAGAAGAATGGGAAAAACGGGAAAAACAAATAACAGAAAAAAAGAAAAATGAGAAGTAAAAATGAAAAAAATGAGAAAAACGAGAAAAACGACTAAAAAGGGGGGGAAATACAAAAGGAGAAAAAGAAAAACAAGAAAAACAAGAATGGGAAAAAACAGGAAAAACGAATAAAATGGAAAAAAGAGAAAATGAGAAAAATGGGAAGAACGACTAAAGAGGGAAAAAAGCAAAAAAGAAATAGAAGTGGAAAAAAGAAAAACAAGGGAAAGAAGAATGGGAAAAACGGGAAAAACAAATAACAGAAAAAAAGAAAAATGAGAAGTAAAAATGAAAAAAATGAGAAAAACAAGAAAAACGACTAAAAGGGGGGGAAATAAAAAAGGAGAAAAAGAAATACAAGAAAAACAAGAATGGGAAAAAACAGGAAAAACAAATAAAAGGGAAAAAAGGGAAAATAAGAAAAATGGGAAGAACGACTAAAGAGGGAAAAAACAAAAAAGAAATAGAAGTGGAAAAAAGAAAAACAAGGGAAAGAAGAATGGGAAAAACGGGAAAAACAAATAACAGAAAAAAAGAAAAATGAGAAGTAAAAATGAAAAAAAATGAGAAAAACAAGAAAAACGACTAAAAGGGGGGGAAATAAAAAAGGAGAAAAAGAAATACAAGAAAAACAAGAATGGGAAAAAACAGGAAAAACGAATAAAATGGAAAAAAGAGAAAATGAGAAAAATGGGAAGAACGACTAAAGAGGGAAAAAACAAAAAAGAAATAGAAGTGGAAAAAAGAAAAACAAGGGAAAGAAGAATGGGAAAAACGGGAAAAACAAATAACAGAAAAAAAGAAAAATGAGAAGTAAAAATGAAAAAAATGAGAAAAACAAGAAAAACGACTAAAAGGGGGGGAAATAAAAAAGGAGAAAAAGAAATACAAGAAAAACAAGAATGGGAAAAAACAGGAAAAACAAATAAAAGGGAAAAAAGGGAAAATGAGAAAAATGGAAAGAACGACTAAAGAGGGAAAAAACAAAAAAGAAATAGAAGTGGAAAAAAGAAAAACAAGGGAAAGAAGAATGGGAAAAACGGGAAAAACAAATAACAGAAAAAAAGAAAAATGAGAAGTAAAAATGAAAAAAAATGAGAAAAACAAGAAAAACGACTAAAAGGGGGGGAAATAAAAAAGGAGAAAAAGAAAAACAAGAAAAACAAGAATGGGAAAAAACAGGAAAAACGAATAAAATGGAAAAAAAGAAATACGAGAAAAAAAAGAAGGGGAAAATGATAAAAACGACTAAAGAGGGAAAAACAAAAGAAGAAGAAAAAGAGAAAGTGGAAAAAGAAAAACAAGAAAAACAAGAATGGGAAATAAACAGGAAAAACGAATAAAAAGGAAAAAAGAAAAAGAAGAAAAAGAGGTATGGGAAAAAACAGGAAAAACGAATAAAATGGAAAAATGAGAAAAATGAGAAAAACTACTAAAAAGGGGGAAAAAGAGAAAAAAGAGAAAGGGGGAAAAAGAAAAACAAGGAAAAAAATGGGAAATAAAATGAAAAAAGAAAAATGGGAAGAACGACTAAAGAGGGAAAAAACAAAAAAGAAATAGAAGGGGAAAAAAGAAAAACAAGGGAAAGAAGAATGGGAAAAACGGGAAAAACAAATAACAGAAAAAAAGAAAAATGAGAAGTAAAAATGAAAAAAACAGGAAAAAATGAGAAAAACAAATAACAGAAAAAAAGAAAAATGAGAAGTAAAAATGAAAAAAACGAGAAAAACGAGAAAAACGACTAAAAGGGGGGAAATACAAAAGGAGAAAAAGAAAAACAAGAAAAACAAGAATGGGAAAAAACAGGAAAAACGAATAAAATGGAAAAAAAGAAATACGAGAGAAATAAGAAGGGGAAAATGATAAAAACGACTAAAGAGGGAAAAACAAAAGAAGAAGAAAAAGAGAAAGTGGAAAAAGAAAAACAAGAATGGGAAATAAACAGGAAAAACGAATAAAAAGGAAAAAAGAAAAAGAAGTATGGGAAAAAACAGGAAAAACGAATAAAATGGAAAAATGAGAAAAATGAGAAAAACTACTAAAAAGGGGGAAAAAGAGAAAAAAGAGAAGGGGAAAAAGAAAAACAAGGAAAAAATGGGAAATAACATGAAAAAAGAAAAAAATGGGAAAAAAAGAAAAATGAGAAAAATGAGAATGGGAAAAATGAGAAAAATGAAAAAAACGACTAAAGAGGGAGAAAACAAGAATGGGAAAATTAGGGAAAAAAGAGAAAAGGGGAAAAAAGAAAAACAAGGAAAAAAATGGGAAATAACATGAAAAAAGAAAAAAATGGAAAAAAGAGAAAACGAGAAAAATGGGAAGAACGACTAAAGAGGGAAAAAACAAAAAAGAAATAGAAGGGGGAAAAAAGAAAAACAAGGGAAAGAAGAATGGGAAAAACGGGAAAAACAAATAACAGAAAAAAAGAAAAATGAGAAGTAAAAATGAAAAAAAATGAGAAAAACAAGAAAAACGAATAAAAGGAGGGGAAATAAAAAAGGAAAAAAGAAAAACAAGAAAAACAAGAATGGGAAAAAACAGAAAAAAACGAATAAAATGGAAAAAAAGAAATACGAGAAAAATAAGAAGGGGAAAAATGATAAAAACGACCAAAGAAGGAAAAAACAAAAGCAGAAGAAAAAGAGAAAGTGGAACAAAGAAAAACAAGAAAAAGAAGTATGGGAAAAAACAGGAAAGACGAATAAAATGGAAAAATGAGAAAAATGAGAAAAACTACTAAAAAGGGGAAAAAAAGAAAAAAGAGAAAGGGGGAAAAAGAAAAACAAGGGAAAAAATGGGAAATAACATGAAAAAAGAAAAAAATGGGAAAAAAAGAAAAATGAGAAAAATGAGAATGGGAAAAATGAGAAAAATGAGAAAAACGACTAAAGAGGGAGAAAACAAGAATGGGAAAAATAGGGAAAAAAGAGAAAAGGGGAAAAAAGAAAAACAAGGAAAAAATCGGAAATAACATGAAAAAAGAAAAAAATGGAAAAAAGAGAAAATGAGAAAAATGGGAAGAATGACTAAAGAGGGAAAAAACAAAAAAGAAATAGAAGGGGGAAAAAGAAAAACAAGGGAAAGAAGAATGGGAAAAACGGGAAAAACAACAGAAAAAAAGAAAAATGAGAAGTAAAAATGAAAAAAATGAGAAAAACGAGAAAAACGACTAAAAAGGGGGGAAATACAAAAGGAGAAAAAGAAAAACAAGAAAAACAAGAATGGGAAAAAACAGGAAAAACGAATAAAATGGAAAAAAGAGAAAATGAGAAAAATGGGAAGAACGACTAAAGAGGGAAAAAACAAAAAAGAAATAGAAGTGGAAAAAAGAAAAACAAGGGAAAGAAGAATGGGAAAAACGGGAAAAACAAATAACAGAAAAAAAGAAAAATGAGAAGTAAAAATGAAAAAAACGAGAAAAACGAGAAGAACGACTAAAAAGGGGGGAAATACAAAAGGAGAAAAAGAAAAACAAGAAAAACAAGAATGGGAAAAAACAGGAAAAACAAATAAAATGGAAAAAAGAAAAAGAAGAAAAAGAAGTATGAGAAAAAACAGGAAAAACGAATAAAATGTAAAAATGAGAAAAATGAGAAAAACTACTAAAAAGGGGAAAAAAGAGAAAAAAATGAAAGGGGGAAAAAGAAAAACAAGGGAAAAAATGGGAAATAACATGAAAAAAGAAAAAATGGGAAAAAAAGAAAAATGAGAAAAATGAGAATGGGAAAAATGAGAAAAATGAGAAAAACGACTAAAGAGGGAGAAAACAAGAATGGGCAAAATAGGGAAAAAAGAGAAAAGGGGAAAAAAGAAAAACAAGGAAAAATGGGAAATAACATGAAAAAAAAATGGAAAAAAGAGAAAATGAGAAAAATGGGAAGAACGACTAAAGAGGGAAAAAACAAAAAAGAAATAGAAGGGGGGGAAAAGAAAAACAAGGGAAAGAAGAATGGGAAAAACGGGAAAAACAAATAACAGAAAAAAAGAAAAATGAGAAGTAAAAATGAAAAAAACAGGAAAAAATGAGAAAAACAAATAACAGAAAAAAAGAAAAATGAAAAGTAAAAATGAAAAAAATGAGAAAAACGAGAAAAACGACTAAAAGGGGGGAAATACAAAAGGAGAAAAAGAAAAACAAGAAAAACAAGAATGGGGAAAAACAGGAAAAACGAATAAAATGGAAAAAAAGAAATACGAGAGAAATAAGAAGGGGAAAATGATAAAAACGACTAAAGAGGGAAAAACAAAAGAAGAAGAAAAAGAGAAAGTGGAAAAAGAAAAACAAGAAAAACAAGAATGGGAAATAAACAGGAAAAACGAATAAAAAGGAAAAAAGAAAAAGAAGAAAAAGAGGTATGGGAAAAAACAGGAAAAACGAATAAAATGGAAAAATGAGAAAAATGAGAAAAACTACTAAAAAGGGGGAAAAAGAGAAAAAAGAGAAAGGGGGAAAAAGAAAAACAAGGAAAAAAATGGGAAATAAAATGAAAAAAGAAAAATGGGAAGAACGACTAAAGAGGGAAAAAACAAAAAAGAAATAGAAGGGGAAAAAAGAAAAACAAGGGAAAGAAGAATGGGAAAAATGGGAAAAACAAATAACAGAAAAAAAGAAAAATGAGAAGTAAAAATGAAAAAAACAGGAAAAAATGAGAAAAACAAATAACAGAAAAAAAGAAAAATGAGAAGTAAAAATGAAAAAAACGAGAAAAACGAGAAAAACGACTAAAAGGGGGGAAATACAAAAGGAGAAAAAGAAAAACAAGAAAAACAAGAATGGGAAAAAACAGGAAAAACGAATAAAATGGAAAAAAAGAAATACGAGAGAAATAAGAAGGGGAAAATGATAAAAACGACTAAAGAGGGAAAAACAAAAGAAGAAGAAAAAGAGAAAGTGGAAAAAGAAAAACAAGAATGGGAAATAAACAGGAAAAACGAAGAAAAAGGAAAAAAGAAAAAGAAGAAAAAGAAGTATGGGAAAAAACAGGAAAAACGAATAAAATGGAAAAAAAGAAATACGAGAAAAATACGAAGGGGAAAAATGATAAAAACGACTAAAGAGGGAAAAAACAAAAGAAGAAGAAAAAGAGAATGTGGAACAAAGAAAATCAAGAAAAACAAGAATGGGTGAAAATGGGAAAAACGAATAAAATGGAAAAAAAAGACCAATGAGAAGGGTAAAAATGAGAAAAATGAGAAAAACAAGAAAAACGAATAAAAGGAGGGGAAATAAAAAAGGAAAAAAGAAAAACAAGAAAAACAAGAATGGGAAAAAACAGAAAAAAACGAATAAAATGGAAAAAAAGAAATACGAGAAAAATAAGAAGGGGAAAAATGATAAAAACGACCAAAGAAGGAAAAAACAAAAGCAGAAGAAAAAGAGAAAGTGGAACAAAGAAAAACAAGAAAAAGAAGTATGGGAAAAAACAGGAAAGACGAATAAAATGGAAAAATGAGAAAAATGAGAAAAACTACTAAAAAGGGGAAAAAAAGAAAAAAGAGAAAGGGGGAAAAAGAAAAACAAGGGAAAAAATGGGAAATAACATGAAAAAAGAAAAAAATGGGAAAAAAAGAAAAATGAGAAAAATGAGAATGGGAAAAATGAGAAAAATGAGAAAAACGACTAAAGAGGGAGAAAACAAGAATGGGAAAAATAGGGAAAAAAGAGAAAAGGGGAAAAAAGAAAAACAAGGAAAAAATCGGAAATAACATGAAAAAAGAAAAAAATGGAAAAAAGAGAAAATGAGAAAAATGGGAAGAATGACTAAAGAGGGAAAAAACAAAAAAGAAATAGAAGGGGGAAAAAGAAAAACAAGGGAAAGAAGAATGGGAAAAACGGGAAAAACAACAGAAAAAAAGAAAAATGAGAAGTAAAAATGAAAAAAATGAGAAAAACGAGAAAAACGACTAAAAAGGGGGGAAATACAAAAGGAGAAAAAGAAAAACAAGAAAAACAAGAATGGGAAAAAACAGGAAAAACGAATAAAATGGAAAAAAGAGAAAATGAGAAAAATGGGAAGAACGACTAAAGAGGGAAAAAACAAAAAAGAAATAGAAGTGGAAAAAAGAAAAACAAGGGAAAGAAGAATGGGAAAAACGGGAAAAACAAATAACAGAAAAAAAGAAAAATGAGAAGTAAAAATGAAAAAAACGAGAAAAACGAGAAGAACGACTAAAAAGGGGGGAAATACAAAAGGAGAAAAAGAAAAACAAGAAAAACAAGAATGGGAAAAAACAGGAAAAACAAATAAAATGGAAAAAAGAAAAAGAAGAAAAAGAAGTATGAGAAAAAACAGGAAAAACGAATAAAATGTAAAAATGAGAAAAATGAGAAAAACTACTAAAAAGGGGAAAAAAGAGAAAAAAATGAAAGGGGGAAAAAGAAAAACAAGGGAAAAAATGGGAAATAACATGAAAAAAGAAAAAATGGGAAAAAAAGAAAAATGAGAAAAATGAGAATGGGAAAAATGAGAAAAATGAGAAAAACGACTAAAGAGGGAGAAAACAAGAATGGGAAAAATAGGGAAAAAAGAGAAAAGGGGAAAAAAGAAAAACAAGGAAAAAATGGGAAATAACATGAAAAAAAAATGGAAAAAAGAGAAAATGAGAAAAATGGGAAGAACGACTAAAGAGGGAAAAAACAAAAAAGAAATAGAAGGGGGGGAAAAGAAAAACAAGGGAAAGAAGAATGGGAAAAACGGGAAAAACAAATAACAGAAAAAAAGAAAAATGAGAAGTAAAAATGAAAAAAACAGGAAAAAATGAGAAAAACAAATAACAGAAAAAAAGAAAAATGAGAAGTAAAAATGAAAAAAATGAGAAAAACGAGAAAAACGACTAAAAGGGGGGAAATACAAAAGGAGAAAAAGAAAAACAAGAAAAACAAGAATGGGGAAAAACAGGAAAAACGAATAAAATGGAAAAAAAGAAATACGAGAGAAATAAGAAGGGGAAAATGATAAAAACGACTAAAGAGGGAAAAACAAAAGAAGAAGAAAAAGAGAAAGTGGAAAAAGAAAAACAAGAAAAACAAGAATGGGAAATAAACAGGAAAAACGAATAAAAAGGAAAAAAGAAAAAGAAGAAAAAGAGGTATGGGAAAAAACAGGAAAAACGAATAAAATGGAAAAATGAGAAAAATGAGAAAAACTACTAAAAAGGGGGAAAAAGAGAAAAAAGAGAAAGGGGGAAAAAGAAAAACAAGGAAAAAAATGGGAAATAAAATGAAAAAAGAAAAATGGGAAGAACGACTAAAGAGGGAAAAAACAAAAAAGAAATAGAAGGGGAAAAAAGAAAAACAAGGGAAAGAAGAATGGGAAAAACGGGAAAAACAAATAACAGAAAAAAAGAAAAATGAGAAGTAAAAATGAAAAAAACAGGAAAAAATGAGAAAAACAAATAACAGAAAAAAAGAAAAATGAGAAGTAAAAATGAAAAAAACGAGAAAAACGAGAAAAACGACTAAAAGGGGGGAAATACAAAAGGAGAAAAAGAAAAACAAGAAAAACAAGAATGGGAAAAAACAGGAAAAACGAATAAAATGGAAAAAAAGAAATACGAGAGAAATAAGAAGGGGAAAATGATAAAAACGACTAAAGAGGGAAAAACAAAAGAAGAAGAAAAAGAGAAAGTGGAAAAAGAAAAACAAGAATGGGAAATAAACAGGAAAAACGAATAAAAAGGAAAAAAGAAAAAGAAGAAAAAGAAGTATGGGAAAAAACAGGAAAAACGAATAAAATGGAAAAATGAGAAAAATGAGAAAAACTACTAAAAAGGGGGAAAAAGAGAAAAAAGAGAAGGGGAAAAAGAAAAACAAGGAAAAAATGGGAAATAACATGAAAAAAGAAAAAAATGGGAAAAAAAGAAAAATGAGAAAAATGAGAATGGGAAAAATGAGAAAAATGAAAAAAACGACTAAAGAGGGAGAAAACAAGAATGGGAAAATTAGGGAAAAAAGAGAAAAGGGGAAAAAAGAAAAACAAGGAAAAAAATGGGAAATAACATGAAAAAAGAAAAAAATGGAAAAAAGAGAAAACGAGAAAAATGGGAAGAACGACTAAAGAGGGAAAAAACAAAAAAGAAATAGAAGGGGGAAAAAAGAAAAACAAGGGAAAGAAGAATGGGAAAAACGGGAAAAACAAATAACAGAAAAAAAGAAAAATGAGAAGTAAAAATGAAAAACAATGAGAAAAACAAGAAAAACGACTAAAAGGGGGGGAAATAAAAAAGGAGAAAAAGAAAAACAAGAAAAACAAGAATGGGAAAAAACAGGAAAAACGAATAAAATGGAAAAAAAGAAATACGAGAAAAATAAGAAGGGGAAAAATGATAAAAACGACCAAAGAAGGAAAAAACAAAAGCAGAAGAAAAAGAGAAAGTGGAACAAAGAAAAACAAGAAAAAGAAGTATGGGAAAAAACAGGAAAGACGAATAAAATGGAAAAATGAGAAAAATGAGAAAAACTACTAAAAAGGGGAAAAAGAGAAAAAAGAGAAAGGGGGAAAAAGAAAAACAAGGGAAAAAATGGGAAATAACATGAAAAAAGAAAAAAATGGGAAAAAAAGAAAAATGAGAAAAATGAGAATGGGAAAAATGAGAAAAATGAGAAAAACGACTAAAGAGGGAGAAAACAAGAATGGGAAAAATAGGGAAAAAAGAGAAAAGGGGAAAAAAGAAAAACAAGGAAAAAATGGGAAATAACATGAAAAAAGAAAAAAATGGAAAAAAGAGAAAATGAGAAAAATGGGAAGAACGACTAAAGAGGGGGAAAAACAAAAAAGAAATAGAAGGGAAAAAGAAAAACAAGGGAAAGAAGAATGGGAAAAATGGGAAAAACAAATAACAGAAAAAAAGAAAAATGAGAAGTAAAAATGAAAAAAATGAGAAAAACGAGAAAAACGACTAAAAAGGGGGGAAATACAAAAGGAGAAAAAGAAAAACAAGAAAAACAAGAATGGGAAAAAACAGGAAAAACGAATAAAATGGAAAAAAGAGAAAATGAGAAAAATGGGAAGAACGACTAAAGAGGGAAAAAACAAAAAAGAAATAGAAGGGGGAAAAAAGAAAAACAAGGGAAAGAAGAATGGGAAAAACGGGAAAAACAAATAACAGAAAAAAAGAAAAAAATGAAAAAAAATGAAAAAAAATGAGAAAAACAAGAAAAACGACTAAAAGGGGGGGAAATAAAAAAGGAGAAAAACAAAAACAAGAAAAACAAGAATGGGAAAAAACAGGAAAAACGAATAAAATGGAAAAAAAGAAATACGAGAAAAATAAGAAGGGGAAAAATGATAAAAACGACCAAAGAAGGAAAAAACAAAAGCAGAAGAAAAAGAGAAAGTGGAACAAAGAAAAAGAAGTATGGGAAAAAACAGGAAAGACGAATAAAATGGAAAAATGAGAAAAATGAGAAAAACTACTAAAAGGGAAAAAAGAGAAAAAAGAGAAAGGGGGAAAAAGAAAAACAAGGGAAAAAATGGGAAATACAAAAGGAGAAAAAGAAAAACAAGAAAAACAAGAATGGGAAAAAACAGGAAAAACGAATAAAATGGAAAAAAAGAAATACGAGAGAAATAAGAAGGGGAAAATGATAAAAACGACTAAAGAGGGAAAAACAAAAGAAGAAGAAAAAGAGAAAGTGGAAAAAGAAAAACAAGAATGGGAAATAAACAGGAAAAACGAATAAAAAGAAAAAAAGAAAAACAAGAAAAAGAAGTATGGGAAAAAACAGGAAAAACGAATAAAATGGAAAAATGAGAAAAATGAGAAAAACTACTAAAAAGGGGGAAAAAGAGAAAAAAGAGAAGGGGAAAAAGAAAAACAAGGAAAAAATGGGAAATAACATGAAAAAAGAAAAAAATGGGAAAAAAAGAAAAATGAGAAAAATGAGAATGGGAAAAATTTGAAAAATGAGAAAAATGAGAATGGGAAAAAAAAAATGAGAAAAATGAGAATGGGAAAAATAGGGAAAAAAGAGAAAATGAGAAAAAAAGGAAGAACGACTAAAGAGGGAAAAAACAAAAAAGAAATAGAAGGGGGAAAAAAGAAAAACAAGGGAAAGAAGAATGGGAAAAACGGGAAAAACAAATAACAGAAAAAAAGAAAAATGAGAAGTAAAAATGAAAAAAATGAGAAAAACGAGAAAAACGACTAAAAAGGGGGGAAATACAAAAGGAGAAAAAGAAAAACAAGAAAAACAAGAATGGGAAAAAACAGGAAAAACGAATAAAATGGAAAAAAGAGAAAATGAGAAAAATGGGAAGAACGACTAAAGAGGGAAAAAACAAAAAAGAAATAGAAGTGGAAAAAAGAAAAACAAGGGAAAGAAGAATGGGAAAAACGGGAAAAACAAATAACAGAAAAAAAGAAAAATGAGAAGTAAAAATGAAAAAAAATGAGAAAAACAAGAAAAACGACTAAAAAGCGGGGAAATACAAAAGGAGAAAAAGAAAAACAAGAAAAACAAGAATGGGAAAAAACAGGAAAAAGGAATAAAAAGGAAAAAAGAAAAAGAAGAAAAAGAAGTATGAGAAAAAACAGGAAAAACGAACAAAATGGAAAAATGAGAAAAATGAGAAAAACTACTAAAAAGAGGGAAAAAGAGAATAAAGAGAAAGGGGGAAAAAGAAAAACAAGGAAAAAAATGGGAAATAACATGAAAAAAGAAAAAAATGGGAAAAAAAGAAAAATGAGAAAAATGAGAATGGGAAAAATGAGAAAAATGAGAAAAATGACTAAAGAGGGAGAAAAAAAGAATGGGAAAAATAGGAAAAAAAGAGAAAAGGGGAAAAAAGAAAAACAAGGAAAAAATGGGAAATAACATGAAAAAAGAAAAAAATGGAAAAAAGAGAAAATGAGAAAAATGGGAAGAACGACTAAAGAGGGAAAAACAAAAAAGAAATAGAAGGGGAAAAAAGAAAAACAAGGGAAAGAAGAATGGGAAAAACGGGAAAAACAAATAACAGAAAAAAAGAAAAAAATGAAAAAAAATGAAAAAAAATGAGAAAAACAAGAAAAACGACTAAAAGGGGGGGAAATAAAAAAGGAGAAAAACAAAAACAAGAAAAACAAGAATGGGAAAAAACAGGAAAAACGAATAAAATGGAAAAAAAGAAATACGAGAAAAATAAGAAGGGGAAAAATGATAAAAACGACCAAAGAAGGAAAAAACAAAAGCAGAAGAAAAAGAGAAAGTGGAACAAAGAAAAAGAAGTATGGGAAAAAACAGGAAAGACGAATAAAATGGAAAAATGAGAAAAATGAGAAAAACTACTAAGAAGGGGAAAAAAGAGAAAAAAGAGAAAGGGGGAAAAAGAAAAACAAGGGAAAAAATGGGAAATACAAAAGGAGAAAAAGAAAAACAAGAAAAACAAGAATGGGAAAAAACAGGAAAAACGAATAAAATGGAAAAAAAGAAATACGAGAGAAATAAGAAGGGGAAAATGATAAAAACGACTAAAGAGGGAAAAACAAAAGAAGAAGAAAAAGAGAAAGTGGAAAAAGAAAAACAAGAATGGGAAATAAACAGGAAAAACGAATAAAAAGAAAAAAAGAAAAACAAGAAAAAGAAGTATGGGAAAAAACAGGAAAAACGAATAAAATGGAAAAATGAGAAAAATGAGAAAAACTACTAAAAAGGGGGAAAAAGAGAAAAAAGAGAAGGGGAAAAAGAAAAACAAGGAAAAAATGGGAAATAACATGAAAAAAGAAAAAAATGGGAAAAAAAGAAAAATGAGAAAAATGAGAATGGGAAAAATGAGAAAAATGAGAAAAATGAGAATGGGAAAAAAAAAATGAGAAAAATGAGAATGGGAAAAATAGGGAAAAAAGAGAAAATGAGAAAAATGGGAAGAACGACTAAAGAGGGAAAAAACAAAAAAGAAATAGAAGTGGAAAAAAGAAAAACAAGGGAAAGAAGAATGGGAAAAACGGGAAAAACAAATAACAGAAAAAAAGAAAAATGAGAAGTAAAAATGAAAAAAAATGAGAAAAACAAGAAAAACGACTAAAAGGGGGGGAAATAAAAAAGGAGAAAAAGAAATACAAGAAAAACAAGAATGGGAAAAAACAGGAAAAACGAATAAAATGGAAAAAAGAGAAAATGAGAAAAATGGGAAGAACGACTAAAGAGGGAAAAAACAAAAAAGAAATAGAAGGGGGAAAAAAGAAAAACAAGGGAAAGAAGAATGGGAAAAACGGGAAAAACAAATAACAGAAAAAAAGAAAAATGAGAAGTAAAAATGAAAAAAAATGAGAAAAACAAGAAAAACGACTAAAAGGGGGGGAAATAAAAAAGGAGAAAAAGAAATACAAGAAAAACAAGAATGGGAAAAAACAGTAAAAACGAATAAAATGGAAAAAAAGAAATACGAGAAAAATAAGAAGGGGAAAAATGATAAATACGACCAAAGAAGGAAAAAACAAAAGCAGAAGAAAAAGAGAAAGTGGAACAAAGAAAAACAAGAAAAAGAAGTATGGGAAAAAACAGGAAAGACGAATAAAATGGAAAAATGAGAAAAATGAGAAAAACTACTAAAAAGGGGAAAAAAGAGAAAAAAGAGAAAGGGGGAAAAAGAAAAACAAGGGAAAAAATGGGAAATAACATGAAAAAAGAAAAAAATGGGGAAAAAAGAAAAATGAGAAAAATGAGAATGGGAAAAATGAGAAAAATGAAAAAAATTGACTAAAGAGGGAGAAAACAAGAATGGGAAAATTAGGGAAAAAAGAGAAAAGGGGAAAAAAGAAAAACAAGGAAAAAAATGGGAAATAACATGAAAAAAGAAAAAAATGGAAAAAAGAGAAAATGAGAAAAATGGGAAGAACGACTAAAGAGGGAAAAAACAAAAAAGAAATAGAAGAGGGAAAAAAGAAAAACAAGGGAAAGAAGAATGGGAAAAACGGAAAAAACAAATAACAGAAAAAAAGAAAAATGAGAAGTAAAAATGAAAAAAATGAGAAAAACGAGAAAAACGACTAAAAAGGGGGGGAAATACAAAAGGAGAAAAAGAAAAACAAGAAAAACAAGAATGGGAAAAAACAGGAAAATCGAATAAAATGGAAAAAAGAGAAAATGAGAAAAATGGGAAGAACGACTAAGGGAAAAAACAAAAAAGAAATAGAAGTGGAAAAAAGAAAAACAAGGGAAAGAAGAATGGGAAAAACGGGAAAAACAAATAACAGAAAAAAAGAAAAATGAGAAGTAAAAATGAAAAAAATGAGAAAAACAAGAAAAACGACTAAAAGGGGGGGAAATAAAAAAGGAGAAAAAGAAATACAAGAAAAACAAGAATGGGAAAAAACAGGAAAAACAAATAAAAGGGAAAAAAGGGAAAATGAGAAAAATGGGAAGAACGACTAAAGAGGGAAAAAACAAAAAAGAAATAGAAGTGGAAAAAAGAAAAACAAGGGAAAGAAGAATGGGAAAAACGGGAAAAACAAATAACAGAAAAAAAGAAAAATGAGAAGTAAAAATGAAAAAAAATGAGAAAAACAAGAAAAACGACTAAAAGGGGGGGAAATAAAAAAGGAGAAAAAGAAATACAAGAAAAACAAGAATGGGAAAAAACAGGAAAAACGAATAAAATGGAAAGAAAGAAATACGAGAAAAATAAGAAGGGGAAAAATGATAAATACGACCAAAGAAGGAAAAAACAAAAGCAGAAGAAAAAGAGAAAGTGGAACAAAGAAAAACAAGAAAAAGAAGTATGGGAAAAAACAGGAAAGACGAATAAAATGGAAAAATGAGAAAAATGAGAAAAACTACTAAAAAGGGGAAAAAAGAGAAAAAAGAGAAAGGGGGAAAAAGAAAAACAAGGGAAAAAATGGGAAATAACATGAAAAAAGAAAAAAATGGGGAAAAAAGAAAAATGAGAAAAATGAGAATGGGAAAAATGAGAAAAATGAAAAAAATTGACTAAAGAGGGAGAAAAAAAGAATGGGAAAAATAGGAAAAAAAGAGAAAAGGGGAAAAAAGAAAAACAAGGAAAAAATGGGAAATAACATGAAAAAAGAAAAAAATGGAAAAAAGAGAAAATGAGAAAAATGGGAAGAACGACTAAAGAGGGAAAAACAAAAAAGAAATAGAAGGGGGAAAAAAGAAAAACAAGGGAAAGAAGAATGGGAAAAACGGGAAAAACAAATAACAGAAAAAAAGAAAAAAATGAAAAAAAATGAAAAAAAATGAGAAAAACAAGAAAAACGACTAAAAGGGGGGGAAATAAAAAAGGAGAAAAACAAAAACAAGAAAAACAAGAATGGGAAAAAACAGGAAAAACGAATAAAATGGAAAAAAAGAAATACGAGAAAAATAAGAAGGGGAAAAATGATAAAAACGACCAAAGAAGGAAAAAACAAAAGCAGAAGAAAAAGAGAAAGTGGAACAAAGAAAAAGAAGTATGGGAAAAAACAGGAAAGACGAATAAAATGGAAAAATGAGAAAAATGAGGAAAACTACTAAGAAGGGGAAAAAAGAGAAAAAAGAGAAAGGGGGAAAAAGAAAAACAAGGGAAAAAATGGGAAATACAAAAGGAGAAAAAGAAAAACAAGAAAAACAAGAATGGGAAAAAACAGGAAAAACGAATAAAATGGAAAAAAAGAAATACGAGAGAAATAAGAAGGGGAAAATGATAAAAACGACTAAAGAGGGAAAAACAAAAGAAGAAGAAAAAGAGAAAGTGGAAAAAGAAAAACAAGAATGGGAAATAAACAGGAAAAACGAATAAAAAGAAAAAAAGAAAAACAAGAAAAAGAAGTATGGGAAAAAACAGGAAAAACGAATAAAATGGAAAAATGAGAAAAATGAGAAAAACTACTAAAAAGGGGGAAAAAGAGAAAAAAGAGAAGGGGAAAAAGAAAAACAAGGAAAAAATGGGAAATAACATGAAAAAAGAAAAAAATGGAAAAAAGAGAAAATGAGAAAAATGGGAAGAACAACTAAAGAGGGAAAAAACAAAAAAGAAATAGAAGAGGGAAAAAAGAAAAACAAGGGAAAGAAGAATGGGAAAACGGGAAAAACAAATAACAGAGAAAAAGAAAAATGAGAAGTAAAAATGAAAAAAACGAGAAAAACGACTAAAAAGGGGGGAAATACAAAAGGAGAAAAAGAAAAACAAGAAAAACAAGAATGGGAAAAAACAGGAAAAACGAATAAAATGGAAAAAAAGAAATACGAGAGAAATAAGAAGGGGAAAATGATAAAAATGACTAAAGAGGGAAAAACAAAAGAAGAAGAAAAAGAGAAAGTGGAAAAAGAAAAACAAGAAAAACAAGAATGGGAAATAAACAGGAAAAACGAATAAAAAGGAAAAAAGAAAAAGAAGAAAAAGAAGTATGGGAAAAAACAGGAAAAACGAATAAAATGGAAAAATGAGAAAAATGAGAAAAACTACTAAAAAGGGGGAAAAAGAGAAAAAAGAGAAGGGGAAAAAGAAAAACAAGGAAAAAATGGGAAATAACATGAAAAAAGAAAAAAATGGGAAAAAAAGAAAAATGAGAAAAATGAGAATGGGAAAAATGAGAAAAATGAAAAAAACGACTAAAGAGGGAGAAAACAAGAATGGGAAAATTAGGGAAAAAAGAGAAAAGGGGAAAAAAGAAAAACAAGGAAAAAAATGTAAATAACATGAAAAAAGAAAAAAATGGAAAAAAGAGAAAACGAGAAAAATGGGAAGAACGACTAAAGAGGGAAAAAACAAAAAAGAAATAGAAGGGGGAAAAAAGAAAAACAAGGGAAAGAAGAATGGGAAAAACGGGAAAAACAAATAACAGAAAAAAAGAAAAATGAGAAGTAAAAATGAAAAAAATGAGAAAAACGAGAAAAACGACTAAAAGGGGGGGAAATAAAAAAGGAGAAAAAGAAATACAAGAAAAACAAGAATGGGAAAAAACAGGAAAAACAAATAAAAGGGAAAAAAGGGAAAATAAGAAAAATGGGAAGAACGACTAAAGAGGGAAAAAACAAAAAAGAAATAGAAGTGGAAAAAAGAAAAACAAGGGAAAGAAGAATGGGAAAAACGGGAAAAACAAATAACAGAAAAAAAGAAAAATGAGAAGTAAAAATGAAAAAAAATGAGAAAAACAAGAAAAACGACTAAAAGGGGGGGAAATAAAAAAGGAGAAAAAGAAATACAAGAAAAACAAGAATGGGAAAAAACAGGAAAAACGAATAAAATGGAAAAAAGAGAAAATGAGAAAAATGGGAAGAACGACTAAAGAGGGAAAAAACAAAAAAGAAATAGAAGTGGAAAAAAGAAAAACAAGGGAAAGAAGAATGGGAAAAACGGGAAAAACAAATAACAGAAAAAAAGAAAAATGAGAAGTAAAAATGAAAAAAATGAGAAAAACAAGAAAAACGACTAAAAGGGGGGGAAATAAAAAAGGAGAAAAAGAAATACAAGAAAAACAAGAATGGGAAAAAACAGGAAAAACAAATAAAAGGGAAAAAAGGGAAAATGAGAAAAATGGAAAGAACGACTAAAGAGGGAAAAAACAAAAAAGAAATAGAAGTGGAAAAAAGAAAAACAAGGGAAAGAAGAATGGGAAAAACGGGAAAAACAAATAACAGAAAAAAAGAAAAATGAGAAGTAAAAATGAAAAAAAATGAGAAAAACAAGAAAAACGACTAAAAGGGGGGGAAATAAAAAAGGAGAAAAAGAAAAACAAGAAAAACAAGAATGGGAAAAAACAGGAAAAACGAATAAAATGGAAAAAAAGAAATACGAGAAAAAAAAGAAGGGGAAAATGATAAAAACGACTAAAGAGGGAAAAACAAAAGAAGAAGAAAAAGAGAAAGTGGAAAAAGAAAAACAAGAAAAACAAGAATGGGAAATAAACAGGAAAAACGAATAAAAAGGAAAAAAGAAAAAGAAGAAAAAGAGGTATGGGAAAAAACAGGAAAAACGAATAAAATGGAAAAATGAGAAAAATGAGAAAAACTACTAAAAAGGGGGAAAAAGAGAAAAAAGAGAAAGGGGGAAAAAGAAAAACAAGGAAAAAAATGGGAAATAAAATGAAAAAAGAAAAATGGGAAGAACGACTAAAGAGGGAAAAAACAAAAAAGAAATAGAAGGGGAAAAAAGAAAAACAAGGGAAAGAAGAATGGGAAAAACGGGAAAAACAAATAACAGAAAAAAAGAAAAATGAGAAGTAAAAATGAAAAAAACAGGAAAAAATGAGAAAAACAAATAACAGAAAAAAAGAAAAATGAGAAGTAAAAATGAAAAAAACGAGAAAAACGAGAAAAACGACTAAAAGGGGGGAAATACAAAAGGAGAAAAAGAAAAACAAGAAAAACAAGAATGGGAAAAAACAGGAAAAACGAATAAAATGGAAAAAAAGAAATACGAGAGAAATAAGAAGGGGAAAATGATAAAAACGACTAAAGAGGGAAAAACAAAAGAAGAAGAAAAAGAGAAAGTGGAAAAAGAAAAACAAGAATGGGAAATAAACAGGAAAAACGAATAAAAAGGAAAAAAGAAAAAGAAGTATGGGAAAAAACAGGAAAAACGAATAAAATGGAAAAATGAGAAAAATGAGAAAAACTACTAAAAAGGGGGAAAAAGAGAAAAAAGAGAAGGGGAAAAAGAAAAACAAGGAAAAAATGGGAAATAACATGAAAAAAGAAAAAAATGGGAAAAAAAGAAAAATGAGAAAAATGAGAATGGGAAAAATGAGAAAAATGAAAAAAACGACTAAAGAGGGAGAAAACAAGAATGGGAAAATTAGGGAAAAAAGAGAAAAGGGGAAAAAAGAAAAACAAGGAAAAAAATGGGAAATAACATGAAAAAAGAAAAAAATGGAAAAAAGAGAAAACGAGAAAAATGGGAAGAACGACTAAAGAGGGAAAAAACAAAAAAGAAATAGAAGGGGGAAAAAAGAAAAACAAGGGAAAGAAGAATGGGAAAAACGGGAAAAACAAATAACAGAAAAAAAGAAAAATGAGAAGTAAAAATGAAAAAAAATGAGAAAAACAAGAAAAACAAATAACAGAAAAAAAGAAAAATGAAAAGTAAAAATGAAAAAAATGAGAAAAACGAGAAAAACGACTAAAAGGGGGGAAATACAAAAGGAGAAAAAGAAAAACAAGAAAAACAAGAATGGGGAAAAACAGGAAAAACGAATAAAATGGAAAAAAAGAAATACGAGAGAAATAAGAAGGGGAAAATGATAAAAACGACTAAAGAGGGAAAAACAAAAGAAGAAGAAAAAGAGAAAGTGGAAAAAGAAAAACAAGAAAAACAAGAATGGGAAATAAACAGGAAAAACGAATAAAAAGGAAAAAAGAAAAAGAAGAAAAAGAGGTATGGGAAAAAACAGGAAAAACGAATAAAATGGAAAAATGAGAAAAATGAGAAAAACTACTAAAAAGGGGGAAAAAGAGAAAAAAGAGAAAGGGGGAAAAAGAAAAACAAGGAAAAAAATGGGAAATAAAATGAAAAAAGAAAAATGGGAAGAACGACTAAAGAGGGAAAAAACAAAAAAGAAATAGAAGGGGAAAAAAGAAAAACAAGGGAAAGAAGAATGGGAAAAATGGGAAAAACAAATAACAGAAAAAAAGAAAAATGAGAAGTAAAAATGAAAAAAACAGGAAAAAATGAGAAAAACAAATAACAGAAAAAAAGAAAAATGAGAAGTAAAAATGAAAAAAACGAGAAAAACGAGAAAAACGACTAAAAGGGGGGAAATACAAAAGGAGAAAAAGAAAAACAAGAAAAACAAGAATGGGAAAAAACAGGAAAAACGAATAAAATGGAAAAAAAGAAATACGAGAGAAATAAGAAGGGGAAAATGATAAAAACGACTAAAGAGGGAAAAACAAAAGAAGAAGAAAAAGAGAAAGTGGAAAAAGAAAAACAAGAATGGGAAATAAACAGGAAAAACGAAGAAAAAGGAAAAAAGAAAAAGAAGAAAAAGAAGTATGGGAAAAAACAGGAAAAACGAATAAAATGGAAAAAAAGAAATACGAGAAAAATACGAAGGGGAAAAATGATAAAAACGACTAAAGAGGGAAAAAACAAAAGAAGAAGAAAAAGAGAATGTGGAACAAAGAAAATCAAGAAAAACAAGAATGGGTGAAAATGGGAAAAACGAATAAAATGGAAAAAAAAGACCAATGAGAAGGGTAAAAATGAGAAAAATGAGAAAAACAAGAAAAACGAATAAAAGGAGGGGAAATAAAAAAGGAAAAAAGAAAAACAAGAAAAACAAGAATGGGAAAAAACAGAAAAAAACGAATAAAATGGAAAAAAAGAAATACGAGAAAAATAAGAAGGGGAAAAATGATAAAAACGACCAAAGAAGGAAAAAACAAAAGCAGAAGAAAAAGAGAAAGTGGAACAAAGAAAAACAAGAAAAAGAAGTATGGGAAAAAACAGGAAAGACGAATAAAATGGAAAAATGAGAAAAATGAGAAAAACTACTAAAAAGGGGAAAAAAAGAAAAAAGAGAAAGGGGGAAAAAGAAAAACAAGGGAAAAAATGGGAAATAACATGAAAAAAGAAAAAAATGGGAAAAAAAGAAAAATGAGAAAAATGAGAATGGGAAAAATGAGAAAAATGAGAAAAACGACTAAAGAGGGAGAAAACAAGAATGGGAAAAATAGGGAAAAAAGAGAAAAGGGGAAAAAAGAAAAACAAGGAAAAAATCGGAAATAACATGAAAAAAGAAAAAAATGGAAAAAAGAGAAAATGAGAAAAATGGGAAGAATGACTAAAGAGGGAAAAAACAAAAAAGAAATAGAAGGGGGAAAAAGAAAAACAAGGGAAAGAAGAATGGGAAAAACGGGAAAAACAACAGAAAAAAAGAAAAATGAGAAGTAAAAATGAAAAAAATGAGAAAAACGAGAAAAACGACTAAAAAGGGGGGAAATACAAAAGGAGAAAAAGAAAAACAAGAAAAACAAGAATGGGAAAAAACAGGAAAAACGAATAAAATGGAAAAAAGAGAAAATGAGAAAAATGGGAAGAACGACTAAAGAGGGAAAAAACAAAAAAGAAATAGAAGTGGAAAAAAGAAAAACAAGGGAAAGAAGAATGGGAAAAACGGGAAAAACAAATAACAGAAAAAAAGAAAAATGAGAAGTAAAAATGAAAAAAACGAGAAAAACGAGAAGAACGACTAAAAAGGGGGGAAATACAAAAGGAGAAAAAGAAAAACAAGAAAAACAAGAATGGGAAAAAACAGGAAAAACAAATAAAATGGAAAAAAGAAAAAGAAGAAAAAGAAGTATGAGAAAAAACAGGAAAAACGAATAAAATGTAAAAATGAGAAAAATGAGAAAAACTACTAAAAAGGGGAAAAAAGAGAAAAAAATGAAAGGGGGAAAAAGAAAAACAAGGGAAAAAATGGGAAATAACATGAAAAAAGAAAAAATGGGAAAAAAAGAAAAATGAGAAAAATGAGAATGGGAAAAATGAGAAAAATGAGAAAAACGACTAAAGAGGGAGAAAACAAGAATGGGAAAAATAGGGAAAAAAGAGAAAAGGGGAAAAAAGAAAAACAAGGAAAAAATGGGAAATAACATGAAAAAAAAATGGAAAAAAGAGAAAATGAGAAAAATGGGAAGAACGACTAAAGAGGGAAAAAACAAAAAAGAAATAGAAGGGGGGGAAAAGAAAAACAAGGGAAAGAAGAATGGGAAAAACGGGAAAAACAAATAACAGAAAAAAAGAAAAATGAGAAGTAAAAATGAAAAAAACAGGAAAAAATGAGAAAAACAAATAACAGAAAAAAAGAAAAATGAGAAGTAAAAATGAAAAAAATGAGAAAAACGAGAAAAACGACTAAAAGGGGGGAAATACAAAAGGAGAAAAAGAAAAACAAGAAAAACAAGAATGGGGAAAAACAGGAAAAACGAATAAAATGGAAAAAAAGAAATACGAGAGAAATAAGAAGGGGAAAATGATAAAAACGACTAAAGAGGGAAAAACAAAAGAAGAAGAAAAAGAGAAAGTGGAAAAAGAAAAACAAGAAAAACAAGAATGGGAAATAAACAGGAAAAACGAATAAAAAGGAAAAAAGAAAAAGAAGAAAAAGAGGTATGGGAAAAAACAGGAAAAACGAATAAAATGGAAAAATGAGAAAAATGAGAAAAACTACTAAAAAGGGGGAAAAAGAGAAAAAAGAGAAAGGGGGAAAAAGAAAAACAAGGAAAAAAATGGGAAATAAAATGAAAAAAGAAAAATGGGAAGAACGACTAAAGAGGGAAAAAACAAAAAAGAAATAGAAGGGGAAAAAAGAAAAACAAGGGAAAGAAGAATGGGAAAAACGGGAAAAACAAATAACAGAAAAAAAGAAAAATGAGAAGTAAAAATGAAAAAAACAGGAAAAAATGAGAAAAACAAATAACAGAAAAAAAGAAAAATGAGAAGTAAAAATGAAAAAAACGAGAAAAACGAGAAAAACGACTAAAAGGGGGGAAATACAAAAGGAGAAAAAGAAAAACAAGAAAAACAAGAATGGGAAAAAACAGGAAAAACGAATAAAATGGAAAAAAAGAAATACGAGAGAAATAAGAAGGGGAAAATGATAAAAACGACTAAAGAGGGAAAAACAAAAGAAGAAGAAAAAGAGAAAGTGGAAAAAGAAAAACAAGAATGGGAAATAAACAGGAAAAACGAATAAAAAGGAAAAAAGAAAAAGAAGAAAAAGAAGTATGGGAAAAAACAGGAAAAACGAATAAAATGGAAAAATGAGAAAAATGAGAAAAACTACTAAAAAGGGGGAAAAAGAGAAAAAAGAGAAGGGGAAAAAGAAAAACAAGGAAAAAATGGGAAATAACATGAAAAAAGAAAAAAATGGGAAAAAAAGAAAAATGAGAAAAATGAGAATGGGAAAAATGAGAAAAATGAAAAAAACGACTAAAGAGGGAGAAAACAAGAATGGGAAAATTAGGGAAAAAAGAGAAAAGGGGAAAAAAGAAAAACAAGGAAAAAAATGGGAAATAACATGAAAAAAGAAAAAAATGGAAAAAAGAGAAAACGAGAAAAATGGGAAGAACGACTAAAGAGGGAAAAAACAAAAAAGAAATAGAAGGGGGAAAAAAGAAAAACAAGGGAAAGAAGAATGGGAAAAACGGGAAAAACAAATAACAGAAAAAAAGAAAAATGAGAAGTAAAAATGAAAAACAATGAGAAAAACAAGAAAAACGACTAAAAGGGGGGGAAATAAAAAAGGAGAAAAAGAAAAACAAGAAAAACAAGAATGGGAAAAAACAGGAAAAACGAATAAAATGGAAAAAAAGAAATACGAGAAAAATAAGAAGGGGAAAAATGATAAAAACGACCAAAGAAGGAAAAAACAAAAGCAGAAGAAAAAGAGAAAGTGGAACAAAGAAAAACAAGAAAAAGAAGTATGGGAAAAAACAGGAAAGACGAATAAAATGGAAAAATGAGAAAAATGAGAAAAACTACTAAAAAGGGGAAAAAGAGAAAAGAGAGAAAGGGGGAAAAAGAAAAACAAGGGAAAAAATGGGAAATAACATGAAAAAAGAAAAAAATGGGAAAAAAAGAAAAATGAGAAAAATGAGAATGGGAAAAATGAGAAAAATGAGAAAAACGACTAAAGAGGGAGAAAACAAGAATGGGAAAAATAGGGAAAAAAGAGAAAAGGGGAAAAAAGAAAAACAAGGAAAAAATGGGAAATAACATGAAAAAAGAAAAAAATGGAAAAAAGAGAAAATGAGAAAAATGGGAAGAACGACTAAAGAGGGGAAAAAACAAAAAAGAAATAGAAGGGAAAAAGAAAAACAAGGGAAAGAAGAATGGGAAAAATGGGAAAAACAAATAACAGAAAAAAAGAAAAATGAGAAGTAAAAATGAAAAAAATGAGAAAAACGAGAAAAACGACTAAAAAGGGGGGAAATACAAAAGGAGAAAAAGAAAAACAAGAAAAACAAGAATGGGAAAAAACAGGAAAAACGAATAAAATGGAAAAAAGAGAAAATGAGAAAAATGGGAAGAACGACTAAAGAGGGAAAAAACAAAAAAGAAATAGAAGGGGGAAAAAAGAAAAACAAGGGAAAGAAGAATGGGAAAAACGGGAAAAACAAATAACAGAAAAAAAGAAAAAAATGAAAAAAAATGAAAAAAAATGAGAAAAACAAGAAAAACGACTAAAAGGGGGGGAAATAAAAAAGGAGAAAAACAAAAACAAGAAAAACAAGAATGGGAAAAAACAGGAAAAACGAATAAAATGGAAAAAAAGAAATACGAGAAAAATAAGAAGGGGAAAAATGATAAAAACGACCAAAGAAGGAAAAAACAAAAGCAGAAGAAAAAGAGAAAGTGGAACAAAGAAAAAGAAGTATGGGAAAAAACAGGAAAGACGAATAAAATGGAAAAATGAGAAAAATGAGAAAAACTACTAAAAGGGAAAAAAGAGAAAAAAGAGAAAGGGGGAAAAAGAAAAACAAGGGAAAAAATGGGAAATACAAAAGGAGAAAAAGAAAAACAAGAAAAACAAGAATGGGAAAAAACAGGAAAAACGAATAAAATGGAAAAAAAGAAATACGAGAGAAATAAGAAGGGGAAAATGATAAAAACGACTAAAGAGGGAAAAACAAAAGAAGAAGAAAAAGAGAAAGTGGAAAAAGAAAAACAAGAATGGGAAATAAACAGGAAAAACGAATAAAAAGAAAAAAAGAAAAACAAGAAAAAGAAGTATGGGAAAAAACAGGAAAAACGAATAAAATGGAAAAATGAGAAAAATGAGAAAAACTACTAAAAAGGGGGAAAAAGAGAAAAAAGAGAAGGGGAAAAAGAAAAACAAGGAAAAAATGGGAAATAACATGAAAAAAGAAAAAAATGGGAAAAAAAGAAAAATGAGAAAAATGAGAATGGGAAAAATTTGAAAAATGAGAAAAATGAGAATGGGAAAAAAAAAATGAGAAAAATGAGAATGGGAAAAATAGGGAAAAAAGAGAAAATGAGAAAAAAAGGAAGAACGACTAAAGAGGGAAAAAACAAAAAAGAAATAGAAGGGGGAAAAAAGAAAAACAAGGGAAAGAAGAATGGGAAAAACGGGAAAAACAAATAACAGAAAAAAAGAAAAATGAGAAGTAAAAATGAAAAAAATGAGAAAAACGAGAAAAACGACTAAAAAGGGGGGAAATACAAAAGGAGAAAAAGAAAAACAAGAAAAACAAGAATGGGAAAAAACAGGAAAAACGAATAAAATGGAAAAAAGAGAAAATGAGAAAAATGGGAAGAACGACTAAAGAGGGAAAAAACAAAAAAGAAATAGAAGTGGAAAAAAGAAAAACAAGGGAAAGAAGAATGGGAAAAACGGGAAAAACAAATAACAGAAAAAAAGAAAAATGAGAAGTAAAAATGAAAAAAAATGAGAAAAACAAGAAAAACGACTAAAAAGCGGGGAAATACAAAAGGAGAAAAAGAAAAACAAGAAAAACAAGAATGGGAAAAAACAGGAAAAAGGAATAAAAAGGAAAAAAGAAAAAGAAGAAAAAGAAGTATGAGAAAAAACAGGAAAAACGAACAAAATGGAAAAATGAGAAAAATGAGAAAAACTACTAAAAAGAGGGAAAAAGAGAATAAAGAGAAAGGGGGAAAAAGAAAAACAAGGAAAAAAATGGGAAATAACATGAAAAAAGAAAAAAATGGGGAAAAAAGAAAAATGAGAAAAATGAGAATGGGAAAAATGAGAAAAATGAGAAAAATGACTAAAGAGGGAGAAAAAAAGAATGGGAAAAATAGGAAAAAAAGAGAAAAGGGGAAAAAAGAAAAACAAGGAAAAAATGGGAAATAACATGAAAAAAGAAAAAAATGGAAAAAAGAGAAAATGAGAAAAATGGGAAGAACGACTAAAGAGGGAAAAACAAAAAAGAAATAGAAGGGGAAAAAAGAAAAACAAGGGAAAGAAGAATGGGAAAAACGGGAAAAACAAATAACAGAAAAAAAGAAAAAAATGAAAAAAAATGAAAAAAAATGAGAAAAACAAGAAAAACGACTAAAAGGGGGGGAAATAAAAAAGGAGAAAAACAAAAACAAGAAAAACAAGAATGGGAAAAAACAGGAAAAACGAATAAAATGGAAAAAAAGAAATACGAGAAAAATAAGAAGGGGAAAAATGATAAAAACGACCAAAGAAGGAAAAAACAAAAGCAGAAGAAAAAGAGAAAGTGGAACAAAGAAAAAGAAGTATGGGAAAAAACAGGAAAGACGAATAAAATGGAAAAATGAGAAAAATGAGAAAAACTACTAAGAAGGGGAAAAAAGAGAAAAAAGAGAAAGGGGGAAAAAGAAAAACAAGGGAAAAAATGGGAAATACAAAAGGAGAAAAAGAAAAACAAGAAAAACAAGAATGGGAAAAAACAGGAAAAACGAATAAAATGGAAAAAAAGAAATACGAGAGAAATAAGAAGGGGAAAATGATAAAAACGACTAAAGAGGGAAAAACAAAAGAAGAAGAAAAAGAGAAAGTGGAAAAAGAAAAACAAGAATGGGAAATAAACAGGAAAAACGAATAAAAAGAAAAAAAGAAAAACAAGAAAAAGAAGTATGGGAAAAAACAGGAAAAACGAATAAAATGGAAAAATGAGAAAAATGAGAAAAACTACTAAAAAGGGGGAAAAAGAGAAAAAAGAGAAGGGGAAAAAGAAAAACAAGGAAAAAATGGGAAATAACATGAAAAAAGAAAAAAATGGGAAAAAAAGAAAAATGAGAAAAATGAGAATGGGAAAAATGAGAAAAATGAGAAAAATGAGAATGGGAAAAAAAAAATGAGAAAAATGAGAATGGGAAAAATAGGGAAAAAAGAGAAAATGAGAAAAAAAGGAAGAACGACTAAAGAGGGAAAAAACAAAAAAGAAATAGAAGGGGGAAAAAAGAAAAACAAGGGAAAGAAGAATGGGAAAAACGGGAAAAACAAATAACAGAAAAAAAGAAAAATGAGAAGTAAAAATGAAAAAAATGAGAAAAATGAGAAAAACGAGAAAAACGACTAAAAAGGGGGGAAATACAAAAGGAGAAAAAGAAAAACAAGAAAAACAAGAATGGGAAAAAACAGGAAAAACGAATAAAATGGAAAAAAGAGAAAATGAGAAAAATGGGAAGAACGACTAAAGAGGGAAAAAACAAAAAAGAAATAGAAGGGGGAAAAAAGAAAAACAAGGGAAAGAAGAATGGGAAAAACGGGAAAAACAAATAACAGAAAAAAAGAAAAATGAGAAGTAAAAATGAAAAACAATGAGAAAAACAAGAAAAACGACTAAAAGGGGGGGAAATAAAAAAGGAGAAAAAGAAAAACAAGAAAAACAAGAATGGGAAAAAACAGGAAAAACGAATAAAATGGAAAAAAAGAAATACGAGAAAAATAAGAAGGGGAAAAATGATAAAAACGACCAAAGAAGGAAAAAACAAAAGCAGAAGAAAAAGAGAAAGTGGAACAAAGAAAAACAAGAAAAAGAAGTATGGGAAAAAACAGGAAAGACGAATAAAATGGAAAAATGAGAAAAATGAGAAAAACTACTAAAAAGGGGAAAAAGAGAAAAGAGAGAAAGGGGGAAAAAGAAAAACAAGGGAAAAAATGGGAAATAACATGAAAAAAGAAAAAAATGGGAAAAAAAGAAAAATGAGAAAAATGAGAATGGGAAAAATGAGAAAAATGAGAAAAACGACTAAAGAGGGAGAAAACAAGAATGGGAAAAATAGGGAAAAAAGAGAAAAGGGGAAAAAAGAAAAACAAGGAAAAAATGGGAAATAACATGAAAAAAGAAAAAAATGGAAAAAAGAGAAAATGAGAAAAATGGGAAGAACGACTAAAGAGGGGAAAAAACAAAAAAGAAATAGAAGGGAAAAAGAAAAACAAGGGAAAGAAGAATGGGAAAAATGGGAAAAACAAATAACAGAAAAAAAGAAAAATGAGAAGTAAAAATGAAAAAAATGAGAAAAACGAGAAAAACGACTAAAAAGGGGGGAAATACAAAAGGAGAAAAAGAAAAACAAGAAAAACAAGAATGGGAAAAAACAGGAAAAACGAATAAAATGGAAAAAAGAGAAAATGAGAAAAATGGGAAGAACGACTAAAGAGGGAAAAAACAAAAAAGAAATAGAAGGGGGAAAAAAGAAAAACAAGGGAAAGAAGAATGGGAAAAACGGGAAAAACAAATAACAGAAAAAAAGAAAAAAATGAAAAAAAATGAAAAAAAATGAGAAAAACAAGAAAAACGACTAAAAGGGGGGGAAATAAAAAAGGAGAAAAACAAAAACAAGAAAAACAAGAATGGGAAAAAACAGGAAAAACGAATAAAATGGAAAAAAAGAAATACGAGAAAAATAAGAAGGGGAAAAATGATAAAAACGACCAAAGAAGGAAAAAACAAAAGCAGAAGAAAAAGAGAAAGTGGAACAAAGAAAAAGAAGTATGGGAAAAAACAGGAAAGACGAATAAAATGGAAAAATGAGAAAAATGAGAAAAACTACTAAAAGGGAAAAAAGAGAAAAAAGAGAAAGGGGGAAAAAGAAAAACAAGGGAAAAAATGGGAAATACAAAAGGAGAAAAAGAAAAACAAGAAAAACAAGAATGGGAAAAAACAGGAAAAACGAATAAAATGGAAAAAAAGAAATACGAGAGAAATAAGAAGGGGAAAATGATAAAAACGACTAAAGAGGGAAAAACAAAAGAAGAAGAAAAAGAGAAAGTGGAAAAAGAAAAACAAGAATGGGAAATAAACAGGAAAAACGAATAAAAAGAAAAAAAGAAAAACAAGAAAAAGAAGTATGGGAAAAAACAGGAAAAACGAATAAAATGGAAAAATGAGAAAAATGAGAAAAACTACTAAAAAGGGGGAAAAAGAGAAAAAAGAGAAGGGGAAAAAGAAAAACAAGGAAAAAATGGGAAATAACATGAAAAAAGAAAAAAATGGGAAAAAAAGAAAAATGAGAAAAATGAGAATGGGAAAAATTTGAAAAATGAGAAAAATGAGAATGGGAAAAAAAAAATGAGAAAAATGAGAATGGGAAAAATAGGGAAAAAAGAGAAAATGAGAAAAAAAGGAAGAACGACTAAAGAGGGAAAAAACAAAAAAGAAATAGAAGGGGGAAAAAAGAAAAACAAGGGAAAGAAGAATGGGAAAAACGGGAAAAACAAATAACAGAAAAAAAGAAAAATGAGAAGTAAAAATGAAAAAAATGAGAAAAACGAGAAAAACGACTAAAAAGGGGGGAAATACAAAAGGAGAAAAAGAAAAACAAGAAAAACAAGAATGGGAAAAAACAGGAAAAACGAATAAAATGGAAAAAAGAGAAAATGAGAAAAATGGGAAGAACGACTAAAGAGGGAAAAAACAAAAAAGAAATAGAAGTGGAAAAAAGAAAAACAAGGGAAAGAAGAATGGGAAAAACGGGAAAAACAAATAACAGAAAAAAAGAAAAATGAGAAGTAAAAATGAAAAAAAATGAGAAAAACAAGAAAAACGACTAAAAAGCGGGGAAATACAAAAGGAGAAAAAGAAAAACAAGAAAAACAAGAATGGGAAAAAACAGGAAAAAGGAATAAAAAGGAAAAAAGAAAAAGAAGAAAAAGAAGTATGAGAAAAAACAGGAAAAACGAACAAAATGGAAAAATGAGAAAAATGAGAAAAACTACTAAAAAGAGGGAAAAAGAGAATAAAGAGAAAGGGGGAAAAAGAAAAACAAGGAAAAAAATGGGAAATAACATGAAAAAAGAAAAAAATGGGGAAAAAAGAAAAATGAGAAAAATGAGAATGGGAAAAATGAGAAAAATGAGAAAAATGACTAAAGAGGGAGAAAAAAAGAATGGGAAAAATAGGAAAAAAAGAGAAAAGGGGAAAAAAGAAAAACAAGGAAAAAATGGGAAATAACATGAAAAAAGAAAAAAATGGAAAAAAGAGAAAATGAGAAAAATGGGAAGAACGACTAAAGAGGGAAAAACAAAAAAGAAATAGAAGGGGAAAAAAGAAAAACAAGGGAAAGAAGAATGGGAAAAACGGGAAAAACAAATAACAGAAAAAAAGAAAAAAATGAAAAAAAATGAAAAAAAATGAGAAAAACAAGAAAAACGACTAAAAGGGGGGGAAATAAAAAAGGAGAAAAACAAAAACAAGAAAAACAAGAATGGGAAAAAACAGGAAAAACGAATAAAATGGAAAAAAAGAAATACGAGAAAAATAAGAAGGGGAAAAATGATAAAAACGACCAAAGAAGGAAAAAACAAAAGCAGAAGAAAAAGAGAAAGTGGAACAAAGAAAAAGAAGTATGGGAAAAAACAGGAAAGACGAATAAAATGGAAAAATGAGAAAAATGAGAAAAACTACTAAGAAGGGGAAAAAAGAGAAAAAAGAGAAAGGGGGAAAAAGAAAAACAAGGGAAAAAATGGGAAATACAAAAGGAGAAAAAGAAAAACAAGAAAAACAAGAATGGGAAAAAACAGGAAAAACGAATAAAATGGAAAAAAAGAAATACGAGAGAAATAAGAAGGGGAAAATGATAAAAACGACTAAAGAGGGAAAAACAAAAGAAGAAGAAAAAGAGAAAGTGGAAAAAGAAAAACAAGAATGGGAAATAAACAGGAAAAACGAATAAAAAGAAAAAAAGAAAAACAAGAAAAAGAAGTATGGGAAAAAACAGGAAAAACGAATAAAATGGAAAAATGAGAAAAATGAGAAAAACTACTAAAAAGGGGGAAAAAGAGAAAAAAGAGAAGGGGAAAAAGAAAAACAAGGAAAAAATGGGAAATAACATGAAAAAAGAAAAAAATGGGAAAAAAAGAAAAATGAGAAAAATGAGAATGGGAAAAATGAGAAAAATGAGAAAAATGAGAATGGGAAAAAAAAAATGAGAAAAATGAGAATGGGAAAAATAGGGAAAAAAGAGAAAATGAGAAAAAAAGGAAGAACGACTAAAGAGGGAAAAAACAAAAAAGAAATAGAAGGGGGAAAAAAGAAAAACAAGGGAAAGAAGAATGGGAAAAACGGGAAAAACAAATAACAGAAAAAAAGAAAAATGAGAAGTAAAAATGAAAAAAATGAGAAAAATGAGAAAAACGAGAAAAACGACTAAAAAGGGGGGAAATACAAAAGGAGAAAAAGAAAAACAAGAAAAACAAGAATGGGAAAAAACAGGAAAAACGAATAAAATGGAAAAAAGAGAAAATGAGAAAAATGGGAAGAACGACTAAAGAGGGAAAAAACAAAAAAGAAATAGAAGTGGAAAAAAGAAAAACAAGGGAAAGAAGAATGGGAAAAACGGGAAAAACAAATAACAGAAAAAAAGAAAAATGAGAAGTAAAAATGAAAAAAAATGAGAAAAACAAGAAAAACGACTAAAAGGGGGGGAAATAAAAAAGGAGAAAAAGAAATACAAGAAAAACAAGAATGGGAAAAAACAGGAAAAACGAATAAAATGGAAAAAAGAGAAAATGAGAAAAATGGGAAGAACGACTAAAGAGGGAAAAAACAAAAAAGAAATAGAAGGGGGAAAAAAGAAAAACAAGGGAAAGAAGAATGGGAAAAACGGGAAAAACAAATAACAGAAAAAAAGAAAAATGAGAAGTAAAAATGAAAAAAAATGAGAAAAACAAGAAAAACGACTAAAAGGGGGGGAAATAAAAAAGGAGAAAAAGAAATACAAGAAAAACAAGAATGGGAAAAAACAGGAAAAACGAATAAAATGGAAAAAAAGAAATACGAGAAAAATAAGAAGGGGAAAAATGATAAATACGACCAAAGAAGGAAAAAACAAAAGCAGAAGAAAAAGAGAAAGTGGAACAAAGAAAAACAAGAAAAAGAAGTATGGGAAAAAACAGGAAAGACGAATAAAATGGAAAAATGAGAAAAATGAGAAAAACTACTAAAAAGGGGAAAAAAGAGAAAAAAGAGAAAGGGGGAAAAAGAAAAACAAGGGAAAAAATGGGAAATAACATGAAAAAAGAAAAAAATGGGGAAAAAAGAAAAATGAGAAAAATGAGAATGGGAAAAATGAGAAAAATGAAAAAAATTGACTAAAGAGGGAGAAAACAAGAATGGGAAAATTAGGGAAAAAAGAGAAAAGGGGAAAAAAGAAAAACAAGGAAAAAAATGGGAAATAACATGAAAAAAGAAAAAAATGGAAAAAAGAGAAAATGAGAAAAATGGGAAGAACGACTAAAGAGGGAAAAAACAAAAAAGAAATAGAAGAGGGAAAAAAGAAAAACAAGGGAAAGAAGAATGGGAAAAACGGAAAAAACAAATAACAGAAAAAAAGAAAAATGAGAAGTAAAAATGAAAAAAATGAGAAAAACGAGAAAAACGACTAAAAAGGGGGGGAAATACAAAAGGAGAAAAAGAAAAACAAGAAAAACAAGAATGGGAAAAAACAGGAAAAACGAATAAAATGGAAAAAAGAGAAAATGAGAAAAATGGGAAGAACGACTAAGGGAAAAAACAAAAAAGAAATAGAAGTGGAAAAAAGAAAAACAAGGGAAAGAAGAATGGGAAAAACGGGAAAAACAAATAACAGAAAAAAAGAAAAATGAGAAGTAAAAATGAAAAAAATGAGAAAAACAAGAAAAACGACTAAAAGGGGGGGAAATAAAAAAGGAGAAAAAGAAATACAAGAAAAACAAGAATGGGAAAAAACAGGAAAAACAAATAAAATGGAAAAAAGGGAAAATGAGAAAAATGGGAAGAACGACTAAAGAGGGAAAAAACAAAAAAGAAATAGAAGTGGAAAAAAGAAAAACAAGGGAAAGAAGAATGGGAAAAACGGGAAAAACAAATAACAGAAAAAAAGAAAAATGAGAAGTAAAAATGAAAAAAAATGAGAAAAACAAGAAAAACGACTAAAAGGGGGGGAAATAAAAAAGGAGAAAAAGAAATACAAGAAAAACAAGAATGGGAAAAAACAGGAAAAACGAATAAAATGGAAAAAAAGAAATACGAGAAAAATAAGAAGGGGAAAAATGATAAATACGACCAAAGAAGGAAAAAACAAAAGCAGAAGAAAAAGAGAAAGTGGAACAAAGAAAAACAAGAAAAAGAAGTATGGGAAAAAACAGGAAAGACGAATAAAATGGAAAAATGAGAAAAATGAGAAAAACTACTAAAAAGGGGAAAAAAGAGAAAAAAGAGAAAGGGGGAAAAAGAAAAACAAGGGAAAAAATGGGAAATAACATGAAAAAAGAAAAAAATGGGGAAAAAAGAAAAATGAGAAAAATGAGAATGGGAAAAATGAGAAAAATGAAAAAAATTGACTAAAGAGGGAGAAAACAAGAATGGGAAAATTAGGGAAAAAAGAGAAAAGGGGAAAAAAGAAAAACAAGGAAAAAAATGGGAAATAACATGAAAAAAGAAAAAAATGGAAAAAAGAGAAAATGAGAAAAATGGGAAGAACGACTAAAGAGGGAAAAAACAAAAAAGAAATAGAAGAGGGAAAAAAGAAAAACAAGGGAAAGAAGAATGGGAAAAACGGAAAAAACAAATAACAGAAAAAAAGAAAAATGAGAAGTAAAAATGAAAAAAATGAGAAAAACGAGAAAAACGACTAAAAAGGGGGGGAAATACAAAAGGAGAAAAAGAAAAACAAGAAAAACAAGAATGGGAAAAAACAGGAAAAACGAATAAAATGGAAAAAAGAGAAAATGAGAAAAATGGGAAGAACGACTAAGGGAAAAAACAAAAAAGAAATAGAAGTGGAAAAAAGAAAAACAAGGGAAAGAAGAATGGGAAAAACGGGAAAAACAAATAACAGAAAAAAAGAAAAATGAGAAGTAAAAATGAAAAAAATGAGAAAAACGAGAAAAACGACTAAAAGGGGGGGAAATAAAAAAGGAGAAAAAGAAATACAAGAAAAACAAGAATGGGAAAAAACAGGAAAAACAAATAAAATGGAAAAAAGGGAAAATGAGAAAAATGGGAAGAACGACTAAAGAGGGAAAAAACAAAAAAGAAATAGAAGTGGAAAAAAGAAAAACAAGGGAAAGAAGAATGGGAAAAACGGGAAAAACAAATAACAGAAAAAAAGAAAAATGAGAAGTAAAAATGAAAAAAAATGAGAAAAACAAGAAAAACGACTAAAAGGGGGGGAAATAAAAAAGGAGAAAAAGAAATACAAGAAAAACAAGAATGGGAAAAAACAGGAAAAACGAATAAAATGGAAAAAAAGAAATACGAGAAAAATAAGAAGGGGAAAAATGATAAATACGACCAAAGAAGGAAAAAACAAAAGCAGAAGAAAAAGAGAAAGTGGAACAAAGAAAAACAAGAAAAAGAAGTATGGGAAAAAACAGGAAAGACGAATAAAATGGAAAAATGAGAAAAATGAGAAAAACTACTAAAAAGGGGAAAAAAGAGAAAAAAGAGAAAGGGGGAAAAAGAAAAACAAGGGAAAAAATGGGAAATAACATGAAAAAAGAAAAAAATGGGGAAAAAAGAAAAATGAGAAAAATGAGAATGGGAAAAATGAGAAAAATGAAAAAATTGACTAAAGAGGGAGAAAACAAGAATGGGAAAATTAGGGAAAAAAGAGAAAAGGGGAAAAAAGAAAAACAAGGAAAAAAATGGGAAATAACATGAAAAAAGAAAAAAATGGAAAAAAGAGAAAATGAGAAAAATGGGAAGAACGACTAAAGAGGGAAAAAACAAAAAAGAAATAGAAGAGGGAAAAAAGAAAAACAAGGGAAAGAAGAATGGGAAAAACGGAAAAAACAAATAACAGAAAAAAAGAAAAATGAGAAGTAAAAATGAAAAAAATGAGAAAAACGAGAAAAACGACTAAAAAGGGGGGGAAATACAAAAGGAGAAAAAGAAAAACAAGAAAAACAAGAATGGGAAAAAACAGGAAAAACGAATAAAATGGAAAAAAGAGAAAATGAGAAAAATGGGAAGAACGACTAAAGAGGGAAAAAACAAAAAAGAAATAGAAGTGGAAAAAAGAAAAACAAGGGAAAGAAGAATGGGAAAAACGGGAAAAACAAATAACAGAAAAAAAGAAAAATGAGAAGTAAAAATGAAAAAAATGAGAAAAACAAGAAAAACGACTAAAAGGGGGGGAAATAAAAAAGGAGAAAAAGAAATACAAGAAAAACAAGAATGGGAAAAAACAGGAAAAACAAATAAAAGGGAAAAAAGGGAAAATGAGAAAAATGGGAAGAACGACTAAAGAGGGAAAAAACAAAAAAGAAATAGAAGTGGAAAAAAGAAAAACAAGGGAAAGAAGAATGGGAAAAACGGGAAAAACAAATAACAGAAAAAAAGAAAAATGAGAAGTAAAAATGAAAAAAAATGAGAAAAACAAGAAAAACGACTAAAAGGGGGGGAAATAAAAAAGGAGAAAAAGAAAAACAAGAAAAACAAGAATGGGAAAAAACAGGAAAAACGAATAAAATGGAAAAAAAGAAATACGAGAAAAAAAAGAAGGGGAAAAATGATAAAAACGACCAAAGAAGGAAAAAACAAAAGCAGAAGAAAAAGAGAAAGTGGAACAAAGAAAAACAAGAAAAAGAAGTATGGGAAAAAACAGGAAAGACGAATAAAATGGAAAAATGAGAAAAATGAGAAAAACTACTAAAAAGGGGAAAAAAGAGAAAAAAGAGAAAGGGGGAAAAAGAAAAACAAGGGAAAAAATGGGAAATAACATGAAAAAAGAAAAAAATGGGGAAAAAAGAAAAATGAGAAAAATGAGAATGGGAAAAATGAGAAAAATGAAAAAAAATGACTAAAGATGGAGAAAACAAGAATGGGAAAATTAGGGAAAAAAGAGAAAAGGGGAAAAAAGAAAAACAAGGAAAAAAATGGGAAATAACATGAAAAAAGAAAAAAATGGAAAAAAGAGAAAATGAGAAAAATGGGAAGAACAACTAAAGAGGGAAAGAACAAAAAAGAAATAGAAGAGGGAAAAAAGAAAAACAAGGGAAAGAAGAATGGGAAAAACGGGAAAAACAAATAACAGAGAAAAAGAAAAATGAGAAGTAAAAATGAAAAAAATGAGAAAAACGACTAAAAAGGGGGGAAATACAAAAGGAGAAAAAGAAAAACAAGAAAAACAAGAATGGGAAAAAACAGGAAAAACGAATAAAATGGAAAAAAAGAAATACGAGAGAAATAAGAAGGGGAAAATGATAAAAATGACTAAAGAGGGAAAAACAAAAGAAGAAGAAAAAGAGAAAGTGGAAAAAGAAAAACAAGAAAAACAAGAATGGGAAATAAACAGGAAAAACGAATAAAAAGGAAAAAAGAAAAAGAAGAAAAAGAAGTATGGGAAAAAACAGGAAAAACGAATAAAATGGAAAAATGAGAAAAATGAGAAAAACTACTAAAAAGGGGGAAAAAGAGAAAAAAGAGAAGGGGAAAAAGAAAAACAAGGAAAAAATGGGAAATAACATGAAAAAAGAAAAAAATGGGAAAAAAAGAAAAATGAGAAAAATGAGAATGGGAAAAATGAGAAAAATGAAAAAACGACTAAAGAGGGAGAAAACAAGAATGGGAAAATTAGGGAAAAAAGAGAAAAGGAGAAAAAAGAAAAACAAGGAAAAAAATGGGAAATAACATGAAAAAAGAAAAAAATGGAAAAAAGAGAAAACGAGAAAAATGGGAAGAACGACTAAAGAGGGGAAAAACAAAAAAGAAATAGAAGGGGAAAAAAAGAAAAACAAGGGAAAGAAGAATGGGAAAAACGGGAAAAACAAATAACAGAAAAAAAGAAAAATGAGAAGTAAAAATGAAAAAAAATGAAAAAAAATGAGAAAAACAAGAAAAACGAATAAAAGGAGGGGAAATAAAAAAGGAAAAAAGAAAAACAAGAAAAACAAGAATGGGAAAAAACAGAAAAAAACGAATAAAATGGAAAAAAAGAAATACGAGAAAAATAAGAAGGGGAAAAATGATAAAAACGACCAAAGAAGGAAAAAACAAAAGCAGAAGAAAAAGAGAAAGTGGAACAAAGAAAAACAAGAAAAAGAAGTATGGGAAAAAACAGGAAAGACGAATAAAATGGAAAAATGAGAAAAATGAGAAAAACTACTAAAAAGGGGAAAAAAAGAAAAAAGAGAAAGGGGGAAAAAGAAAAACAAGGGAAAAAATGGGAAATAACATGAAAAAAGAAAAAAATGGGAAAAAAAGAAAAATGAGAAAAATGAGAATGGGAAAAATGAGAAAAATGAGAAAAACGACTAAAGAGGGAGAAAACAAGAATGGGAAAAATAGGGAAAAAAGAGAAAAGGGGAAAAAAGAAAAACAAGGAAAAAATGGGAAATAACATGAAAAAAGAAAAAAATGGAAAAAAAGAAATACGAGAAAAATAAGAAGGGGAAAAATGATAAAAACGACCAAAGAAGGAAAAAACAAAAGCAGAAGAAAAAGAGAAAGTGGAACAAAGAAAAACAAGAAAAAGAAGTATGGGAAAAAACAGGAAAGACGAATAAAATGGAAAAATGAGAAAAATGAGAAAAACTACTAAAAAGGGGAAAAAGAGAAAAAAGAGAAAGGGGGAAAAAGAAAAACAAGGGAAAAAATGGGAAATAACATGAAAAAAGAAAAAAATGGGAAAAAGAGAAAATGAGAAAAATGGGAAGAACGACTAAAGAGGGAAAAAACAAAAAAGAAATAGAAGTGGAAAAAAGAAAAACAAGGGAAAGAAGAATGGGAAAAACGGGAAAAACAAATAACAGAAAAAAAGAAAAATGAGAAGTAAAAATGAAAAAAATGAGAAAAACAAGAAAAACGACTAAAAGGGGGGGAAATAAAAAAGGAGAAAAAGAAATACAAGAAAAACAAGAATGGGAAAAAACAGGAAAAACAAATAAAATGGAAAAAAGGGAAAATGAGAAAAATGGGAAGAACGACTAAAGAGGGAAAAAACAAAAAAGAAATAGAAGTGGAAAAAAGAAAAACAAGGGAAAGAAGAATGGGAAAAACGGGAAAAACAAATAACAGAAAAAAAGAAAAATGAGAAGTAAAAATGAAAAAAAATGAGAAAAACAAGAAAAACGACTAAAAGGGGGGGAAATAAAAAAGGAGAAAAAGAAATACAAGAAAAACAAGAATGGGAAAAAACAGGAAAAACGAATAAAATGGAAAAAAAGAAATACGAGAAAAATAAGAAGGGGAAAAATGATAAATACGACCAAAGAAGGAAAAAACAAAAGCAGAAGAAAAAGAGAAAGTGGAACAAAGAAAAACAAGAAAAAGAAGTATGGGAAAAAACAGGAAAGACGAATAAAATGGAAAAATGAGAAAAATGAGAAAAACTACTAAAAAGGGGAAAAAAGAGAAAAAAGAGAAAGGGGGAAAAAGAAAAACAAGGGAAAAAATGGGAAATAACATGAAAAAAGAAAAAAATGGGGAAAAAAGAAAAATGAGAAAAATGAGAATGGGAAAAATGAGAAAAATGAAAAAATTGACTAAAGAGGGAGAAAACAAGAATGGGAAAATTAGGGAAAAAAGAGAAAAGGGGAAAAAAGAAAAACAAGGAAAAAAATGGGAAATAACATGAAAAAAGAAAAAAATGGAAAAAAGAGAAAATGAGAAAAATGGGAAGAACGACTAAAGAGGGAAAAAACAAAAAAGAAATAGAAGAGGGAAAAAAGAAAAACAAGGGAAAGAAGAATGGGAAAAACGGAAAAAACAAATAACAGAAAAAAAGAAAAATGAGAAGTAAAAATGAAAAAAATGAGAAAAACGAGAAAAACGACTAAAAAGGGGGGGAAATACAAAAGGAGAAAAAGAAAAACAAGAAAAACAAGAATGGGAAAAAACAGGAAAAACGAATAAAATGGAAAAAAGAGAAAATGAGAAAAATGGGAAGAACGACTAAAGAGGGAAAAAACAAAAAAGAAATAGAAGTGGAAAAAAGAAAAACAAGGGAAAGAAGAATGGGAAAAACGGGAAAAACAAATAACAGAAAAAAAGAAAAATGAGAAGTAAAAATGAAAAAAATGAGAAAAACAAGAAAAACGACTAAAAGGGGGGGAAATAAAAAAGGAGAAAAAGAAATACAAGAAAAACAAGAATGGGAAAAAACAGGAAAAACAAATAAAAGGGAAAAAAGGGAAAATGAGAAAAATGGGAAGAACGACTAAAGAGGGAAAAAACAAAAAAGAAATAGAAGTGGAAAAAAGAAAAACAAGGGAAAGAAGAATGGGAAAAACGGGAAAAACAAATAACAGAAAAAAAGAAAAATGAGAAGTAAAAATGAAAAAAAATGAGAAAAACAAGAAAAACGACTAAAAGGGGGGGAAATAAAAAAGGAGAAAAAGAAAAACAAGAAAAACAAGAATGGGAAAAAACAGGAAAAACGAATAAAATGGAAAAAAAGAAATACGAGAAAAAAAAGAAGGGGAAAAATGATAAAAACGACCAAAGAAGGAAAAAACAAAAGCAGAAGAAAAAGAGAAAGTGGAACAAAGAAAAACAAGAAAAAGAAGTATGGGAAAAAACAGGAAAGACGAATAAAATGGAAAAATGAGAAAAATGAGAAAAACTACTAAAAAGGGGAAAAAAGAGAAAAAAGAGAAAGGGGGAAAAAGAAAAACAAGGGAAAAAATGGGAAATAACATGAAAAAAGAAAAAAATGGGGAAAAAAGAAAAATGAGAAAAATGAGAATGGGAAAAATGAGAAAAATGAAAAAAAATGACTAAAGATGGAGAAAACAAGAATGGGAAAATTAGGGAAAAAAGAGAAAAGGGGAAAAAAGAAAAACAAGGAAAAAAATGGGAAATAACATGAAAAAAGAAAAAAATGGAAAAAAGAGAAAATGAGAAAAATGGGAAGAACAACTAAAGAGGGAAAGAACAAAAAAGAAATAGAAGAGGGAAAAAAGAAAAACAAGGGAAAGAAGAATGGGAAAAACGGGAAAAACAAATAACAGAGAAAAAGAAAAATGAGAAGTAAAAATGAAAAAAATGAGAAAAACGACTAAAAAGGGGGGAAATACAAAAGGAGAAAAAGAAAAACAAGAAAAACAAGAATGGGAAAAAACAGGAAAAACGAATAAAATGGAAAAAAAGAAATACGAGAGAAATAAGAAGGGGAAAATGATAAAAATGACTAAAGAGGGAAAAACAAAAGAAGAAGAAAAAGAGAAAGTGGAAAAAGAAAAACAAGAAAAACAAGAATGGGAAATAAACAGGAAAAACGAATAAAAAGGAAAAAAGAAAAAGAAGAAAAAGAAGTATGGGAAAAAACAGGAAAAACGAATAAAATGGAAAAAAGAGAAAATGAGAAAAACTACTAAAAAGGGGGAAAAAGAGAAAAAAGAGAAGGGGAAAAAGAAAAACAAGGAAAAAATGGGAAATAACATGAAAAAAGAAAAAAATGGGAAAAAAAGAAAAATGAGAAAAATGAGAATGGGAAAAATGAGAAAAATGAAAAAACGACTAAAGAGGGAGAAAACAAGAATGGGAAAATTAGGGAAAAAAGAGAAAAGGAGAAAAAAGAAAAACAAGGAAAAAAATGGGAAATAACATGAAAAAAGAAAAAAATGGAAAAAAGAGAAAACGAGAAAAATGGGAAGAACGACTAAAGAGGGGAAAAACAAAAAAGAAATAGAAGGGGAAAAAAAGAAAAACAAGGGAAAGAAGAATGGGAAAAACGGGAAAAACAAATAACAGAAAAAAAGAAAAATGAGAAGTAAAAATGAAAAAAAATGAAAAAAAATGAGAAAAACAAGAAAAACGAATAAAAGGAGGGGAAATAAAAAAGGAAAAAAGAAAAACAAGAAAAACAAGAATGGGAAAAAACAGAAAAAAACGAATAAAATGGAAAAAAAGAAATACGAGAAAAATAAGAAGGGGAAAAATGATAAAAACGACCAAAGAAGGAAAAAACAAAAGCAGAAGAAAAAGAGAAAGTGGAACAAAGAAAAACAAGAAAAAGAAGTATGGGAAAAAACAGGAAAGACGAATAAAATGGAAAAATGAGAAAAATGAGAAAAACTACTAAAAAGGGGAAAAAAAGAAAAAAGAGAAAGGGGGAAAAAGAAAAACAAGGGAAAAAATGGGAAATAACATGAAAAAAGAAAAAAATGGGAAAAAAAGAAAAATGAGAAAAATGAGAATGGGAAAAATGAGAAAAATGAGAAAAACGACTAAAGAGGGAGAAAACAAGAATGGGAAAAATAGGGAAAAAAGAGAAAAGGGGAAAAAAGAAAAACAAGGAAAAAATGGGAAATAACATGAAAAAAGAAAAAAATGGAAAAAAAGAAATACGAGAAAAATAAGAAGGGGAAAAATGATAAAAACGACCAAAGAAGGAAAAAACAAAAGCAGAAGAAAAAGAGAAAGTGGAACAAAGAAAAACAAGAAAAAGAAGTATGGGAAAAAACAGGAAAGACGAATAAAATGGAAAAATGAGAAAAATGAGAAAAACTACTAAAAAGGGGAAAAAAGAGAAAAAAGAGAAAGGGGGAAAAAGAAAAACAAGGGAAAAAATGGGAAATAACATGAAAAAAGAAAAAAATGGGAAAAAAAGAAAAATGAGAAAAATGAGAATGGGAAAAATGAGAAAAATGAGAAAAACGACTAAAGAGGGAGGAAACAAGAATGGGAAAATTAGGGAAAAAAAGAGAAAAGGGGAAAAAAGAAAAACAAGGAAAAAATGGGAAATAACATGAAAAAAGAAAAAAATGGGAAAAAGAGAAAATGAGAAAATGAGAAAAATGGGAAGAACGACTAAAGAGGGAAAAAACAAAAAAGAAATAGAAGTGGAAAAAAGAAAAACAAGGGAAAGAAGAATGGGAAAAACGGGAAAAACAAATAACAGAAAAAAAGAAAAATGAGAAGTAAAAATGAAAAAAACGAGAAAAACGAGAAGAACGACTAAAAAGGGGGGAAATACAAAAGGAGAAAAAGAAAAACAAGAAAAACAAGAATGGGAAAAAACAGGAAAAACGAATAAAATGGAAAAAAGAGAAAATGAGAAAAATGGGAAGAACGACTAAAGAGGGAAAAAACAAAAAAGAAATAGAAGTGGAAAAAAGGAAAACAAGGGAAAGAAGAATGGGAAAAACGGGAAAAACAAATAACAGAAAAAAAGAAAAATGAGAAGTAAAAATGAAAAAAATGAGAAAAACGAGAAGAACGACTAAAAAGGGGGGAAATACAAAAGGAGAAAAAGAAAAACAAGAAAAACAAGAATGGGAAAAAACAGGAAAAACAAATAAAATGGAAAAAAGAAAAAGAAGAAAAAGAAGTATGAGAAAAAACAGGAAAAACGAATAAAATGTAAAAATGAGAAAAATGAGAAAAACTACTAAAAAGGGGAAAAAAGAGAAAAAAATGAAAGGGGGAAAAAGAAAAACAAGGGAAAAAATGGGAAATAACATGAAAAAAGAAAAAATGGGAAAAAAAGAAAAATGAGAAAAATGAGAATGGGAAAAATGAGAAAAATGAGAAAAACGACTAAAGAGGGAGAAAACAAGAATGGGAAAAATAGGGAAAAAAGAGAAAAGGGGAAAAAAGAAAAACAAGGGAAAAATGGGAAATAACATGAAAAAAAAATGGAAAAAAGAGAAAATGAGAAAAATGGGAAGAACGACTAAAGAGGGAAAAAACAAAAAAGAAATAGAAGGGGGGGAAAAGAAAAACAAGGGAAAGAAGAATGGGAAAAACGGGAAAAACAAATAACAGAAAAAAAGAAAAATGAGAAGTAAAAATGAAAAAAACAGGAAAAAATGAGAAAAACAAATAACAGAAAAAAAGAAAAATGAGAAGTAAAAATGAAAAAAATGAGAAAAACGAGAAAAACGACTAAAAGGGGGGAAATACAAAAGGAGAAAAAGAAAAACAAGAAAAACAAGAATGGGGAAAAACAGGAAAAACGAATAAAATGGAAAAAAAGAAATACGAGAGAAATAAGAAGGGGAAAATGATAAAAACGACTAAAGAGGGAAAAACAAAAGAAGAAGAAAAAGAGAAAGTGGAAAAAGAAAAACAAGAAAAACAAGAATGGGAAATAAACAGGAAAAACGAATAAAAAGGAAAAAAGAAAAAGAAGAAAAAGAGGTATGGGAAAAAACAGGAAAAACGAATAAAATGGAAAAATGAGAAAAATGAGAAAAACTACTAAAAAGGGGGAAAAAGAGAAAAAAGAGAAAGGGGGAAAAAGAAAAACAAGGAAAAAAATGGGAAATAAAATGAAAAAAGAAAAATGGGAAGAACGACTAAAGAGGGAAAAAACAAAAAAGAAATAGAAGGGGAAAAAAGAAAAACAAGGGAAAGAAGAATGGGAAAAACGGGAAAAACAAATAACAGAAAAAAAGAAAAATGAGAAGTAAAAATGAAAAAAACAGGAAAAAATGAGAAAAACAAATAACAGAAAAAAAGAAAAATGAGAAGTAAAAATGAAAAAAACGAGAAAAACGAGAAAAACGACTAAAAGGGGGGAAATACAAAAGGAGAAAAAGAAAAACAAGAAAAACAAGAATGGGAAAAAACAGGAAAAACGAATAAAATGGAAAAAAAGAAATACGAGAGAAATAAGAAGGGGAAAATGATAAAAACGACTAAAGAGGGAAAAACAAAAGAAGAAGAAAAAGAGAAAGTGGAGAAAGAAAAACAAGAATGGGAAATAAACAGGAAAAACGAATAAAAAGGAAAAAAGAAAAAGAAGAAAAAGAAGTATGGGAAAAAACAGGAAAAACGAATAAAATGGAAAAATGAGAAAAATGAGAAAAACTACTAAAAAGGGGGAAAAAGAGAAAAAAGAGGAGGGGAAAAAGAAAAACAAGGAAAAAATGGGAAATAACATGAAAAAAGAAAAAAATGGGGAAAAAAGAAAAATGAGAAAAATGAGAATGGGAAAAATGAGAAAAATGAAAAAAACGACTAAAGAGGGAGAAAACAAGAATGGGAAAATTAGGGAAAAAAGAGAAAAGGGGAAAAAAGAAAAACAAGGAAAAAAATGGGAAATAACATGAAAAAAGAAAAAAATGGAAAAAAGAGAAAACGAGAAAAATGGGAAGAACGACTAAAGAGGGAAAAAACAAAAAAGAAATAGAAGGGGGAAAAAAGAAAAACAAGGGAAAGAAGAATGGGAAAAACGGGAAAAACAAATAACAGAAAAAAAGAAAAATGAGAAGTAAAAATGAAAAACAATGAGAAAAACAAGAAAAACGACTAAAAGGGGGGGAAATAAAAAAGGAGAAAAAGAAAAACAAGAAAAACAAGAATGGGAAAAAACAGGAAAAACGAATAAAATGGAAAAAAAGAAATACGAGAAAAATAAGAAGGGGAAAAATGATAAAAACGACCAAAGAAGGAAAAAACAAAAGCAGAAGAAAAAGAGAAAGTGGAACAAAGAAAAACAAGAAAAAGAAGTATGGGAAAAAACAGGAAAGACGAATAAAATGGAAAAATGAGAAAAATGAGAAAAACTACTAAAAAGGGGAAAAAGAGAAAAAAGAGAAAGGGGGAAAAAGAAAAACAAGGGAAAAAATGGGAAATAACATGAAAAAAGAAAAAAAATGGGAAAAAAAGAAAAATGAGAAAAATGAGAATGGGAAAAATGAGAAAAATGAGAAAAACGACTAAAGAGGGAGAAAACAAGAATGGGAAAAATAGGGAAAAAAGAGAAAAGGGGAAAAAAGAAAAACAAGGAAAAAATGGGAAATAACATGAAAAAAGAAAAAAATGGAAAAAAGAGAAAATGAGAAAAATGGGAAGAACGACTAAAGAGGGGAAAAAACAAAAAAGAAATAGAAGGGAAAAAGAAAAACAAGGGAAAGAAGAATGGGAAAAATGGGAAAAACAAATAACAGAAAAAAAGAAAAATGAGAAGTAAAAATGAAAAAAATGAGAAAAACGAGAAAAACGACTAAAAAGGGGGGAAATACAAAAGGAGAAAAAGAAAAACAAGAAAAACAAGAATGGGTAAAAACAGGAAAAACGAATAAAATGGAAAAAAGAGAAAATGAGAAAAATGGGAAGAACGACTAAAGAGGGAAAAAACAAAAAAGAAATAGAAGTGGAAAAAAGAAAAACAAGGGAAAGAAGAATGGGAAAAACGGGAAAAACTAATAACAGAAAAAAAGAAAAATGAGAAGTAAAAATGAAAAAAACGAGAAAAACGACTAAAAAGCGGGGAAATACAAAAGGAGAAAAAGAAAAACAAGAAAAACAAGAATGGGAAAAAACAGGAAAAAGGAATAAAAAGGAAAAAAGAAAAAGAAGAAAAAGAAGTATGAGAAAAAACAGGAAAAACGAATAAAATGGAAAAATGAGAAAAATGAGAAAAACTACTAAAAAGGGGGAAAAAGAGAAAAAAGAGAAGGGGAAAAAGAAAAACAAGGAAAAAATGGGAAATAACATGAAAAAAGAAAAAAATGGGAAAAAAAGAAAAATGAGAAAAATGAGAATGGGAAAAATGAGAAAAATGAGAAAAATGAGAATGGGAAAAAAAAAATGAGAAAAATGAGAATGGGAAAAATAGGGAAAAAAGAGAAAATGAGAAAAAAAGGAAGAACGACTAAAGAGGGAAAAAACAAAAAAGAAATAGAAGGGGGAAAAAAGAAAAACAAGGGAAAGAAGAATGGGAAAAACGGGAAAAACAAATAACAGAAAAAAAGAAAAATGAGAAGTAAAAATGAAAAAAATGAGAAAAACGAGAAAAACGACTAAAAAGGGGGGAAATACAAAAGGAGAAAAAGAAAAACAAGAAAAACAAGAATGGGAAAAAACAGGAAAAACGAATAAAATGGAAAAAAGAGAAAATGAGAAAAATGGGAAGAAGGACTAAAGAGGGAAAAAACAAAAAAGAAATAGAAGTGGAAAAAAGAAAAACAAGGGAAAGAAGAATGGGAAAAACGGGAAAAACAAATAACAGAAAAAAAGAAAAATGAGAAGTAAAAATGAAAAAAAATGAGAAAAACAAGAAAAACGACTAAAAAGCGGGGAAATACAAAAGGAGAAAAAGAAAAACAAGAAAAACAAGAATGGGAAAAAACAGGAAAAAGGAATAAAAAGGAAAAAAGAAAAAGAAGAAAAAGAAGTATGAGAAAAAACAGGAAAAACGAACAAAATGGAAAAATGAGAAAAATGAGAAAAACTACTAAAAAGGGGGAAAAAGAGAATAAAGAGAAAGGGGGAAAAAGAAAAACAAGGAAAAAAATGGGAAATAACATGAAAAAAGAAAAAAATGGGAAAAAAAGAAAAATGAGAAAAATGAGAATGGGAAAAATGAGAAAAATGAGAAAAACGACTAAAGAGGGAGAAAAAAAGAATGGGAAAAATAGGAAAAAAAGAGAAAAGGGGAAAAAAGAAAAACAAGGAAAAAATGGGAAATAACATGAAAAAAGAAAAAAATGGAAAAAAGAGAAAATGAGAAAAATGGGAAGAACGACTAAAGAGGGAAAAAACAAAAAAGAAATAGAAGGGGGAAAAAAGAAAAACAAGGGAAAGAAGAATGGGAAAAACGGGAAAAACAAATAACAGAAAAAAAGAAAAATGAGAAGTAAAAATGAAAAAAATGAGAAAAACGAGAAAAACGACTAAAAAGGGGGGAAATACAAAAGGAGAAAAAGAAAAACAAGAAAAACAAGAATGGGAAAAAACAGGAAAAACGAATAAAATGGAAAAAAGAGAAAATGAGAAAAATGGGAAGAACGACTAAAGAGGGAAAAAACAAAAAAGAAATAGAAGTGGAAAAAAGAAAAACAAGGGAAAGAAGAATGGGAAAAACGGGAAAAACAAATAACAGAAAAAAAGAAAAATGAGAAGTAAAAATGAAAAAAAATGAGAAAAACAAGAAAAACGACTAAAAAGCGGGGAAATACAAAAGGAGAAAAAGAAAAACAAGAAAAACAAGAATGGGAAAAAACAGGAAAAAGGAATAAAAAGGAAAAAAGAAAAAGAAGAAAAAGAAGTATGAGAAAAAACAGGAAAAACGAACAAAATGGAAAAATGAGAAAAATGAGAAAAACTACTAAAAAGGGGGAAAAAGAGAATAAAGAGAAAGGGGGAAAAAGAAAAACAAGGAAAAAAATGGGAAATAACATGAAAAAAGAAAAAAATGGGAAAAAAAGAAAAATGAGAAAAATGAGAATGGGAAAAATGAGAAAAATGAGAAAAACGACTAAAGAGGGAGAAAAAAAGAATGGGAAAAATAGGAAAAAAAGAGAAAAGGGGAAAAAAGAAAAACAAGGAAAAAATGGGAAATAACATGAAAAAAGAAAAAAATGGAAAAAAGAGAAAATGAGAAAAATGGGAAGAACGACTAAAGAGGGAAAAAACAAAAAAGAAATAGAAGGGGGAAAAAAGAAAAACAAGGGAAAGAAGAATGGGAAAAACGGGAAAAACAAATAACAGAAAAAAAGAAAAAAATGAAAAAAAAATGAAAAAAAATGAGAAAAACAAGAAAAACAACTAAAAGGGGGGGAAATAAAAAAGGAGAAAAACAAAAACAAGAAAAACAAGAATGGGAAAAAACAGGAAAAACGAATAAAATGGAAAAAAAGAAATACGAGAAAAATAAGAAGGGGAAAAATGATAAAAACGACCAAAGAAGGAAAAAACAAAAGCAGAAGAAAAAGAGAAAGTGGAACAAAGAAAAAGAAGTATGGGAAAAAACAGGAAAGACGAATAAAATGGAAAAATGAGAAAAATGAGAAAAACTACTAAGAAGGGGAAAAAAGAGAAAAAAGAGAAAGGGGGAAAAAGAAAAACAAGGGAAAAAATGGGAAATAACATGAAAAAAGAAAAAAATGGAAAAAAGAGAAAATGAGAAAAATGGGAAGAACGACTAAAGAGGGAAAAAACAAAAAAGAAATAGAAGTGGAAAAAAGAAAAACAAGGGAAAGAAGAATGGGAAAAACGGGAAAAACAAATAACAGAAAAAAAGAAAAATGAGAAGTAAAAATTAAAAAAAAATGAGAAAAACAAGAAAAACGACTAAAAGGGGGGGAAATACAAAAGGAGAAAAAGAAAAACAAGAAAAACAAGAATGGGAAAAAACAGGAAAAACGAATAAAATGGAAAAAAAGAAATACGAGAAAAATAAGAAGGGGAAAAATGATAAAAACGACCAAAGAAGGAAAAAACAAAAGCAGAAGAAAAAGAGAAAGTGGAACAAAGAAAAACAAGAAAAAGAAGTATGGGAAAAAACAGGAAAGACGAATAAAATGGAAAAATGAGAAAAGTGAGAAAAACTACTAAAAAGGGGAAAAAAGAGAAAAAAGAGAAAGGGGGAAAAAGAAAAACAAGGGAAAAAATGGGAAATAACATGAAAAAAGAAAAAAATGGGGAAAAAAGAAAAATGAGAAAAATGAGAATGGGAAAAATGAGAAAAATGAAAAAAAATGACTAAAGAGGGAGAAAACAAGAATGGGAAAATTAGGGAAAAAAGAGAAAAGGGGAAAAAAGAAAAACAAGGAAAAAATGGGAAATAACATGAAAAAAGAAAAAATGGGAAAAAGAGAAAATGAGAAAAATGGGAAGAACGACTAAAGAGGGGAAAAACAAAAAAGAAATAGAAGAGGGAAAAAAGAAAAACAAGGGAAAGAAGAATTGGAAAAACGGGAAAAACAAATAACAGAAAAAAAGAAAAATGAGAAGTAAAAATGAAAAAAATGAGAAAAACGAGAAAAACGACTAAAAAGGGGGGAAATACAAAAGGAGAAAAAGAAAAACAAGAAAAACAAGAATGGGAAAAAACAAGAAAAACGAATAAAATGGAAAAAAGAGAAAATGAGAAAAATGGGAAGAACGACTAAAGAGGGAAAAAACAAAAAAGAAATAGAAGTGGAAAAAAGAAAAACAAGGGAAAGAAGAATGGGAAAAACTGGAAAAACAAATAACAGAAAAAAAGAAAAATGAGAAGTAAAAATGAAAAAAAATGAGAAAAACAAGAAAAACGACTAAAAGGGGGGGAAATAAAAAAGGAGAAAAATGAGAAAAATGAGAAGATCGGCTAAAGAGGGAAAAAACAAAAGAGAAAGAGAAGGGGGAAAGAGAAAAACAAGGGAAAGAAGAATGGGAAACAACGGGAAAAACAAATAAAACAGAAAAAAAGAAAAATGAGAACTAAAAATGAAAAAAACGAGAAAAACGACTAAAAAGGGGGGAAAAGAAAAAAGGAGAAAAAAGAAAAACAAGAAAAACAAGAATGGGAAAAAACAGGAAAAACGAATAAAATGGAAAAAAGAAATACGAGAATAATAAGAAGGGGAAAAATGATAAAAACGACTAAAGATGGGAAAAACAAAAGAAGAAAAAAGAAAGTGGAAAAAAAGTGGAAAAAAAGAAAAACAAGGAAGACAAGAATGGGAAAAAATGGGAAAAACGAATAAAAAGGGGAAAATGAAAAAAAAATGAGAAAAACTACTAAAAAGGGAAAAAAGAGAAAAAAGAGAAAGGGGAAAAAAGAAAAACAGGGAAAAAAATGGGAAATAACATGAAAAAAGAAAAAAATGGGAAAAAAGAAAAATGAGAAAAATGAGAATGGGAAAAATGAGAAAAACGAGAAAAACGAATAAAGAGGGAGAAAACAAAAAAGAAATAGAATAGGGAAAAAAGAAAAACAAGGGAAAGAAGAATGGGAAAAAACGGGAAAAACAAATAAAACAGAAAAAAAGAAAAATGAGAAGTAAATATGAAAAAAACGAGAAAAACGAGAAAAACGACTAAAAAGGGGGGGGAAATGATAAAAACGACTAAAGATGGGAAAAACAAAAGAAGAAAAAAGAAAGTGGGAAAAAAGTGGAAAAAAAGAAAAACAAGGAAGACAAGAATGGGAAAAAATGGGAAAAACGAATAAAAAAGGGGAAAAATGAAAAAAAATGAGAAAAACTACTAAAAAGAGAAAAAAGAGAAAAAAGAGAAAGGGGAAAAAAGAAAAACAAGGAAAATAGGGGAAATAACATGAAAAAAGAAAAAAATGGGAAAAAAGAAAAATGAGAAAAATGAGAATGGGAAAAATGAGAAAAACGAGAAAAACGACTAAAGAGGGAGAAAACAAAAAAGAAATAGAATAGGGAAAAAAGAAAAACAAGGGAAAGAAGAATGGGAAACAACAAGAAAACCAAATAAAACAGAAAAAAAGAAAAATGAGAACTAAAAATGAAAAAAACGAGAAAAACGACTAAAAAGGGGGGAAAAGAAAAAAGGAGAAAAAAGAAAAACAAGAAAAACAAGAATGGGAAAAAACAGGAAAAACGAATAAAATGGAAAAAAGAAATACGAGAATAATAAGAAGGGGAAAAATGATAAAAACGACTAAAGATGGGAAAAACAAAAGAAGAAAAAAGAAAGTGGAAAAAAAGTGGAAAAAAAGAAAAACAAGGAAGACAAGAATGGGAAAAAATGGGAAAAACGAATAAAAAGGGGAAAATGAAAAAAAAATGAGAAAAACTACTAAAAAGGGAAAAAAGAGAAAAAAGAGAAAGGGGAAAAAAGAAAAACAGGGAAAAAAATGGGAAATAACATGAAAAAAGAAAAAAATGGGAAAAAAGAAAAATGAGAAAAATGAGAATGGGAAAAATGAGAAAAACGAGAAAAACGAATAAAGAGGGAGAAAACAAAAAAGAAATAGAATAGGGAAAAAAGAAAAACAAGGGAAAGAAGAATGGGAAAAAACGGGAAAAACAAATAAAACAGAAAAAAAGAAAAATGAGAAGTAAATATGAAAAAAATGAGAAAAACGAGAAAAACGACTAAAAAGGGGGGGAAAATGATAAAAACGACTAAAGATGGGAAAAACAAAAGAAGAAAAAAGAAAGTGGGAAAAAAGTGGAAAAAAAGAAAAACAAGGAAGACAAGAATGGGAAAAAATGGGAAAAACGAATAAAAAAGGGGAAAAATGAAAAAAAATGAGAAAAACTACTAAAAAGGGAAAAAAGAGAAAAAAGAGAAAGGGGAAAAAAGAAAAACAAGGAAAATATGGGAAATAACATGAAAAAAGAAAAAAATGGGAAAAAAGAAAAATGAGAAAAATGAGAATGGGAAAAATGAGAAAAACGAGAAAAACGACTAAAGAGGGAGAAAACAAAAAAGAAATAGAATAGGGAAAAAAGAAAAACAAGGGAAAGAAGAATGGGAAAAATGGGAAAAACAAATAACAGAAAAAAAGAAAAATGAGAAGTAAAAATGAAAAAAATGAGAAAAACGAGAAAAACGACTAAAAAGGGGGGAAATACAAAAGGAGAAAAAGAAAAACAAGAAAAACAAGAATGGGAAAAAACAGGAAAAAGGAATAAAAAGGAAAAAAGAAAAAGAAGAAAAAGAAGTATGAGAAAAAACAGGAAAAACGAATAAAATGGAAAAATGAGAAAAATGAGAAAAACTACTAAAAAGGGGGAAAAAGAAAAAAAGAGAAAGGGGGAAAAAGAAAAACAGGGAAAAAAATGGGAAATAACATGAAAAAAGAAAAAAATGGGAAAAAAAGAAAAATGAGAAAAATGAGAATGGGAAAAATGAGAAAAATGAGAAAAACGACTAAAGAGGGAGAAAAAAAGAATGGGAAAAATAGGAAAAAAAGAGAAAAGGGGAAAAAAGAAAAACAAGGAAAAAATGGGAAATAAAATGAAAAAAGAAAAAAATGGAAAAAAGAGAAAATGAGAAAAATGGGAAGAACGACTAAAGAGGGAAAAAACAAAAAAGAAATAGAAGGGGGAAAAAAGAAAAACAAGGGAAAGAAGAATGGGAAAAACGGGAAAAACAAATAACAGAAAAAAAGAAAAAAATGAAAAAAAATGAAAAAAAATAAGAAAAACAAGAAAAACGACTAAAAGGGGGGGAAATAAAAAAGGAGAAAAAGAAAAACAAGAAAAACAAGAATGGGAAAAAACAGGAAAAACGAATAAAATGGAAAAAAAGAAATACGAGAAAAATAAGAAGGGGAAAAATGATAAAAACGACCAAAGAAGGAAAAAACAAAAGCAGAAGAAAAAGAGAAAGTGGAACAAAGAAAAAGAAGTATGGGAAAAAACAGGAAAGACGAATAAAATGGAAAAATGAGAAAAATGAGAAAAACTACTAAAAAGGGGAAAAAAGAGAAAAAAGAGAAAGGGGGAAAAAGAAAAACAAGGGAAAAAATGGGAAATACAAAAGGAGAAAAAGAAAAACAAGAAAAACAAGAATGGGAAAAAACAGGAAAAACGAATAAAATGGAAAAAAAGAAATACGAGAGAAATAAGAAGGGGAAAATGATAAAAACGACTAAAGAGGGAAAAACAAAAGAAGAAGAAAAAGAGAAAGTGGAAAAAGAAAAACAAGAATGGGAAATAAACAGGAAAAACGAATAAAAAGGAAAAAAGAAAAAGAAGAAAAAGAAGTATGGGAAAAAACAGGAAAAACGAATAAAATGGAAAAATGAGAAAAATGAGAAAAACTACTAAAAAGGGGGAAAAAGAGAAAAAAGAGAAGGGGAAAAAAAAAACAAGGAAAAAATGGGAAATAACATGAAAAAAGAAAAAAATGGGAAAAAAAGAAAAATGAGAAAAATGAGAATGGGAAAAATGAGAAAAATGAAAAAAAGACTAAAGAGGGAGAAAACAAGAATGGGAAAATTAGGGAAAAAAGAGAAAAGGGGAAAAAAGAAAAACAAGGAAAAAAATGGGAAATAACATGAAAAAAGAAAAAAATGGAAAAAAGAGAAAACGAGAAAAATGGGAAGAACGACTAAAGAGGGAAAAACAAAAAAGAAATAGAAGGGGGAAAAAAGAAAAACAAGGGAAAGAAGAATGGGAAAAACGGGAAAAACAAATAACAGAAAAAAAGAAAAATGAGAAGTAATAATGAAAAACAATGAGTAAAACAAGAAAAACGACTAAAAGGGGGGGAAATAAAAAAGGAGAAAAAGAAAAACAAGAAAAACAAGAATGGGAAAAAACAGGAAAAACGAATAAAATGGAAAAAAAGAAATACGAGAAAAATAAGAAGGGGAAAAATGATAAAAACGACCAAAGAAGGAAAAAACAAAAGCAGAAGAAAAAGAGAAAGTGGAACAAAGAAAAACAAGAAAAAGAAGTATGGGAAAAAACAGGAAAGACGAATAAAATGGAAAAATGAGAAAAATGACAAAAACTACTAAAAAGGGGAAAAAGAGAAAAAAGAGAAAGGGGGAAAAAGAAAAACAAGGGAAAAAATGGGAAATAACATGAAAAAAGAAAAAAATGGGAAAAAAAGAAAAATGAGAAAAATGAGAATGGGAAAAATGAGAAAAATGAGAAAAACGACTAAAGAGGGAGAAAACAAGAATGGGAAAAATAGGGAAAAAAGAGAAAAGGGGAAAAAAGAAAAACAAGGAAAAAATGGGAAATAACATGAAAAAAAAAAAAATGGAAAAAAGAGAAAATGAGAAAAATGGGAAGAACGACTAAAGAGGGGAAAAAACAAAAAAGAAATAGAAGGGAAAAAGAAAAACAAGGGAAAGAAGAATGGGAAAAATGGGAAAAACAAATAACAGAAAAAAAGAAAAATGAGAAGTAAAAATGAAAAAAATGAGAAAAACGAGAAAAACGACTAAAAAGGGGGGAAATACAAAAGGAGAAAAAGAAAAACAAGAAAAACAAGAATGGGTAAAAACAGGAAAAACGAATAAAATGGAAAAAAGAGAAAATGAGAAAAATGGGAAGAACGACTAAAGAGGGAAAAAACAAAAAAGAAATAGAAGTGGAAAAAAGAAAAACAAGGGAAAGAAGAATGGGAAAAACGGGAAAAACTAATAACAGAAAAAAAGAAAAATGAGAAGTAAAAATGAAAAAAATGAGAAAAACGACTAAAAAGCGGGGAAATACAAAAGGAGAAAAAGAAAAACAAGAAAAACAAGAATGGGAAAAAACAGGAAAAAGGAATAAAAAGGAAAAAAGAAAAAGAAGAAAAAGAAGTATGAGAAAAAACAGGAAAAACGAACAAAATGGAAAAATGAGAAAAATGAGAAAAACTACTAAAAAGGGGGAAAAAGAGAAAAAAGAGAAAGGGGGAAAAAGAAAAACAAGGAAAAAAATGGGAAATAACATGAAAAAAGAAAAAAATGGGAAAAAAAGAAAAATGAGAAAAATGAGAATGGGAAAAATGAGAAAAATGAGAAAAACGACTAAAGAGGGAGAAAAAAGAATGGGAAAAATAGGAAAAAAAGAGAAAAGGGGAAAAAAGAAAAACAAGGAAAAAATGGGAAATAACATGAAAAAAGAAAAAAATGGAAAAAAGAGAAAATGAGAAAAATGGGAAGAACGACTAAAGAGGGAAAAAACAAAAAAGAAATAGAAGGGGGAAAAAAGAAAAACAAGGGAAAGAAGAATGGGAAAAATGGGAAAAACAAATAACAGAAAAAAAGAAAAAAATGAAAAAAAATGAAAAAAAATGAGAAAAACAAGAAAAACGACTAAAAGGGGGGGAAATAAAAAAGGAGAAAAAGAAAAACAAGAAAAACAAGAATGGGAAAAAACAGGAAAAACGAATAAAATGGAAAAAAAGAAATACGAGAAAAATAAGAAGGGGAAAAATGATAAAAACGACCAAAGAAGGAAAAAACAAAAGCAGAAGAAAAAGAGAAAGTGGAACAAAGAAAAAGAAGTATGGGAAAAAACAGGAAAGACGAATAAAATGGAAAAATGAGAAAAATGAGAAAAACTACTAAAAAGGGGGAAAAAAAGAAAAAAGAGAAAGGGGGAAAAAGAAAAACAAGGGAAAAAATGGGAAATACAAAAGGAGAAAAAGAAAAACAAGAAAAACAAGAATGGGAAAAAACAGGAAAAACGAATAAAATGGAAAAAAAGAAATACGAGAAAAATAAGAAGGGGAAAAATGATAAAAACGACCAAAGAAGGAAAAAACAAAAGCAGAAGAAAAAGAGAAAGTGGAACAAAGAAAAAGAATTATGGGAAAAAACAGGAAAGACGAATAAAATGGAAAAATGAGAAAAATGAGAAAAACTACTAAAAAGGGAAAAAAGAGAAAAAAGAGAAAGGGGGAAAAAGAAAAACAAGGGAAAAAATGGGAAATACAAAAGGAGAAAAAGAAAAACAAGAAAAACAAGAATGGGAAAAAACAGGAAAAACGAATAAAATGGAAAAAAAGAAATACGAGAGAAATAAGGGGAAAATGATAAAAACGACTAAAGAGGGAAAAACAAAAGAAGAAGAAAAAGAGAAAGTGGAAAAAGAAAAACAAGAATGGGAAATAAACAGGAAAAACGAATAAAAAGGAAAAAAGAAAAAGAAGAAAAAGAAGTATGGGAAAAAACAGGAAAAACGAATAAAATGGAAAAATGAAAAAAATGAGAAAAACGAGAAAAACGACTAAAAAGGGGGGAAATACAAAAGGAGAAAAAGAAAAACAAGAAAAACAAGAATGGGTAAAAACAGGAAAAACGAATAAAATGGAAAAAAGAGATAATGAGAAAAATGGGAAGAACGACTAAAGAGGGAAAAAACAAAAAAGAAATAGAAGTGGAAAAAAGAAAAACAAGGGAAAGAAGAATGGGAAAAACGGGAAAAACTAATAACAGAAAAAAAGAAAAATGAGAAGTAAAAATGAAAAAAACGAGAAAAACGACTAAAAAGCGGGGAAATACAAAAGGAGAAAAAGAAAAACAAGAAAAACAAGAATGGGAAAAAACAGGAAAAAGGAATAAAAAGGAAAAAAGAAAAAGAAGAAAAAGAAGTATGAGAAAAAACAGGAAAAACGAACAAAATGGAAAAATGAGAAAAATGAGAAAAACTACTAAAAAGGGGGAAAAAGAGAAAAAAGAGAAAGGGGGAAAAAGAAAAACAAGGAAAAAAATGGGAAATAACATGAAAAAAGAAAAAAATGGGAAAAAAAGAAAAATGAGAAAAATGAGAATGGGAAAAATGAGAAAAATGAGAAAAACGACTAAAGAGGGAGAAAACAAGAATGGGAAAAATAGGGAAAAAAGAGAAAAGGGGAAAAAAGAAAAACAAGGAAAAAATGGGAAATAACATGAAAAAAGAAAAAAATGGAAAAAAAGAAATACGAGAAAAATAAGAAGGGGAAAAATGATAAAAACGACCAAAGAAGGAAAAAACAAAAGCAGAAGAAAAAGAGAAAGTGGAACAAAGAAAAACAAGAAAAAGAAGTATGGGAAAAAACAGGAAAGACGAATAAAATGGAAAAATGAGAAAAATGAGAAAAACTACTAAAAAGGGGAAAAAGAGAAAAAAGAGAAAGGGGGAAAAAGAAAAACAAGGGAAAAAATGGGAAATAACATGAAAAAAGAAAAAAATGGGAAAAAAAGAAAAATGAGAAAAATGAGAATGGGAAAAATGAGAAAAATGAGAAAAACGACTAAAGAGGGAGAAAACAAGAATGGGAAAAATAGGGAAAAAAGAGAAAAGGGGAAAAAAGAAAAACAAGGAAAAAATGGGAAATAACATGAAAAAAGAAAAAAATGGAAAAAAGAGAAAATGAGAAAAATGGGAAGAACGACTAAAGAGGGGAAAAAACAAAAAAGAAATAGAAGGGAAAAAGAAAAACAAGGGAAAGAAGAATGGGAAAAATGGGAAAAACAAATAACAGAAAAAAAGAAAAATGAGAAGTAAAAATGAAAAAAATGAGAAAAACGAGAAAAACGACTAAAAAGGGGGGAAATACAAAAGGAGAAAAAGAAAAACAAGAAAAACAAGAATGGGTAAAAACAGGAAAAACGAATAAAATGGAAAAAAGAGAAAATGAGAAAAATGGGAAGAACGACTAAAGAGGGAAAAAACAAAAAAGAAATAGAAGTGGAAAAAAGAAAAACAAGGGAAAGAAGAATGGGAAAAACGGGAAAAACTAATAACAGAAAAAAAGAAAAATGAGAAGTAAAAATGAAAAAAACGAGAAAAACGACTAAAAAGCGGGGAAATACAAAAGGAGAAAAAGAAAAACAAGAAAAACAAGAATGGGAAAAAACAGGAAAAAGGAATAAAAAGGAAAAAAGAAAAAGAAGAAAAAGAAGTATGAGAAAAAACAGGAAAAACGAACAAAATGGAAAAATGAGAAAAATGAGAAAAACTACTAAAAAGGGGGAAAAAGAGAAAAAAGAGAAAGGGGGAAAAAGAAAAACAAGGAAAAAAATGGGAAATAACATGAAAAAAGAAAAAAATGGGAAAAAAAGAAAAATGAGAAAAATGAGAATGGGAAAAATGAGAAAAATGAGAAAAACGACTAAAGAGGGAGAAAAAAGAATGGGAAAAATAGGAAAAAAAGAGAAAAGGGGAAAAAAGAAAAACAAGGAAAAAATGGGAAATAACATGAAAAAAGAAAAAAATGGAAAAAAGAGAAAATGAGAAAAATGGGAAGAACGACTAAAGAGGGAAAAAACAAAAAAGAAATAGAAGGGGGAAAAAAGAAAAACAAGGGAAAGAAGAATGGGAAAAATGGGAAAAACAAATAACAGAAAAAAAGAAAAAAATGAAAAAAAATGAAAAAAAATGAGAAAAACAAGAAAAACGACTAAAAGGGGGGGAAATAAAAAAGGAGAAAAAGAAAAACAAGAAAAACAAGAATGGGAAAAAACAGGAAAAACGAATAAAATGGAAAAAAAGAAATACGAGAAAAATAAGAAGGGGAAAAATGATAAAAACGACCAAAGAAGGAAAAAACAAAAGCAGAAGAAAAAGAGAAAGTGGAACAAAGAAAAAGAAGTATGGGAAAAAACAGGAAAGACGAATAAAATGGAAAAATGAGAAAAATGAGAAAAACTACTAAAAAGGGGAAAAAAAAGAAAAAAGAGAAAGGGGGAAAAAGAAAAACAAGGGAAAAAATGGGAAATACAAAAGGAGAAAAAGAAAAACAAGAAAAACAAGAATGGGAAAAAACAGGAAAAACGAATAAAATGGAAAAAAAGAAATACGAGAAAAATAAGAAGGGGAAAAATGATAAAAACGACCAAAGAAGGAAAAAACAAAAGCAGAAGAAAAAGAAAAAGTGGAACAAAGAAAAAGAATTATGGGAAAAAACAGGAAAGACGAATAAAATGGAAAAATGAGAAAAATGAGAAAAACTACTAAAAAGGGGAAAAAAGAGAAAAAAGAGAAAGGGGGAAAAAGAAAAACAAGGGAAAAAATGGGAAATACAAAAGGAGAAAAAGAAAAACAAGAAAAACAAGAATGGGAAAAAACAGGAAAAACGAATAAAATGGAAAAAAAGAAATACGAGAGAAATAAGGGGAAAATGATAAAAACGACTAAAGAGGGAAAAACAAAAGAAGAAGAAAAAGAGAAAGTGGAAAAAGAAAAACAAGAATGGGAAATAAACAGGAAAAACGAATAAAAAGGAAAAAAGAAAAAGAAGAAAAAGAAGTATGGGAAAAAACAGGAAAAACGAATAAAATGGAAAAATGAAAAAAATGAGAAAAACGAGAAAAACGACTAAAAAGGGGGGAAATACAAAAGGAGAAAAAGAAAAACAAGAAAAACAAGAATGGGTAAAAACAGGAAAAACGAATAAAATGGAAAAAAGAGATAATGAGAAAAATGGGAAGAACGACTAAAGAGGGAAAAAACAAAAAAGAAATAGAAGTGGAAAAAAGAAAAACAAGGGAAAGAAGAATGGGAAAAACGGGAAAAACTAATAACAGAAAAAAAGAAAAATGAGAAGTAAAAATGAAAAAAACGAGAAAAACGACTAAAAAGCGGGGAAATACAAAAGGAGAAAAAGAAAAACAAGAAAAACAAGAATGGGAAAAAACAGGAAAAAGGAATAAAAAGGAAAAAAGAAAAAGAAGAAAAAGAAGTATGAGAAAAAACAGGAAAAACGAACAAAATGGAAAAATGAGAAAAATGAGAAAAACTACTAAAAAGGGGGAAAAAGAGAAAAAAGAGAAAGGGGGAAAAAGAAAAACAAGGAAAAAAATGGGAAATAACATGAAAAAAGAAAAAAATGGGAAAAAAAGAAAAATGAGAAAAATGAGAATGGGAAAAATGAGAAAAATGAGAAAAACGACTAAAGAGGGAGAAAACAAGAATGGGAAAAATAGGGAAAAAAGAGAAAAGGGGAAAAAAGAAAAACAAGGAAAAAATGGGAAATAACATGAAAAAAGAAAAAAATGGAAAAAAAGAAATACGAGAAAAATAAGAAGGGGAAAAATGATAAAAACAACCAAAGAAGGAAAAAACAAAAGCAGAAGAAAAAGAGAAAGTGGAACAAAGAAAAACAAGAAAAAGAAGTATGGGAAAAAACAGGAAAGACGAATAAAATGGAAAAATGAGAAAAATGAGAAAAACTACTAAAAAGGGGAAAAAGAGAAAAAAGAGAAAGGGGGAAAAAGAAAAACAAGGGAAAAAATGGGAAATAACATGAAAAAAGAAAAAAATGGGAAAAAAAGAAAAATGAGAAAAATGAGAAAAACGACTAAAGAGGGAGAAAACAAGAATGGGAAAAATAGGGAAAAAAGAGAAAAGGGGAAAAAAGAAAAACAAGGAAAAAATGGGAAATAACATGAAAAAAGAAAAAAATGGAAAAAAGAGAAAATGAGAAAAATGGGAAGAACGACTAAAGAGGGGAAAAAACAAAAAAGAAATAGAAGGGAAAAAGAAAAACAAGGGAAAGAAGAATGGGAAAAATGGGAAAAACAAATAACAGAAAAAAAGAAAAATGAGAAGTAAAAATGAGAAAAACGAGAAAAACGAGAAAAACGACTAAAAAGGGGGGAAATACAAAAGGAGAAAAAGAAAAACAAGAAAAACAAGAATGGGTAAAAACAGGAAAAACGAATAAAATGGAAAAAAGAGAAAATGAGAAAAATGGGAAGAACGACTAAAGAGGGAAAAAACAAAAAAGAAATAGAAGTGGAAAAAAGAAAAACAAGGGAAAGAAGAATGGGAAAAACGGGAAAAACTAATAACAGAAAAAAAGAAAAATGAGAAGTAAAAATGAAAAAAACGAGAAAAACGACTAAAAAGCGGGGAAATACAAAAGGAGAAAAAGAAAAACAAGAAAAACAAGAATGGGAAAAAACAGGAAAAAGGAATAAAAAGGAAAAAAGAAAAAGAAGAAAAAGAAGTATGAGAAGAAACAGGAAAAACGAACAAAATGGAAAAATGAGAAAAATGAGAAAAACTACTAAAAAGGGGGAAAAAGAGAAAAAAGAGAAAGGGGGAAAAAGAAAAACAAGGAAAAAAATGGGAAATAACATGAAAAAAGAAAAAAATGGGAAAAAAAGAAAAATGAGAAGAATGAGAATGGGAAAAATGAGAAAAATGAGAAAAACGACTAAAGAGGGAGAAAAAAAGAATGGGAAAAATAGGAAAAAAAGAGAAAAGGGGAAAAAAGAAAAACAAGGAAAAAATGGGAAATAACATGAAAAAAGAATATGTCTATGAAGGTTCTCAGTCATCCAGGTGGAACAGTCTGTGGCTTGAATCATGTCAACTGGATTTCTATTTTCTTAGTGGAAACGTTTCACTCCTTATCCAAGGAGCTTCTTCAGTCTGAGTAAAGTTAGTAAGGGAATCCTTAAATATGTTTCTAGGCTGGCTGTGTGACCTTGCACCTGGGGCTAGGTCATGGTTATTTTTGAGATGTTTGTTTCTAAGTCCCTTTATCATCTAAAGGAGGATCGTTAAGATTACCCTGCTGCTGTTGAGCTTGTGAAATGGTCTTAATCTTCCTAGGCACAGAAGACAAAGCAGGAAGGAAGATAGGGGAAAGGTTATGCCTGAGGCCCCCACCTCTATTCAAGGAAGGATTTTCCAAGTTGGCATGAATGGATTCCTTGACCCCTCTCTCAAACCACCTATCTTCTCTGTCTAAAATGTGAACATTAATGTCTTCAAATGAGTGTCCTTTTTCCTTTAGATGAAGATAAACTGCTGACTCTGGTCCTGTGGTGTTACTTCTCCTGTGTTGGGCCATCCTCCTGTACAAAGGTTGTTTGGTTTCTCCAATGTAGAGTTCAGAGCACTCCTCACTGCACTGGATTGCATACACTACATTGCTTTCCTTGTGTTTTGGAGTTTGATCTTTGGGGTGTACAAGCCTCTGTCTCAGTGTGTTGGTGGGTTTGAAATATACAGGTATGTGGTGTTTGCCAAATATCCGTTTGATCTTTTCAGACACGCCAGCCATGTAAGGAATGACCAGGTTCTTCCGTTTACTCTGAGTCTCAGCCCTATCTGTCGCTGTTTTAGGACTGGTAGACTTAGATTTGGTGAAGGCCCAATTTGGATATCCACAGGCCTGCAGAGCTGTTCTCAGATGCTGCTTTTCATTCTTTTTGGAATCCATGGAGGTGGGGATGGTTTCTGCTCTGTGTGACAATGTCCTGATGACTCCTAGTTTGTGCTGCAGTGGATGGTGGGAGTCAAACATCAGGTATTGATCTGTGTGTGTGGGTTTCCTGTAGATCCCTATTTCTAGCTTGCCACCGGTCCCAATGAGGACTTCACAGTCTAGGAATGCCAGTCTGTTGTCCTTGGTGTCTTCTCTGGTGAAGCTAATGTTGGCATCTATAGTGTTTATATGGTCCGTGAAGGCCTGTACTTCCTGGGCCTTGATTTTGACCCAGGTGTCATCCACATACCTAAACCAGTGGGTGGGCACAGTTCCCTGGAATGTGTTGAGTGCTTTCTTCTCCACTTCTTCCATGTATAAATTGGCCACAATGGGTGACACAGGAGAACCCATGGCACAGCCGTGTTTTTGTCTGTAAAAGTCACCTCTGTATGTGAAATAAGTGGTGTTAAGACACAGGTCCAGAAGATGGCAGATCTGGTTTGGGTTGAGATGGCTTCTCCTTTCCAGGGTGCTGTCCTCTTCTAGTCTCTTCCTGACAGCGGATAGAGCATGAGTGGTGGGGATGCTGGTGAAAAGGGAGGACACATCAAAGGAGACCATAGTTTCATCTGTATCCAGTTTCAGGATCTTTGCTTTGGAAACAAATTCTTCCGAATTATGGATGTGGTGTTCAGAGTGTCCAACTAGAGGTGCTAGTATGGTAGAGAGGTGTTTGGCAATGTTGTATGTTACCGAATTGATGCTGCTGACTATGGGTCGGAGGGGTGTTCCTTCCTTGTGGATCTTAGGAAGTCCGTAGATGCAGGGGATGGCTTCTCCAGGATACAGACGGTGGTAGGTAATCCTATCGATGGAGCCATCATGTTCCAATTGTTTCAAACTGTCTATTGCCTTTTTCTTGTAATTGTTGGTGGGGTCTCTTTTCAGTTTTTCATATGTATGGTGATCCTCCAAAAGTGAGGTAATTTTATTGTGGTAGTCTGCAGTGTTTAGAACCACTGTACATCTTCCTTTGTCAGCAGGTAAAATGGTGATGGTTTCATCTTTGCTGAGGGCTGTCAGGGCTCTCCTCTCTTGGACGGTAAGGTTGGGGGGAGGAGGTTGAGCACTGGACAGAGCTGCAGATATTTTAAGCCGGAGTTGTTCTGCTTCTTCAAAAGGTAGGTGGTTGTTGTGGATGGCAGATTCTGTGGCTGTAATGAGCTCCACAACCGGAACTTGCTTGGGAGTGATGGCAAAATTAAGACCTTTGGCTAGGACATCTCTCTCTGGTTGGGTAAGTTCTCTGTCTGAGAGATTTTTCACCCACATGTTCTTTTTGTCCTCTGTGGTCCTGTTGTTGTTGTTCCTCCCAGCGGTTTCTCCAGTTCCTTGTTTCTGCTTGCTGCGAGAAAGAAGAATGTCAAATTTCTTAGTTTGCCTCTCCTTTGTCTTGTGATGCTGGGCCAGCTGTACTTTATTGCCAAGCTGAATAACTCTATCCAGGATTGGGTCAGGAAGGTTGGCTGTGAGTTCCTGGTGAAGGTTTTCAAAATTGTATTGCAGGGCATCAATGGTGAAGTGGACTTGCCTTATTCTTTCATTTAGAAGATGTCTTTGTGCCTGCTGCAGGATCTGATCTGCTCTGTGACCCTTAACTGTAGATTGCAGGCGTAGGCTTGTCGGGATGAGTCTCTGTTGTCTGCATCTGAGGTTAAAACGTAGGTGGTTTCTATAGTCTGCCACCTTTCTTGCTGTCTTCTCGAATTTCCTTACCAACTTCAGGGTTTCATCCCCAAAATGTATGGCAATATGTCTATGAAGGTTCTCAGTCATCCAGGTGGAACAGTCTGTGGCTTGAATCATGTCAACTGGATTTCTATTTTCTTAGTGGAAACGTTTCACTCCTTATCCAAGGAGCTTCTTCAGTCTGAGTAAAGTTAGTAAGGGAATCCTTAAATATGTTTCTAGGCTGGCTGTGTGACCTTGCACCTGGGGCTAGGTCATGGTTATTTTTGAGATGTTTGTTTCTAAGTCCCTTTATCATCTAAAGGAGGATCGTTAAGATTACCCTGCTGCTGTTGAGCTTGTGAAATTCCAAAAAGAATGAAAAGCAGCATCTGAGAACAGCTCTGCAGGCCTGTGGATATCCAAATTGGGCCTTCACCAAATCTAAGTCTACCAGTCCTAAAACAGCGACAGATAGGGCTGAGACTCAGAGTAAACGGAAGAACCTGGTCATTCCTTACATGGCTGGCGTGTCTGAAAAGATCAAACGGATATTTGGCAAACACCACATACCTGTATATTTCAAACCCACCAACACACTGAGACAGAGGCTTGTACACCCCAAAGATCAAACTCCAAAACACAAGGAAAGCAATGTAGTGTATGCAATCCAGTGCAGTGAGGAGTGCTCTGAACTCTACATTGGAGAAACCAAACAACCTTTGTACAGGAGGATGGCCCAACACAGGAGAAGTAACACCACAGGACCAGAGTCAGCAGTTTATCTTCATCTAAAGGAAAAAGGACACTCATTTGAAGACATTAATGTTCACATTTTAGACAGAGAAGATAGGTGGTTTGAGAGAGGGGTCAAGGAATCCATTCATGCCAACTTGGAAAATCCTTCCTTGAATAGAGGTGGGGGCCTCAGGCATAACCTTTCCCCTATCTTCCTTCCTGCTTTGTCTTCTGTGCCTAGGAAGATTAAGACCATTTCACAAGCTCAACAGCAGCAGGGTAATCTTAACGATCCTCCTTTAGATGATAAAGGGACTTAGAAACAAACATCTCAAAAATAACCATGACCTAGCCCCAGGTGCAAGGTCACACAGCCAGCCTAGAAACATATTTAAGGATTCCCTTACTAACTTTACTCAGACTGAAGAAGCTCCTTGGATAAGGAGTGAAACGTTTCCACTAAGAAAATAGAAATCCAGTTGACATGATTCAAGCCACAGACATGAAAAAAGAAAAAAATGGAAAAAAGAGAAAATGAGAAAAATGGGAAGAACGACTAAAGAGGGGAAAAACAAAAAAGAAATAGAAGGGGGAAAAAAGAAAAACAAGGGAAAGAAGAATGGGAAAAACGGGAAAAACAAATAACAGAAAAAAAGAAAAATGAGAAGTAAAAATGAAAAAAAATGAGAAAAAATGAGAAAAACAAGAAAAACGAATAAAAGGAGGGGAAATAAAAAAGGAAAAAAGAAAAACAAGAAAAACAAGAATGGGAAAAAACAGGAAAAACGAATAAAATGGAAAAAAAGAAATACGAGAAAAATAAGAAGGGAAAAAATGATAAAAACGACTAAAGGGGGAAAAAACAAAAGAAGAAGAAAAAGAGAAAGTGGAACAAAGAAAAACAAGAAAAACAAGAATGGGTGAAAATGGGAAGAACGAATAAAATGGAAAAAAAGAAAAATGAGAAAAATGAGAAAAGCTACTAAAAAGGGGAAAAAAGAGGAATAAGAGAAAAGGGAAAAAAGAAAAACAAGGAAAAAAAGGGAAATAACATGAAAGAAGAAAAAAATGGAAAAATGAGAAAAATGAGAAAAATGGGAAGAACGACTAAAGAGGGGAAAAACAAAAAAGAAATAGAAGGGGGAAAAAAGAAAAACAAGGGAAAGAAGAATGGGAAAAAACGGGAAAAACGAATAAAATGGAAAAAAAGAAATACGAGAAAAATACGAAGGGGAAAAATGATAAAAACGACCAAAGAAGGAAAAAACAAAAGCAGAAGAAAAAGAGAAAGTGGAACAAAGAAAAAGAAGTATGGGAAAAAACAGGAAAGACGAATAAAATGGAAAAATGAGAAAAATGAGAAAAACTACTAAAAAGGGGAAAAAAAAGAAAAAAGAGAAAGGGGGAAAAAGAAAAACAAGGGAAAAAATGGGAAATACAAAAGGAGAAAAAGAAAAACAAGAAAAACAAGAATGGGAAAAAACAGGAAAAACGAATAAAATGGAAAAAAAGAAATACGAGAAAAATAAGAAGGGGCAAAATGATAAAAACGACCAAAGAAGGAAAAAACAAAAGCAGAAGAAAAAGAAAAAGTGGAACAAAGAAAAAGAATTATGGGAAAAAACAGGAAAGACGAATAAAATGGAAAAATGAGAAAAATGAGAAAAACTACTAAAAAGGGGAAAAAAGAGAAAAAAGAGAAAGGGGGAAAAAGAAAAACAAGGGAAAAAATGGGAAATACAAAAGGAGAAAAAGAAAAACAAGAAAAACAAGAATGGGAAAAAACAGGAAAAACGAATAAAATGGAAAAAAAGAAATACGAGAGAAATAAGGGGAAAATGATAAAAACGACTAAAGAGGGAAAAACAAAAGAAGAAGAAAAAGAGAAAGTGGAAAAAGAAAAACAAGAATGGGAAATAAACAGGAAAAACGAATAAAAAGGAAAAAAGAAAAAGAAGAAAAAGAAGTATGGGAAAAAACAGGAAAAACGAATAAAATGGAAAAATGAAAAAAATGAGAAAAACGAGAAAAACGACTAAAAAGGGGGGAAATACAAAAGGAGAAAAAGAAAAACAAGAAAAACAAGAATGGGTAAAAACAGGAAAAACGAATAAAATGGAAAAAAGAGATAATGAGAAAAATGGGAAGAACGACTAAAGAGGGAAAAAACAAAAAAGAAATAGAAGTGGAAAAAAGAAAAACAAGGGAAAGAAGAATGGGAAAAACGGGAAAAACTAATAACAGAAAAAAAGAAAAATGAGAAGTAAAAATGAAAAAAACGAGAAAAACGACTAAAAAGCGGGGAAATACAAAAGGAGAAAAAGAAAAACAAGAAAAACAAGAATGGGAAAAAACAGGAAAAAGGAATAAAAAGGAAAAAAGAAAAAGAAGAAAAAGAAGTATGAGAAAAAACAGGAAAAACGAACAAAATGGAAAAATGAGAAAAATGAGAAAAACTACTAAAAAGGGGGAAAAAGAGAAAAAAGAGAAAGGGGGAAAAAGAAAAACAAGGAAAAAAATGGGAAATAACATGAAAAAAGAAAAAAATGGGAAAAAAAGAAAAATGAGAAAAATGAGAATGGGAAAAATGAGAAAAATGAGAAAAACGACTAAAGAGGGAGAAAACAAGAATGGGAAAAATAGGGAAAAAAGAGAAAAGGGGAAAAAAGAAAAACAAGGAAAAAATGGGAAATAACATGAAAAAAGAAAAAAATGGAAAAAAAGAAATACGAGAAAAATAAGAAGGGGAAAAATGATAAAAACGACCAAAGAAGGAAAAAACAAAAGCAGAAGAAAAAGAGAAAGTGGAACAAAGAAAAACAAGAAAAAGAAGTATGGGAAAAAACAGGAAAGACGAATAAAATGGAAAAATGAGAAAAATGAGAAAAACTACTAAAAAGGGGAAAAAGAGAAAAAAGAGAAAGGGGGAAAAAGAAAAACAAGGGAAAAAATGGGAAATAACATGAAAAAAGAAAAAAATGGGAAAAAAAGAAAAATGAGAAAAATGAGAATGGGAAAAATGAGAAAAATGAGAAAAACGACTAAAGAGGGAGAAAACAAGAATGGGAAAAATAGGGAAAAAAGAGAAAAGGGGAAAAAAGAAAAACAAGGAAAAAATGGGAAATAACATGAAAAAAGAAAAAAATGGAAAAAAGAGAAAATGAGAAAAATGGGAAGAACGACTAAAGAGGGGAAAAAACAAAAAAGAAATAGAAGGGAAAAAGAAAAACAAGGGAAAGAAGAATGGGAAAAATGGGAAAAACAAATAACAGAAAAAAAGAAAAATGAGAAGTAAAAATGAAAAAAATGAGAAAAACGAGAAAAACGACTAAAAAGGGGGGAAATACAAAAGGAGAAAAAGAAAAACAAGAAAAACAAGAATGGGTAAAAACAGGAAGAACGAATAAAATGGAAAAAAGAGAAAATGAGAAAAATGGGAAGAACGACTAAAGAGGGAAAAAACAAAAAAGAAATAGAAGTGGAAAAAAGAAAAACAAGGGAAAGAAGAATGGGAAAAACGGGAAAAACTAATAACAGAAAAAAAGAAAAATGAGAAGTAAAAATGAAAAAAACGAGAAAAACGACTAAAAAGCGGGGAAATACAAAAGGAGAAAAAGAAAAACAAGAAAAACAAGAATGGGAAAAAACAGGAAAAAGGAATAAAAAGGAAAAAAGAAAAAGAAGAAAAAGAAGTATGAGAAAAAACAGGAAAAACGAACAAAATGGAAAAATGAGAAAAATGAGAAAAACTACTAAAAAGGGGGAAAAAGAGAAAAAAGAGAAAGGGGGAAAAAGAAAAACAAGGAAAAAAATGGGAAATAACATGAAAAAAGAAAAAAATGGGAAAAAAAGAAAAATGAGAAAAATGAGAATGGGAAAAATGAGAAAAATGAGAAAAACGACTAAAGAGGGAGAAAAAAAGAATGGGAAAAATAGGAAAAAAAGAGAAAAGGGGAAAAAAGAAAAACAAGGAAAAAATGGGAAATAACATGAAAAAAGAATATGTCTATGAAGGTTCTCAGTCATCCAGGTGGAACAGTCTGTGGCTTGAATCATGTCAACTGGATTTCTATTTTCTTAGTGGAAACGTTTCACTCCTTATCCAAGGAGCTTCTTCAGTCTGAGTAAAGTTAGTAAGGGAATCCTTAAATATGTTTCTAGGCTGGCTGTGTGACCTTGCACCTGGGGCTAGGTCATGGTTATTTTTGAGATGTTTGTTTCTAAGTCCCTTTATCATCTAAAGGAGGATCGTTAAGATTACCCTGCTGCTGTTGAGCTTGTGAAATGGTCTTAATCTTCCTAGGCACAGAAGACAAAGCAGGAAGGAAGATAGGGGAAAGGTTATGCCTGAGGCCCCCACCTCTATTCAAGGAAGGATTTTCCAAGTTGGCATGAATGGATTCCTTGACCCCTCTCTCAAACCACCTATCTTCTCTGTCTAAAATGTGAACATTAATGTCTTCAAATGAGTGTCCTTTTTCCTTTAGATGAAGATAAACTGCTGACTCTGGTCCTGTGGTGTTACTTCTCCTGTGTTGGGCCATCCTCCTGTACAAAGGTTGTTTGGTTTCTCCAATGTAGAGTTCAGAGCACTCCTCACTGCACTGGATTGCATACACTACATTGCTTTCCTTGTGTTTTGGAGTTTGATCTTTGGGGTGTACAAGCCTCTGTCTCAGTGTGTTGGTGGGTTTGAAATATACAGGTATGTGGTGTTTGCCAAATATCCGTTTGATCTTTTCAGACACGCCAGCCATGTAAGGAATGACCAGGTTCTTCCGTTTACTCTGAGTCTCAGCCCTATCTGTCGCTGTTTTAGGACTGGTAGACTTAGATTTGGTGAAGGCCCAATTTGGATATCCACAGGCCTGCAGAGCTGTTCTCAGATGCTGCTTTTCATTCTTTTTGGAATCCATGGAGGTGGGGATGGTTTCTGCTCTGTGTGACAATGTCCTGATGACTCCTAGTTTGTGCTGCAGTGGATGGTGGGAGTCAAACATCAGGTATTGATCTGTGTGTGTGGGTTTCCTGTAGATCCCTATTTCTAGCTTGCCACCGGTCCCAATGAGGACTTCACAGTCTAGGAATGCCAGTCTGTTGTCCTTGGTGTCTTCTCTGGTGAAGCTAATGTTGGCATCTATAGTGTTTATATGGTCCGTGAAGGCCTGTACTTCCTGGGCCTTGATTTTGACCCAGGTGTCATCCACATACCTAAACCAGTGGGTGGGCACAGTTCCCTGGAATGTGTTGAGTGCTTTCTTCTCCACTTCTTCCATGTATAAATTGGCCACAATGGGTGACACAGGAGAACCCATGGCACAGCCGTGTTTTTGTCTGTAAAAGTCACCTCTGTATGTGAAATAAGTGGTGTTAAGACACAGGTCCAGAAGATGGCAGATCTGGTTTGGGTTGAGATGGCTTCTCCTTTCCAGGGTGCTGTCCTCTTCTAGTCTCTTCCTGACAGCGGATAGAGCATGAGTGGTGGGGATGCTGGTGAAAAGGGAGGACACATCAAAGGAGACCATAGTTTCATCTGTATCCAGTTTCAGGATCTTTGCTTTGGAAACAAATTCTTCCGAATTATGGATGTGGTGTTCAGAGTGTCCAACTAGAGGTGCTAGTATGGTAGAGAGGTGTTTGGCAATGTTGTATGTTACCGAATTGATGCTGCTGACTATGGGTCGGAGGGGTGTTCCTTCCTTGTGGATCTTAGGAAGTCCGTAGATGCAGGGGATGGCTTCTCCAGGATACAGACGGTGGTAGGTAATCCTATCGATGGAGCCATCATGTTCCAATTGTTTCAAACTGTCTATTGCCTTTTTCTTGTAATTGTTGGTGGGGTCTCTTTTCAGTTTTTCATATGTATGGTGATCCTCCAAAAGTGAGGTAATTTTATTGTGGTAGTCTGCAGTGTTTAGAACCACTGTACATCTTCCTTTGTCAGCAGGTAAAATGGTGATGGTTTCATCTTTGCTGAGGGCTGTCAGGGCTCTCCTCTCTTGGACGGTAAGGTTGGGGGGAGGAGGTTGAGCACTGGACAGAGCTGCAGATATTTTAAGCCGGAGTTGTTCTGCTTCTTCAAAAGGTAGGTGGTTGTTGTGGATGGCAGATTCTGTGGCTGTAATGAGCTCCACAACCGGAACTTGCTTGGGAGTGATGGCAAAATTAAGACCTTTGGCTAGGACATCTCTCTCTGGTTGGGTAAGTTCTCTGTCTGAGAGATTTTTCACCCACATGTTCTTTTTGTCCTCTGTGGTCCTGTTGTTGTTGTTCCTCCCAGCGGTTTCTCCAGTTCCTTGTTTCTGCTTGCTGCGAGAAAGAAGAATGTCAAATTTCTTAGTTTGCCTCTCCTTTGTCTTGTGATGCTGGGCCAGCTGTACTTTATTGCCAAGCTGAATAACTCTATCCAGGATTGGGTCAGGAAGGTTGGCTGTGAGTTCCTGGTGAAGGTTTTCAAAATTGTATTGCAGGGCATCAATGGTGAAGTGGACTTGCCTTATTCTTTCATTTAGAAGATGTCTTTGTGCCTGCTGCAGGATCTGATCTGCTCTGTGACCCTTAACTGTAGATTGCAGGCGTAGGCTTGTCGGGATGAGTCTCTGTTGTCTGCATCTGAGGTTAAAACGTAGGTGGTTTCTATAGTCTGCCACCTTTCTTGCTGTCTTCTCGAATTTCCTTACCAACTTCAGGGTTTCATCCCCAAAATGTATGGCAATATGTCTATGAAGGTTCTCAGTCATCCAGGTGGAACAGTCTGTGGCTTGAATCATGTCAACTGGATTTCTATTTTCTTAGTGGAAACGTTTCACTCCTTATCCAAGGAGCTTCTTCAGTCTGAGTAAAGTTAGTAAGGGAATCCTTAAATATGTTTCTAGGCTGGCTGTGTGACCTTGCACCTGGGGCTAGGTCATGGTTATTTTTGAGATGTTTGTTTCTAAGTCCCTTTATCATCTAAAGGAGGATCGTTAAGATTACCCTGCTGCTGTTGAGCTTGTGAAATTCCAAAAAGAATGAAAAGCAGCATCTGAGAACAGCTCTGCAGGCCTGTGGATATCCAAATTGGGCCTTCACCAAATCTAAGTCTACCAGTCCTAAAACAGCGACAGATAGGGCTGAGACTCAGAGTAAACGGAAGAACCTGGTCATTCCTTACATGGCTGGCGTGTCTGAAAAGATCAAACGGATATTTGGCAAACACCACATACCTGTATATTTCAAACCCACCAACACACTGAGACAGAGGCTTGTACACCCCAAAGATCAAACTCCAAAACACAAGGAAAGCAATGTAGTGTATGCAATCCAGTGCAGTGAGGAGTGCTCTGAACTCTACATTGGAGAAACCAAACAACCTTTGTACAGGAGGATGGCCCAACACAGGAGAAGTAACACCACAGGACCAGAGTCAGCAGTTTATCTTCATCTAAAGGAAAAAGGACACTCATTTGAAGACATTAATGTTCACATTTTAGACAGAGAAGATAGGTGGTTTGAGAGAGGGGTCAAGGAATCCATTCATGCCAACTTGGAAAATCCTTCCTTGAATAGAGGTGGGGGCCTCAGGCATAACCTTTCCCCTATCTTCCTTCCTGCTTTGTCTTCTGTGCCTAGGAAGATTAAGACCATTTCACAAGCTCAACAGCAGCAGGGTAATCTTAACGATCCTCCTTTAGATGATAAAGGGACTTAGAAACAAACATCTCAAAAATAACCATGACCTAGCCCCAGGTGCAAGGTCACACAGCCAGCCTAGAAACATATTTAAGGATTCCCTTACTAACTTTACTCAGACTGAAGAAGCTCCTTGGATAAGGAGTGAAACGTTTCCACTAAGAAAATAGAAATCCAGTTGACATGATTCAAGCCACAGACATGAAAAAAGAAAAAAATGGAAAAAAGAGAAAATGAGAAAAATGGGAAGAACGACTAAAGAGGGGAAAAACAAAAAAGAAATAGAAGGGGGAAAAAAGAAAAACAAGGGAAAGAAGAATGGGAAAAACGGGAAAAACAAATAACAGAAAAAAAGAAAAATGAGAAGTAAAAATGAAAAAAAATGAGAAAAAATGAGAAAAACAAGAAAAACGAATAAAAGGAGGGGAAATAAAAAAGGAAAAAAGAAAAACAAGAAAAACAAGAATGGGAAAAAACAGGAAAAACGAATAAAATGGAAAAAAAGAAATACGAGAAAAATAAGAAGGGAAAAAATGATAAAAACGACTAAAGGGGGAAAAAACAAAAGAAGAAGAAAAAGAGAAAGTGGAACAAAGAAAAACAAGAAAAACAAGAATGGGTGAAAATGGGAAGAACGAATAAAATGGAAAAAAAGAAAAATGAGAAAAATGAGAAAAGCTACTAAAAAGGGGAAAAAAGAGGAATAAGAGAAAAGGGAAAAAAGAAAAACAAGGAAAAAAAGGGAAATAACATGAAAGAAGAAAAAAATGGAAAAATGAGAAAAATGAGAAAAATGGGAAGAACGACTAAAGAGGGGAAAAACAAAAAAGAAATAGAAGGGGGAAAAAAGAAAAACAAGGGAAAGAAGAATGGGAAAAAACGGGAAAAACGAATAAAATGGAAAAAAAGAAATACGAGAAAAATACGAAGGGGAAAAATGATAAAAACGACTAAAGAGGGAAAAAACAAAAGAAGAAGAAAAAGAGAAAGTGGAACAAAGAAAAACAAGAAAAACAAGAATGGGAGAAAATGGGAAAAACGAATAAAATGGAAAAAAAAGAAAAATGAGAAGGGTAAAAATGAGAAAAATGAGAAAAACGACTAAGAAGAAGGAAAAAGGAAAAAGAGAAAGAAGGAAAAAGGGGGAAACAAGAAAAACAAGAATGGGAAAAAATGGGAAAAACAAATACAATGGAAAAAAAGAAAAATGAGAAAAATGAGAAGGGAAAAAATGAGAAAAACAAGAAAAACGAGAAAAACTACTAAAAAGGGAGGAAAAGGAAAAAGAGAAAAAAGGAAAAATGGGAAACAAGAGAAACAAGAAAAACAAGAATGGGAAAAAACAGGAAAAACAAATAAAATGGAAAAAAGAGAAATGAGAAAAATGAAAAAATGACTAAAGAGGGAAAAAATAAAAGAAGAAAAAAAGAAAGTGGAACAAAGAAAAACAAGAAAAACAAGAATGGGAAAAAACAGGAAAAACGAATAAAATGGAAAAAAAGAAATACGAGAGAAATAAGAAGGGGAAAATGATAAAAATGACTAAAGAGGGAAAAACAAAAGAAGAAGAAAAAGAGAAAGTGGAAAAAGAAAAACAAGAAAAACAAGAATGGGAAATAAACAGGAAAAACGAATAAAAAGGAAAAAGGAAAAAGAAAAAGAAGTATGGGAAAAAACAGGAAAAACGAATAAAATGGAAAAATGAGAAAAATGAGAAAAACCACTAAAAAGGGGGAAAAAGAGAAAAAAGAGAAGGGGAAAAAGAAAAACAAGGAAAAAATGGGAAATAACATGAAAAAAGAAAAAAATGGAAAAAAGATAAAATGAGAAAAATGGGAAGAACGACTAAAGAGGGAAAAAACAAAAAAGAAATAGAAGGTGGAAAAAGAAAAACAAGGGAAAAAAGAATGGGAAAAACGGGAAAAACAAATAACAGAAAAAAAGAAAAAAATGAAAAAAAATGAAAAAAAATGAAAAAAAATGAGAAAAACAAGAAAAACGACTAAAAGGGGGGGAAATAAAAAAGGAGAAAAAGAAAAACAAGAAAAACAAGAATGGGAAAAAACAGGAAAAACGAATAAAATGGAAAAAAAGAAATACGAGGAAAAGAAGTATGGGAAAAAACAGGAAAGACGAATAAAATGGAAAAATGAGAAAAATGAGAAAAACTACTAAAAAGGGGAAAAAAGAGAAAAAAGAGAAAGGGGGAAAAAGAAAAACAAGGGAAAAAATGGGAAATAACATGAAAAAAGAAAAAAATGGAAAAAAGAGAAAATGAGAAAAATGGGAAGAACAACTAAAGAGGGAAAAAACAAAAAAGAAATAGAAGGGGAAAAAAAGAAAAACAAGGGAAAGAAGAATGGGAAAAACGGGAAAAACAAATAACAGAAAAAAAGAAAAATGAGAAGTAAAAATGAAAAAAATGAGAAAAACGAGAAAAAAGACTAAAAAGGGGGGAAATACAAAAGGAGAAAAAGAAAAACAAGAAAAACAAGAATGGGAAAAAACAGGAAAAACGAATAAAATGGAAAAAAGAGAAAATGAGAAAAATGGGAAGAACGACTAAAGAGGGAAAAAACAAAAAAGAAATAGAAGTGGAAAAAAGAAAAACAAGGGAAAGAAGAATGGGAAAAACGGGAAAAACAAATAACAGAAAAAAAGAAAAATGAGAAGTAAAAATGAAAAAAAATGAGAAAAACAAGAAAAACGACTAAAAGGGGGGGAAATAAAAAAGGAGAAAAAGAAAAACAAGAAAAACAAGAATGGGAAAAAACAGGAAAAACGAATAAAATGGAAAAAAAGAAATACGAGGAAAAGAAGTATGGGAAAAAACAGGAAAAACGAATAAAATGGAAAAATGAGAAAAATGAGAAAAACTACTAAAAAGGGGAAAAAAGAGAATAAAGAGAAAGGGGGAAAAAGAAAAACAAGGGAAAAAATGGGAAATAACATGAAAAAAGAAAAAAATGGAAAAAAGAGAAAATGAGAAAAATGGGAAGAACAACTAAAGAGGGAAAAAACAAAAAAGAAATAGAAGGGAAAAAAAAGAAAAACAAGGGAAAGAAGAATGGGAAAAACGGGAAAAACAAATAACAGAAAAAAAGAAAAATGAGAAGTAAAAATGAAAAAAATGAGAAAAACGAGAAAAAAGACTAAAAAGGGGGGAAATACAAAAGGAGAAAAAGAAAAACAAGAAAAACAAGAATGGGAAAAAACAGGAAAAACGAATAAAATGGAAAAAAGAGAAAATGAGAAAAATGGGAAGAACGACTAAAGAGGGAAAAAACAAAAAAGAAATAGAAGTGGAAAAAAGAAAAACAAGGGAAAGAAGAATGGGAAAAACGGGAAAAACAAATAACAGAAAAAAAGAAAAATGAGAAGTAAAAATGAAAAAAACGAGAAAAACGACTAAAAAGCGGGAAAATACAAAAGGAGAAAAAGAAAAACAAGAAAAACAAGAATGGGAAAAAACAGGAAAAACGAATAAAAAGGAAAAAAGAAAAAGAAGAAAAAGAAGTATGAGAAAAAACAGGAAAAACGAACAAAATGGAAAAATGAGAAAAATGAGAAAAACTACTAAAAATGGGAAGAACGACTAAAGAGGGAAAAAACAAAAAAGAAATAGAAGGGGGAAAAAAGAAAAACAAGGGAAAGAAGAATGGGAAAAAACGGGAAAAACGAATAAAATGGAAAAAAAGAAATACGAGGAAAAGAAGTATGGGAAAAAACAGGAAAAACGAATAAAATGGAAAAATGAGAAAAATGAGAAAAACTACTAAAAAGGGGAAAAAAGAGAAAAAAGAGAAAGGGGGAAAAAGAAAAACAAGGGAAAAAATGGGAAATAACATGAAAAAAGAAAAAAATGGAAAAAAGAGAAAATGAGAAAAATGGGAAGAACAACTAAAGAGGGAAAAAACAAAAAAGAAATAGAAGGGAAAAAAAAGAAAAACAAGGGAAAGAAGAATGGGAAAAACGGGAAAAACAAATAACAGAAAAAAAGAAAAATGAGAAGTAAAAATGAAAAAAATGAGAAAAACGAGAAAAAAGACTAAAAAGGGGGGAAATACAAAAGGAGAAAAAGAAAAACAAGAAAAACAAGAATGGGAAAAAACAGGAAAAACGAATAAAATGGAAAAAAGAGAAAATGAGAAAAATGGGAAGAACGACTAAAGAGGGAAAAAACAAAAAAGAAATAGAAGTGGAAAAAAGAAAAACAAGGGAAAGAAGAATGGGAAAAACGGGAAAAACAAATAACAGAAAAAAAGAAAAATGAGAAGTAAAAATGAAAAAAAATGAGAAAGACAAGAAAAACGACTAAAAGGGGGGGAAATAAAAAAGGAGAAAAAGAAAAACAAGAAAAACAAGAATGGGAAAAAACAGGAAAAACGAATAAAATGGAAAAAAAGAAATACGAGAAAAATAAGAAGGGGAAAAATGATAAAAACGACCAAAGAAGGAAAAAACAAAAGCAGAAGAAAAAGAGAAAGTGGAACAAAGAAAAACAAGAAAAAGAAGTATGGGAAAAAACAGGAAAGACGAATAAAATGGAAAAATGAGAAAAATGAGAAAAACTACTAAAAAGGGGAAAAAAGAGAAAAAAGAGAAAGGTGGAAAAAGAAAAACAAGGGAAAAAATGGGAAATAAAATGAAAAAAGAAAAAAATGGGAAAAAAAGAAAAATGAGAAAAATGAGAATGGGAAAAATGAGAAAAACGACTAAAGAGGGAGAAAACAAGAATGGGAAAATTAGGGAAAAAAGAGAAAAGGGGAAAAAAGAAAAACAAGGAAAAAATGGGAAATAACATGAAAAAAGAAAAAAATGGAAAAAAGAGAAAATGAGAAAACTAAAGAGGGAAAAAACAAAAAAGAAATAGAAGTGGAAAAAAGAAAAACAAGGGAAAGAAGAATGGGAAAAACGGGAAAAACAAATAACAGAAAAAAAGAAAAATGAGAAGTAAAAATGAAAAAAACGAGAAAAACGACTAAAAAGCGGGAAAATACAAAAGGAGAAAAAGAAAAACAAGAAAAACAAGAATGGGAAAAAACAGGAAAAACGAATAAAAAGGAAAAAAGAAAAAGAAGAAAAAGAAGTATGAGAAAAAACAGGAAAAACGAACAAAATGGAAAAATGAGAAAAATGAGAAAAACTACTAAAAATGGGAAGAACGACTAAAGAGGGAAAAAACAAAAAAGAAATAGAAGGGGGAAAAAAGAAAAACAAGGGAAAGAAGAATGGGAAAAATGGGAAAAACAAATAACAGAAAAAAAGAAAAATGAGAAGTAAAAATGAAAAAAATGAGAAAAACGAGAAAAACGACTAAGAAGGGGGGAAATACAAAAGGAGAAAAAGAAAAACAAGAAAAACAAGAATGGGAAAAAACAGGAAAAACGAATAAAATGGAAAAAAGAGAAAATGAGAAAAATGGGAAGAACGACTAAAGAGGGAAAAAACAAAAAAGAAATAGAAGGGGGAAAAAAGAAAAACAAGGGAAAGAAGAATGGGAAAAAATGAGAAAAACAAATAACAGAAAAAAAGAAAAATGAGAAGTAAAAATGAGAAAAATGAGAAAAACGAGAAAAACGACTAAAAGGGGGGAAATACAAAAGGAGAAAAAGAAAAACAAGAAAAACAAGAATGGGAAAAAACAGGAAAAAGGAATAAAAAGGAAAAAAGAAAAAGAAGAAAAAGAAGTATGAGAAAAAACAGGAAAAACGAACAAAATGGAAAAATGAGAAAAATGAGAAAAACTACTAAAAAGGGGGAAAAAGAGAATAAAGAGAAAGGGGGAAAAAGAGAAAAAAGAGAAGGGGAAAAAGAAAAACAAGGAAAAAATGGGAAATAACATGAAAAAAGAAAAAAATGGGAAAAAAAGAAAAATGAGAAAAATGAGAATGGGAAAAATGAGAAAAATGAAAAAAACGACTAAAGAGGGAGAAAACAAGAATGGGAAAATTAGGGAAAAAAGAGAAAAGGGGAAAAAAGAAAAAATGGGAAATAACATGAAAAAAGAAAAAATGGGAAAAAAAGAAAAATGAGAAAAATGAGAATGGGAAAAATGAGAAAAATGAGAAAAACGACTAAAGAGGGAGAAAACAAGAATGGGAAAAATAGGGAAAAAAGAGAAAAGGGGAAAAAAGAAAAACAAGGAAAAAATGGGAAATAACATGAAAAAAAAATGGAAAAAAGAGAAAATGAGAAAAATGGGAAGAACGACTAAAGAGGGAAAAAACAAAAAAGAAATAGAAGGGGGGGAAAAGAAAAACAAGGGAAAGAAGAATGGGAAAAACGGGAAAAACAAATAACAGAAAAAAAGAAAAATGAGAAGTAAAAATGAAAAAAACAGGAAAAAATGAGAAAAACAAATAACAGAAAAAAAGAAAAATGAGAAGTAAAAATAAAAAAAACGAGAAAAACGAGAAGAACGACTAAAAAGGGGGGAAATACAAAAGGAGAAAAAGAAAAACAAGAAAAACAAGAATGGGAAAAAACAGGAAAAACAAATAAAATGGAAAAAAGAAAAAGAAGAAAAAGAAGTATGAGAAAAAACAGGAAAAACGAATAAAATGTAAAAATGAGAAAAATGAGAAAAACTACTAAAAAGGGGAAAAAAGAGAAAAAAATGAAAGGGGGAAAAAGAAAAACAAGGGAAAAAATGGGAAATAACATGAAAAAAGAAAAAATGGGAAAAAAAGAAAAATGAGAAAAATGAGAATGGGAAAAATGAGAAAAATGAGAAAAACGACTAAAGAGGGAGAAAACAAGAATGGGCAAAATAGGGAAAAAAGAGAAAAGGGGAAAAAAGAAAAACAAGGAAAAAATGGGAAATAACATGAAAAAAAAATGGAAAAATGAGAAAAATGAGAAAAACTACTAAAAATGGGAAGAACGACTAAAGAGGGAAAAAACAAAAAAGAAATAGAAGGGGGAAAAAAGAAAAACAAGGGAAAGAAGAATGGGAAAAAACGGGAAAAACGAATAAAATGGAAAAAAAGAAATACGAGGAAAAGAAGTATGGGAAAAAACAGGAAAAACGAATAAAATGGAAAAATGAGAAAAATGAGAAAAACTACTAAAAAGGGGAAAAAAGAGAAAAAAGAGAAAGGGGGAAAAAGAAAAACAAGGGAAAAAATGGGAAATAACATGAAAAAAGAAAAAAATGGAAAAAAGAGAAAATGAGAAAAATGGGAAGAACAACTAAAGAGGGAAAAAACAAAAAAGAAATAGAAGGGAAAAAAAAGAAAAACAAGGGAAAGAAGAATGGGAAAAACGGGAAAAACAAATAACAGAAAAAAAGAAAAATGAGAAGTAAAAATGAAAAAAATGAGAAAAACGAGAAAAAAGACTAAAAAGGGGGGAAATACAAAAGGAGAAAAAGAAAAACAAGAAAAACAAGAATGGGAAAAAACAGGAAAAACGAATAAAATGGAAAAAAGAGAAAATGAGAAAAATGGGAAGAACGACTAAAGAGGGAAAAAACAAAAAAGAAATAGAAGTGGAAAAAAGAAAAACAAGGGAAAGAAGAATGGGAAAAACGGGAAAAACAAATAACAGAAAAAAAGAAAAATGAGAAGTAAAAATGAAAAAAAATGAGAAAGACAAGAAAAACGACTAAAAGGGGGGGAAATAAAAAAGGAGAAAAAGAAAAACAAGAAAAACAAGAATGGGAAAAAACAGGAAAAACGAATAAAATGGAAAAAAAGAAATACGAGAAAAATAAGAAGGGGAAAAATGATAAAAACGACCAAAGAAGGAAAAAACAAAAGCAGAAGAAAAAGAGAAAGTGGAACAAAGAAAAACAAGAAAAAGAAGTATGGGAAAAAACAGGAAAGACGAATAAAATGGAAAAATGAGAAAAATGAGAAAAACTACTAAAAAGGGGAAAAAAGAGAAAAAAGAGAAAGGTGGAAAAAGAAAAACAAGGGAAAAAATGGGAAATAAAATGAAAAAAGAAAAAAATGGGAAAAAAAGAAAAATGAGAAAAATGAGAATGGGAAAAATGAGAAAAACGACTAAAGAGGGAGAAAACAAGAATGGGAAAATTAGGGAAAAAAGAGAAAAGGGGAAAAAAGAAAAACAAGGAAAAAATGGGAAATAACATGAAAAAAGAAAAAAATGGAAAAAAGAGAAAATGAGAAAACTAAAGAGGGAAAAAACAAAAAAGAAATAGAAGTGGAAAAAAGAAAAACAAGGGAAAGAAGAATGGGAAAAACGGGAAAAACAAATAACAGAAAAAAAGAAAAATGAGAAGTAAAAATGAAAAAAACGAGAAAAACGACTAAAAAGCGGGAAAATACAAAAGGAGAAAAAGAAAAACAAGAAAAACAAGAATGGGAAAAAACAGGAAAAACGAATAAAAAGGAAAAAAGAAAAAGAAGAAAAAGAAGTATGAGAAAAAACAGGAAAAACGAACAAAATGGAAAAATGAGAAAAATGAGAAAAACTACTAAAAATGGGAAGAACGACTAAAGAGGGAAAAAACAAAAAAGAAATAGAAGGGGGAAAAAAGAAAAACAAGGGAAAGAAGAATGGGAAAAAACGGGAAAAACAAATAACAGAAAAAAAGAAAAATGAGAAGTAAAAATGAAAAAAATGAGAAAAACGAGAAAAACGACTAAGAAGGGGGGAAATACAAAAGGAGAAAAAGAAAAACAAGAAAAACAAGAATGGGAAAAAACAGGAAAAACGAATAAAATGGAAAAAAGAGAAAATGAGAAAAATGGGAAGAACGACTAAAGAGGGAAAAAACAAAAAAGAAATAGAAGGGGGAAAAAAGAAAAACAAGGGAAAGAAGAATGGGAAAAAATGAGAAAAACAAATAACAGAAAAAAAGAAAAATGAGAAGTAAAAATGAGAAAAATGAGAAAAACGAGAAAAACGACTAAAAGGGGGGAAATACAAAAGGAGAAAAAGAAAAACAAGAAAAACAAGAATGGGAAAAAACAGGAAAAACGAATAAAATGGAAAAAAGAGAAAATGAGAAAAATGGGAAGAACGACTAAAGAGGGAAAAAACAAAAAAGAAATAGAAGTGGAAAAAAGAAAAACAAGGGAAAGAAGAATGGGAAAAACGGGAAAAACAAATAACAGAAAAAAAGAAAAAAATGAAAAAAAATGAGAAAAAATGAGAAAAACAAGAAAAACGACTAAAAGGGGGGGAAATAAAAAAGGAGAAAAAGAAAAACAACAAAAACAAGAATGGGTAAAAACAGGAAAAACGAATAAAATGGAAAAAAGAGAAAATGAGAAAAATGGGAAGAACGACTAAAGAGGGAAAAAACAAAAAAGAAATAGAAGGGGGAAAAAAGAAAAACAAGGGAAAGAAGAATGGGAAAAACGGGAAAAACAAATAACAGAAAAAAAGAAAAAAATGAAAAAAAATGAGAAAAAATGAGAAAAACAAGAAAAACGACTAAAAGGGGGGGAAATAAAAAAGGAGAAAAAGAAAAACAACAAAAACAAGAATGGGAAATAAACAGGAAAAACGAATAAAAAGAAAAAAGAAAAACAAGAAAAAGAAGTATGGGAAAAAACAGGAAAAACGAATAAAATGGAAAAATGAGAAAAATGAGAAAAACTACTAAAAAGGGGGAAAAAGAGAAAAAAGAGAAGGGGAAAAAGAAAAACAAGGAAAAAATGGGAAATAACATGAAAAAAGAAAAAAATGGGAAAAAAAGAAAAATGAGAAAAATGAGAATGGGAAAAATGAGAAAAATGAGAAAAATGAGAATGGGAAAAAAAAAATGAGAAAAATGAGAATGGGAAAAATAGGGAAAAAAGAGAAAATGAGAAAAAAAGGAAGAACGACTAAAGAGGGAAAAAACAAAAAAGAAATAGAAGGGGGGAAAAAGAAAAACAAGGGAAAGAAGAATGGGAAAAACGGGAAAAACAAATAACAGAAAAAAAGAAAAATGAGAAGTAAAAATGAAAAAAATGAGAAAAACGAGAAAAACGACTAAAAAGGGGGGAAATACAAAAGGAGAAAAAGAAAAACAAGAAAAACAAGAATGGGAAAAAACAGGAAAAACGAATAAAATGGAAAAAAGAGAAAATGAGAAAAATGGGAAGAAGGACTAAAGAGGGAAAAAACAAAAAAGAAATAGAAGTGGAAAAAAGAAAAACAAGGGAAAGAAGAATGGGAAAAACGGGAAAAACAAATAACAGAAAAAAAGAAAAATGAGAAGTAAAAATGAAAAAAAATGAGAAAAACAAGAAAAACGACTAAAAAGCGGGGAAATACAAAAGGAGAAAAAGAAAAACAAGAAAAACAAGAATGGGAAAAAACAGGAAAAAGGAATAAAAAGGAAAAAAGAAAAAGAAGAAAAAGAAGTATGAGAAAAAACAGGAAAAACGAACAAAATGGAAAAATGAGAAAAATGAGAAAAACTACTAAAAAGGGGGAAAAAGAGAATAAAGAGAAAGGGGGAAAAAGAAAAACAAGGAAAAAAATGGGAAATAACATGAAAAAAGAAAAAAATGGGAAAAAAAGAAAAATGAGAAAAATGAGAATGGGAAAAATGAGAAAAATGAGAAAAACGACTAAAGAGGGAGAAAAAAAGAATGGGAAAAATAGGAAAAAAAGAGAAAAGGGGAAAAAAGAAAAACAAGGAAAAAATGGGAAATAACATGTAAAAAGAAAAAAATGGAAAAAAGAGAAAATGAGAAAAATGGGAAGAACGACTAAAGAGGGAAAAAACAAAAAAGAAATAGAAGGGGGAAAAAAGAAAAACAAGGGAAAGAAGAATGGGAAAAACGGGAAAAACAAATAACAGAAAAAAAGAAAAATGAGAAGTAAAAATGAAAAAAATGAGAAAAACGAGAAAAACGACTAAAAAGGGGGGAAATACAAAAGGAGAAAAAGAAAAACAAGAAAAACAAGAATGGGAAAAAACAGGAAAAACGAATAAAATGGAAAAAAGAGAAAATGAGAAAAATGGGAAGAACGACTAAAGAGGGAAAAAACAAAAAAGAAATAGAAGTGGAAAAAAGAAAAACAAGGGAAAGAAGAATGGGAAAAACGGGAAAAACAAATAACAGAAAAAAAGAAAAATGAGAAGTAAAAATGAAAAAAAATGAGAAAAACAAGAAAAACGACTAAAAAGCGGGGAAATACAAAAGGAGAAAAAGAAAAACAAGAAAAACAAGAATGGGAAAAAACAGGAAAAAGGAATAAAAAGGAAAAAAGAAAAAGAAGAAAAAGAAGTATGAGAAAAAACAGGAAAAACGAACAAAATGGAAAAATGAGAAAAATGAGAAAAACTACTAAAAAGGGGGAAAAAGAGAATAAAGAGAAAGGGGGAAAAAGAAAAACAAGGAAAAAAATGGGAAATAACATGAAAAAAGAAAAAAATGGGAAAAAAAGAAAAATGAGAAAAATGAGAATGGGAAAAATGAGAAAAATGAGAAAAACGACTAAAGAGGGAGAAAAAAAGAATGGGAAAAATAGGAAAAAAAGAGAAAAGGGGAAAAAAGAAAAACAAGGAAAAAATGGGAAATAACATGAAAAAAGAAAAAAATGGAAAAAAGAGAAAATGAGAAAAATGGGAAGAACGACTAAAGAGGGAAAAAACAAAAAAGAAATAGAAGGGGGAAAAAAGAAAAACAAGGGAAAGAAGAATGGGAAAAACGGGAAAAACAAATAACAGAAAAAAAGAAAAAAATGAAAAAAAATGAAAAAAAATGAGAAAAACAAGAAAAACAACTAAAAGGGGGGGAAATAAAAAAGGAGAAAAACAAAAACAAGAAAAACAAGAATGGGAAAAAACAGGAAAAACGAATAAAATGGAAAAAAAGAAATACGAGAAAAATAAGAAGGGGAAAAATGATAAAAACGACCAAAGAAGGAAAAAACAAAAGCAGAAGAAAAAGAGAAATTGGAACAAAGAAAAAGAAGTATGGGAAAAAACAGGAAAGACGAATAAAATGGAAAAATGAGAAAAATGAGAAAAACTACTAAGAAGGGGAAAAAAGAGAAAAAAGAGAAAGGGGGAAAAAGAAAAACAAGGGAAAAAATGGGAAATACAAAAGGAGAAAAAGAAAAACAAGAAAAACAAGAATGGGAAAAAACAGGAAAAACGAATAAAATGGAAAAAAAGAAATACGAGAGAAATAAGAAGGGGAAAATGATAAAAACGACTAAAGAGGGAAAAACAAAAGAAGAAGAAAAAGAGAAAGTGGAAAAAGAAAAACAAGAATGGGAAATAAACAGGAAAAACGAATAAAAAGAAAAAAAGAAAAACAAGAAAAAGAAGTATGGGAAAAAACAGGAAAAACGAATAAAATGGAAAAATGAGAAAAATGAGAAAAACTACTAAAAAGGGGAAAAAAGAGAAAAAAGAGAAAGGGGGAAAAAGAAAAACAAGGGAAAAAATGGGAAATAACATGAAAAAAGAAAAAAATGGGAAAAAAAGAAAAATGAGAAAAATGAGAATGGGAAAAATGAGAAAAATGAGAAAAATGAGAATGGGAAAAAAAAATGAGAAAAATGAGAATGGGAAAAATAGGGAAAAAAGAGAAAATGAGAAAAAAAGGAAGAACGACTAAAGAGGGAAAAAACAAAAAAGAAATAGAAGGGGGAAAAAAGAAAAACAAGGGAAAGAAGAATGGGAAAAACGGGAAAAACAAATAACAGAAAAAAAGAAAAATGAGAAGTAAAAATGAAAAAAATGAGAAAAACGAGAAAAACGACTAAAAAGGGGGGAAATACAAAAGGAGAAAAAGAAAAACAAGAAAAACAAGAATGGGAAAAAACAGGAAAAACGAATAAAATGGAAAAAAGAGAAAATGAGAAAAATGGGAAGAACGACTAAAGAGGGAAAAAACAAAAAAGAAATAGAAGTGGAAAAAAGAAAAACAAGGGAAAGAAGAATGGGAAAAACGGGAAAAACAAATAACAGAAAAAAAGAAAAATGAGAAGTAAAAATGAAAAAAAATGAGAAAAACAAGAAAAACGACTAAAAGGGGGGGAAATAAAAAAGGAGAAAAAGAAAAACAAGAAAAACAAGAATGGGAAAAAACAGGAAAAACGAATAAAATGGAAAAAAGAGAAAATGAGAAAAATGGGAAGAACGACTAAAGAGGGAAAAAACAAAAAAGAAATAGAAGGGGGAAAAAAGAAAAACAAGGGAAAGAAGAATGGGAAAAACGGGAAAAACAAATAACAGAAAAAAAGAAAAATGAGAAGTAAAAATGAAAAAAAATGAGAAAAACAAGAAAAACGACTAAAAGGGGGGGAAATAAAAAAGGAGAAAAAGAAATACAAGAAAAACAAGAATGGGAAAAAACAGGAAAAACGAATAAAATGGAAAAAAAGAAATACGAGAAAAATAAGAAGGGGAAAAATGATAAAAACGACCAAAGAAGGAAAAAACAAAAGCAGAAGAAAAAGAGAAAGTGGAACAAAGAAAAACAAGAAAAAGAAGTATGGGAAAAAACAGGAAAGACGAATAAAATGGAAAAATGAGAAAAATGAGAAAAACTACTAAAAAGGGGGAAAAAGAGAAAAAAGAGAAGGGGAAAAATAAAAACAAGGAAAAAAATGGGAAATAACATGAAAAAAGAAAAAAATGGGAAAAAAAGAAAAATGAGAAAAATGAGAAAAATGAAAAAAAATGACTAAAGAGGGAGAAAACAAGAATGGGAAAATTAGGGAAAAAAGAGAAAAGGGGAAAAAAGAAAAACAAGGAAAAAAATGGGAAATAACATGAAAAAAGAAAAAAATGGAAAAAAGAGAAAATGAGAAAAATGGGAAGAACAACTAAAGAGGGAAAAAACAAAAAAGAAATAGAAGAGGGAAAAAAGAAAAACAAGGGAAAGAAGAATGGGAAAACGGGAAAAACAAATAACAGAGAAAAAGAAAAATGAGAAGTAAAAATGAAAAAAACGAGAAAAACTACTAAAAAGGGGGAAAAAGAGAAAAAAGAGAAGGGGAAAAAGAAAAACAAGGAAAAGAAGAATGGGAAAAACGGGAAAAACAAATAACAGAAAAAAAGAAAAATGAGAAGTAAAAATGAAAAAAATGAGAAAAACAAGAAAAACGACTAAAAGGGGGGGAAATAAAAAAGGAGAAAAAGAAATACAAGAAAAACAAGAATGGGAAAAAACAGGAAAAACAAATAAAATGGAAAAAAGGGAAAATGAGAAAAATGGGAAGAACGACTAAAGAGGGAAAAAACAAAAAAGAAATAGAAGTGGAAAAAAGAAAAACAAGGGAAAGAAGAATGGGAAAAACGGGAAAAACAAATAACAGAAAAAAAGAAAAATGAGAAGTAAAAATGAAAAAAAATGAGAAAAACAAGAAAAACGACTAAAAGGGGGGGAAATAAAAAAGGAGAAAAAGAAAAACAAGAAAAACAAGAATGGGAAAAAACAGGAAAAACGAATAAAATGGAAAAAAGAGAAAATGAGAAAAATGGGAAGAACGACTAAAGAGGGAAAAAACAAAAAAGAAATAGAAGTGGAAAAAAGAAAAACAAGGGAAAGAAGAATGGGAAAAACGGGAAAAACAAATAACAGAAAAAAAGAAAAATGAGAAGTAAAAATGAAAAAAAATGAGAAAAACAAGAAAAACGACTAAAAGGGGGGGAAATAAAAAAGGAGAAAAAGAAAAACAAGAAAAACAAGAATGGGAAAAAACAGGAAAAACGAATAAAATGGAAAAAAGAGAAAATGAGAAAAATGGGAAGAACGACTAAAGAGGGAAAAAACAAAAAAGAAATAGAAGGGGGAAAAAAGAAAAACAAGGGAAAGAAGAATGGGAAAAACGGGAAAAACAAATAACAGAAAAAAAGAAAAATGAGAAGTAAAAATGAAAAAAAATGAGAAAAACAAGAAAAACGACTAAAAGGGGGGGAAATAAAAAAGGAGAAAAAGAAATACAAGAAAAACAAGAATGGGAAAAAACAGGAAAAACGAATAAAATGGAAAAAAAGAAATACGAGAAAAATAAGAAGGGGAAAAATGATAAAAACGACCAAAGAAGGAAAAAACAAAAGCAGAAGAAAAAGAGAAAGTGGAACAAAGAAAAACAAGAAAAAGAAGTATGGGAAAAAACAGGAAAGACGAATAAAATGGAAAAATGAGAAAAATGAGAAAAACTACTAAAAAGGGGGAAAAAGAGAAAAAAGAGAAGGGGAAAAATAAAAACAAGGAAAAAAATGGGAAATAACATGAAAAAAGAAAAAAATGGGAAAAAAAGAAAAATGAGAAAAATGAGAAAAATGAAAAAAAATGACTAAAGAGGGAGAAAACAAGAATGGGAAAATTAGGGAAAAAAGAGAAAAGGGGAAAAAAGAAAAACAAGGAAAAAAATGGGAAATAACATGAAAAAAGAAAAAAATGGAAAAAAGAGAAAATGAGAAAAATGGGAAGAACAACTAAAGAGGGAAAAAACAAAAAAGAAATAGAAGAGGGAAAAAAGAAAAACAAGGGAAAGAAGAATGGGAAAACGGGAAAAACAAATAACAGAGAAAAAGAAAAATGAGAAGTAAAAATGAAAAAAACGAGAAAAACTACTAAAAAGGGGGAAAAAGAGAAAAAAGAGAAGGGGAAAAAGAAAAACAAGGAAAAGAAGAATGGGAAAAACGGGAAAAACAAATAACAGAAAAAAAGAAAAATGAGAAGTAAAAATGAAAAAAATGAGAAAAACAAGAAAAACGACTAAAAGGGGGGGAAATAAAAAAGGAGAAAAAGAAATACAAGAAAAACAAGAATGGGAAAAAACAGGAAAAACAAATAAAATGGAAAAAAGGGAAAATGAGAAAAATGGGAAGAACGACTAAAGAGGGAAAAAACAAAAAAGAAATAGAAGTGGAAAAAAGAAAAACAAGGGAAAGAAGAATGGGAAAAACGGGAAAAACAAATAACAGAAAAAAAGAAAAATGAGAAGTAAAAATGAAAAAAAATGAGAAAAACAAGAAAAACGACTAAAAGGGGGGGAAATAAAAAAGGAGAAAAAGAAAAACAAGAAAAACAAGAATGGGAAAAAACAGGAAAAACAAATAAAATGGAAAAAAAGAAATACGAGAAAAAAAAGAAGGGGAAAAATGATAAAAACGACCAAAGAAGGAGAAAAACAAAAGCAGAAGAAAAAGAGAAAGTGGAACAAAGAAAAACAAGAAAAAGAAGTATGGGAAAAAACAGGAAAGACGAATAAAATGGAAAAATGAGAAAAATGAGAAAAACTACTAAAAAGGGGAAAAAAGAGAAAAAAGAGAAAGGGGGAAAAAGAAAAACAAGGGAAAAAATGGGAAATAACATGAAAAAAGAAAAAAATGGGGAAAAAAGAAAAATGGGAAAAATGAGAATGGGAAAAATGAGAAAAATGAAAAAAAATGACTAAAGAGGGAGAAAACAAGAATGGGAAAATTAGGGAAAAAAGAGAAAAGGGGAAAAAAGAAAAACAAGGAAAAAAATGGGAAATAACATGAAAAAAGAAAAAAATGGAAAAAAGAGAAAATGAGAAAAATGGGAAGAACAACTAAAGAGGGAAAAAACAAAAAAGAAATAGAAGGGGGAAAAAAGAAAAACAAGGGAAAGAAGAATGGGAAAAACGGGAATGGGAAAAATGAGAAAAATGAAAAAAAATGACTAAAGAGGGAGAAAACAAGAATGGGAAAATTAGGGAAAAAAGAGAAAAGGGGAAAAAAGAAAAACAAGGAAAAAAATGGGAAATAACATGAAAAAAGAAAAAAATGGAAAAAAGAGAAAATGAGAAAAATGGGAAGAACAACTAAAGAGGGAAAAAACAAAAAAGAAATAGAAGAGGGAAAAAAGAAAAACAAGGGAAAGAAGAATGGGAAAACGGGAAAAACAAATAACAGAGAAAAAGAAAAATGAGAAGTAAAAATGAAAAAAATGAGAAAAACTACTAAAAAGGGGGAAAAAGAGAAAAAAGAGAAGGGGAAAAGGAAAAACAAGGAAAAAATGGGAAATAACATGAAAAAAGAAAAAAATGGGAAAAAAAGAAAAATGAGAAAAATGAGAATGGGAAAAATGAGAAAAATGAAAAAAACGACTAAAGAGGGAGAAAACAAGAATGGGAAAATTAGGGAAAAAAGAGAAAAGGGGAAAAAAGAAAAACAAGGAAAAAAATGGGAAATAACATGAAAAAAGAAAAAAATGGAAAAAAGAGAAAACGAGAAAAATGGGAAGAACGACTAAAGAGGGAAAAAACAAAAAAGAAATAGAAGGGGGAAAAAAGAAAAACAAGGGAAAGAAGAATGGGAAAAACGGGAAAAACAAATAACAGAAAAAAAGAAAAATGAGAAGTAAAAATGAAAAAAAATGAGAAAAACAAGAAAAACGACTAAAAGGGGGGGAAATAAAAAAGGAGAAAAGGAAAAACAAGAAAAACAAGAATGGGAAAAAACAGGAAAAACGAATAAAATGGAAAAAAAGAAATACGAGAAAAATAAGAAGGGGAAAAATGATAAAAACGACCAAAGAAGGAAAAAACAAAAGCAGAAGAAAAAGAGAAAGTGGAACAAAGAAAAACAAGAAAAAGAAGTATGGGAAAAAACAGGAAAGACGAATAAAATGGAAAAATGAGAAAAGTGAGAAAAACTACTAAAAAGGGGAAAAAAGAGAAAAAAGAGAAAGGGGGAAAAAGAAAAACAAGGGAAAAAATGGGAAATAACATGAAAAAAGAAAAAAATGGGGAAAAAAGAAAAATGGGAAAAATGAGAATGGGAAAAATGAGAAAAATGAAAAAAAATGACTAAAGAGGGAGAAAACAAGAATGGGAAAATTAGGGAAAAAAGAGAAAAGGGGAAAAAAGAAAAACAAGGAAAAAAATGGGAAATAACATGAAAAAAGAAAAAAATGGAAAAAAGAGAAAATGAGAAAAATGGGAAGAACAACTAAAGAGGGAAAAAACAAAAAAGAAATAGAAGGGGGAAAAAAGAAAAACAAGGGAAAGAAGAATGGGAAAAACGGGAATGGGAAAAATGAGAAAAATGAAAAAAAATGACTAAAGAGGGAGAAAACAAGAATGGGAAAATTAGGGAAAAAAGAGAAAAGGGGAAAAAAGAAAAACAAGGAAAAAAATGGGAAATAACATGAAAAAAGAAAAAAATGGAAAAAAGAGAAAACGAGAAAAATGGGAAGAACGACTAAAGAGGGAAAAAACAAAAAAGAAATAGAAGGGGGAAAAAAGAAAAACAAGGGAAAGAAGAATGGGAAAAACGGGAAAAACAAATAACAGAAAAAAAGAAAAATGAGAAGTAAAAATGAAAAAAAATGAGAAAAACAAGAAAAACGACTAAAAGGGGGGGAAATAAAAAAGGAGAAAAGGAAAAACAAGAAAAACAAGAATGGGAAAAAACAGGAAAAACGAATAAAATGGAAAAAAAGAAATACGAGAAAAATAAGAAGGGGAAAAATGATAAAAATGACCAAAGAAGGAAAAAACAAAAGCAGAAGAAAAAGAGAAAGTGGAACAAAGAAAAACAAGAAAAAGAAGTATGGGAAAAAACAGGAAAGACGAATAAAATGGAAAAATGAGAAAAATGAGAAAAACTACTAAAAAGGGGAAAAAAGAGAAAAAAGAGAAAGGGGGAAAAAGAAAAACAAGGGAAAAAATGGGAAATAACATGAAAAAAGAAAAAAATGGAAAAAAGAGAAAATGAGAAAAATGGGAAGAACGACTAAAGAGGGAAAAAACAAAAAAGAAATAGAAGTGGAAAAAAGAAAAACAAGGGAAAGAAGAATGGGAAAAACGGGAAAAACAAATAACAGAAAAAAAGAAAAATGAGAAGTAAAAATTAAAAAAAAATGAGAAAAACAAGAAAAACGACTAAAAGGGGGGGAAATACAAAAGGAGAAAAAGAAAAACAAGAAAAACAAGAATGGGAAAAAACAGGAAAAACGAATAAAATGGAAAAAAAGAAATACGAGAAAAATAAGAAGGGGAAAAATGATAAAAACGACCAAAGAAGGAAAAAACAAAAGCAGAAGAAAAAGAGAAAGTGGAACAAAGAAAAACAAGAAAAAGAAGTATGGGAAAAAACAGGAAAGACGAATAAAATGGAAAAATGAGAAAAGTGAGAAAAACTACTAAAAAGGGGAAAAAAGAGAAAAAAGAGAAAGGGGGAAAAAGAAAAACAAGGGAAAAAATGGGAAATAACATGAAAAAAGAAAAAAATGGGGAAAAAAGAAAAATGAGAAAAATGAGAATGGGAAAAATGAGAAAAATGAAAAAAAATGACTAAAGAGGGAGAAAACAAGAATGGGAAAATTAGGGAAAAAAGAGAAAAGGGGAAAAAAGAAAAACAAGGAAAAAATGGGAAATAACATGAAAAAAGAAAAAATGGGAAAAAGAGAAAATGAGAAAAATGGGAAGAACGACTAAAGAGGGAAAAAACAAAAAAGAAATAGAAGAGGGAAAAAAGAAAAACAAGGGAAAGAAGAATGGGAAAAACGGGAAAAACAAATAACAGAAAAAAAGAAAAATGAGAAGTAAAAATGAAAAAAAATGAGAAAAACAAGAAAAACGACTAAAAGGGGGGGAAATAAAAAAGGAGAAAAAGAAAAACAAGAAAAACAAGAATGGGAAAAAACAGGAAAAACAAATAAAATGGAAAAAAAGAAATACGAGAAAAAAAAGAAGGGGAAAAATGATAAAAACGACCAAAGAAGGAAAAAACAAAAGCAGAAGAAAAAGAGAAAGTGGAACAAAGAAAAACAAGAAAAAGAAGTATGGGAAAAAACAGGAAAGACGAATAAAATGGAAAAATGAGAAAAATGAGAAAAACTACTAAAAAGGGGAAAAAAGAGAAAAAAGAGAAAGGGGGAAAAAGAAAAACAAGGGAAAAAATGGGAAATAACATGAAAAAAGAAAAAAATGGGGAAAAAAGAAAAATGGGAAAAATGAGAATGGGAAAAATGAGAAAAATGAAAAAAAATGACTAAAGAGGGAGAAAACAAGAATGGGAAAATTAGGGAAAAAAGAGAAAAGGGGAAAAAAGAAAAACAAGGAAAAAAATGGGAAATAACATGAAAAAAGAAAAAAATGGAAAAAAGAGAAAATGAGAAAAATGGGAAGAACAACTAAAGAGGGAAAAAACAAAAAAGAAATAGAAGGGGGAAAAAAGAAAAACAAGGGAAAGAAGAATGGGAAAAACGGGAATGGGAAAAATGAGAAAAATGAAAAAAAATGACTAAAGAGGGAGAAAACAAGAATGGGAAAATTAGGGAAAAAAGAGAAAAGGGGAAAAAAGAAAAACAAGGAAAAAAATGGGAAATAACATGAAAAAAGAAAAAAATGGAAAAAAGAGAAAATGAGAAAAATGGGAAGAACAACTAAAGAGGGAAAAAACAAAAAAGAAATAGAAGAGGGAAAAAAGAAAAACAAGGGAAAGAAGAATGGGAAAACGGGAAAAACAAATAACAGAGAAAAAGAAAAATGAGAAGTAAAAATGAAAAAAACGAGAAAAACTACTAAAAAGGGGGAAAAAGAGAAAAAAGAGAAGGGGAAAAAGAAAAACAAGGAAAAAATGGGAAATAACATGAAAAAAGAAAAAAATGGGAAAAAAAGAAAAATGAGAAAAATGAGAATGGGAAAAATGAGAAAAATGAAAAAAACGACTAAAGAGGGAGAAAACAAGAATGGGAAAATTAGGGAAAAAAGAGAAAAGGGGAAAAAAGAAAAACAAGGAAAAAAATGGGAAATAACATGAAAAAAGAAAAAAATGGAAAAAAGAGAAAACGAGAAAAATGGGAAGAACGACTAAAGAGGGAAAAAACAAAAAAGAAATAGAAGGGGGAAAAAAGAAAAACAAGGGAAAGAAGAATGGGAAAAACGGGAAAAACAAATAACAGAAAAAAAGAAAAATGAGAAGTAAAAATGAAAAAAAATGAGAAAAACAAGAAAAACGACTAAAAGGGGGGGAAATAAAAAAGGAGAAAAGGAAAAACAAGAAAAACAAGAATGGGAAAAAACAGGAAAAACGAATAAAATGGAAAAAAAGAAATACGAGAAAAATAAGAAGGGGAAAAATGATAAAAATGACCAAAGAAGGAAAAAACAAAAGCAGAAGAAAAAGAGAAAGTGGAACAAAGAAAAACAAGAAAAAGAAGTATGGGAAAAAACAGGAAAGACGAATAAAATGGAAAAATGAGAAAAATGAGAAAAACTACTAAAAAGGGGAAAAAAGAGAAAAAAGAGAAAGGGGGAAAAAGAAAAACAAGGGAAAAAATGGGAAATAACATGAAAAAAGAAAAAAATGGGAAAAAGAGAAAATGAGAAAAATGGGAAGAACGACTAAAGAGGGAAAAAACAAAAAAGAAATAGAAGAGGGAAAAAAGAAAAACAAGGGAAAGAAGAATGGGAAAAACGGGAAAAACAAATAACAGAAAAAAAGAAAAATGAGAAGTAAAAATGAAAAAAATGAGAAAAACGAGAAAAACGACTAAAAAGGGGGGAAATACAAAAGGAGAAAAAGAAAAACAAGAAAAACAAGAATGGGAAAAAACAAGAAAAACGAATAAAATGGAAAAAAGAGAAAATGAGAAAAATGGGAAGAACGACTAAAGAGGGAAAAAACAAAAAAGAAATAGAAGTGGAAAAAAGAAAAACAAGGGAAAGAAGAATGGGAAAAACTGGAAAAACAAATAACAGAAAAAAAGAAAAATGAGAAGTAAAAATGAAAAAAAATGAGAAAAACAAGAAAAACGACTAAAAGGGGGGGAAATAAAAAAGGAGAAAAAGAAATACAAGAAAAACAAGAATGGGAAAAAACAGGAAAAACAAATAAAAGGGAAAAAAGGGAAAATGAGAAAAATGGGAAGAACGACTAAAGAGGGAAAAAACAAAAAAGAAATAGAAGTGGAAAAAAGAAAAACAAGGGAAAGAAGAATGGGAAAAACGGGAAAAACAAATAACAGAAAAAAAGAAAAATGAGAAGTAAAAATGAAAAAAATGAAAAAAACGAGAAAAACGACTAAAAAGGGGGGAAATACAAAGGAGAAAAAGAAAAACAAGAAAAACAAGAATGGGAAAAAACAGGAAAAACGAATAAAATGGAAAAAAAGAAATACGAGAGAAATAAGAAGGGGAAAATGATAAAAATGACTAAAGAGGGAAAAACAAAAGAAGAAGAAAAAGAGAAAGTGGAAAAAGAAAAACAAGAAAAACAAGAATGGGAAATAAACAGGAAAAACGAATAAAAAGGAAAAAAGAAAAAGAAGAAAAAGAAGTATGGGAAAAAACAGGAAAAACGAATAAAATGGAAAAATGAGAAAAATGAGAAAAACTACTAAAAAGGGGGAAAAAGAGAAAAAAGAGAAGGGGAAAAAGAAAAACAAGGAAAAAATGGGAAATAACATGAAAAAAGAAAAAAATGGGAAAAAAAGAAAAATGAGAAAAATGAAAAAAACGACTAAAGAGGGAGAAAACAAGAATGGGAAAATTAGGGAAAAAAGAGAAAAGGGGAAAAAAGAAAAACAAGGAAAAAAATGGGAAATAACATGAAAAAAGAAAAAAATGGAAAAAGAGAAAACGAGAAAAATGGGAAGAATGACTAAAGAGGGAAAAAACAAAAAAGAAATAGAAGGGGGAAAAAAGAAAAACAAGGGAAATTAGAATGGGAAAAACGGGAAAAACAAATAACAGAAAAAAAGAAAAATGAGAAGTAAAAATGAAAAAAAATGAGAAAAACAAGAAAAACGACTAAAAGGGGGGGAAATAAAAAAGGAGAAAAGGAAAAACAAGAAAAACAAGAATGGGAAAAAACAGGAAAAACGAATAAAATGGAAAAAAAGAAATACGAGAAAAATAAGAAGGGGAAAAATGATAAAAATGACCAAAGAAGGAAAAAACAAAAGCAGAAGAAAAAGAGAAAGTGGAACAAAGAAAAACAAGAAAAAGAAGTATGGGAAAAAACAGGAAAGACGAATAAAATGGAAAAATGAGAAAAATGAGAAAAACTACTAAAAAGGGGAAAAAAGAGAAAAAAGAGAAAGGGGGAAAAAGAAAAACAAGGGAAAAAATGGGAAATAACATGAAAAAAGAAAAAAATGGTCAAAGAAGAAAAATGAGAAAAATGAGAATGGGAAAAATGAGAAAAACGACTAAAGAGGGAGAAAACAAGAATGGGAAAAATAGGGAAAAAAGAGAAAAGGGGAAAAAAGAAAAACAAGAAAAAAATGGGAAAAAACATGAAAAAAGAAAAAAATGGAAAAAAGAGAAAATGAGAAAAATGGGAAGAACGACTAAAGAGGGAAAAAAAAAAAGAAATAGAAGTGGAAAAAAGAAAAACAAGGGAAAAAATGGGAAATAACATGAAAAAAGAAAAAAATGGGGAAAAAAGAAAAATGAGAAAAATGAGAATGGGAAAAATGAGAAAAACGACTAAAGAGGGAGAAAACAAGAATGGGAAAAATAGGGGAAAAAGAGAAAAGGGGAAAAAAGAAAAACAAGAAAAAAATGGGAAAAAACATGAAAAAAGAAAAAAATGGAAAAAAGAGAAAATGAGAAAAATGGGAAGAACGACTAAAGAGGGAAAAAACAAAAAAGAAATAGAAGTGGAAAAAAGAAAAACAAGGGAAAAAATGGGAAATAACATGAAAAAAGAAAAAAATGGGGAAAAAAGAAAAATGAGAAAAATGAGAATGGGAAAAATGAGAAAAACGACTAAAGAGGGAGAAAACAAGAATGGGAAAAATAGGGGAAAAAGAGAAAAGGGGAAAAAAGAAAAACAAGAAAAAAATGGGAAAAAACATGAAAAAAGAAAAAAATGGAAAAAAGAGAAAATGAGAAAAATGGGAAGAACGACTAAAGAGGGAAAAAACAAAAAAGAAATAGAAGTGGAAAAAAGAAAAACAAGGGAAAAAATGGGAAATAACATGAAAAAAGAAAAAAATGGGGAAAAAAGAAAAATGAGAAAAATGAGAATGGGAAAAATGAGAAAAACGACTAAAGAGGGAGAAAACAAGAATGGGAAAAATAGGGGAAAAAGAGAAAAGGGGAAAAAAGAAAAACAAGGAAAAAATGGGAAAAAACATGAAAAAAGAAAAAAATGGAAAAAAGAGAAAATGAGAAAAATGGGAAGAACGACTAAAGAGGGAAAAAACAAAAAAGAAATAGAAGCGAAAAAGAAAAACAAGGGAAAGAAGAATGGGAAAAATGGGAAAAACAAATAACAGAAAAAAAGAAAAATGAGAAGTAAAAATGAAAAAAATGAGAAAAATGAGAAAAACGACTAAAAAGGGGGGAAATACAAAAGGAGAAAAAGAAAAACAAGAAAAACAAGAATGGGAAAAAACAGGAAAAACGAATAAAATGGAAAAAAGAGAAAATGAGAAAAATGGGAAGAACGACTAAAGAGGGAAAAAACAAAAAAGAAATAGAAGTGGAAAAAAGAAAAACAAGGGAAAGAAGAATGGGAAAAACGGGAAAAACAAATAACAGAAAAAAAGAAAAATGAGAAGTAAAAATGAAAAAAACGAGAAAAACGACTAAAAAGGGGGGAAATACAAAAGGAGAAAAAGAAAAACAAGAAAAACAAGAAAAACAAGAATGGGAAAAAACAGGAAAAACGAATAAAATGGAAAAAAAGAAATACGAGAGAACTAAGAAGGGGAAAATGATAAAAACGACTAAAGAGGGAAAAACAAAAGAAGAAGAAAAAGAGAAAGTGGAAAAAGAAAAACAAGAAAAACAATAATGGGAAATAAACAGGAAAAACGAATAAAAAGGAAAAAAGAAAAAGAAGAAAAAGAAGTATAGGAAAAAACAGGAAAAACGAATAAAATGGAAAAATGAGAAAAATGAGAAAAACTACTAAAAAGGGGGAAAAAGAGAAAAAAGAGAAGGGGAAAAATAAAAACAAGGAAAAAAATGGGAAATAACATGAAAAAAGAAAAAATGGGAAAAAAAGAAAAATGAGAAAAATGAGAAAAATGAGAAAAATGAGAAAAACGACTAAAGAGGGAGAAAACAAGAATGGGAAAAATAGGGAAAAAAGAGAAAAGGGGGAAAAAAGAAAAACAAGGAAAAAATGGGAAATAACATGAAAAAAGAAAAAAAATGGAAAAAAGAGAAAATGAGAAAAATGGGAAGAACAACTAAAGAGGGAAAAAACAAAAAAGAAATAGAAGAGGGAAAAAAGAAAAACAAGGGAAAGAAGAATGGGAAAAACGGGAAAAACAAATAACAGAGAAAAAGAAAAATGAGAAGTAAAAATGAAAAAAACGAGAAAAACGACTAAAAAGGGGGGAAATACAAAGGAGAAAAAGAAAAACAAGAAAAACAAGAATGGGAAAAAACAGGAAAAACGAATAAAATGGAAGAAAAGAAATACGAGAGAAATAAGAAGGGGAAAATGATAAAAATGACTAAAGAGGGAAAAACAAAAGAAGAAGAAAAAGAGAAAGTGGAAAAAGAAAAACAAGAAAAACAAGAATGGGAAATAAACAGGAAAAACGAATAAAAAGGAAAAAAGAAAAAGAAGAAAAAGAAGTATGGGAAAAAACAGGAAAAACGAATAAAATGGAAAAATGAGAAAAATGAGAAAAACTACTAAAAAGGGGGAAAAAGAGAAAAAAGAGAAGGGGAAAAAGAAAAACAAGGAAAAAATGGGAAATAACATGAAAAAAGAAAAAAATGGGAAAAAAAGAAAAATGAGAAAAATGAGAATGGGAAAAATGAGAAAAATGAAAAAAACGACTAAAGAGGGAGAAAACAAGAATGGGAAAATTAGGGAAAAAAGAGAAAAGGGGAAAAAAGAAAAACAAGGAAAAAAATGGGAAATAACATGAAAAAAGAAAAAAATGGAAAAAGAGAAAACGAGAAAAATGGGAAGAACGACTAAAGGGGGAAAAAACAAAAAAGAAATAGAAGGGGGAAAAAAGAAAAACAAGGGAAATTAGAATGGGAAAAACGGGAAAAACAAATAACAGAAAAAAAGAAAAATGAGAAGTAAAAATGAAAAAAAATGAGAAAAACAAGAAAAACGACTAAAAGGGGGGGAAATAAAAAAGGAGAAAAGGAAAAACAAGAAAAACAAGAATGGGAAAAAACAGGAAAAACGAATAAAATGGAAAAAAAGAAATACGAGAAAAATAAGAAGGGGAAAAATGATAAAAATGACCAAAGAAGGAAAAAACAAAAGCAGAAGAAAAAGAGAAAGTGGAACAAAGAAAAACAAGAAAAAGAAGTATGGGAAAAAACAGGAAAGACGAATAAAATGGAAAAATGAGAAAAATGAGAAAAACTACTAAAAAGGGGAAAAAAGAGAAAAAAGAGAAAGGGGGAAAAAGAAAAACAAGGGAAAAAATGGGAAATAACATGAAAAAAGAAAAAAATGGGAAAAGAAGAAAAATGAGAAAAATGAGAATGGGAAAAATGAGAAAAACGACTAAAGAGGGAGAAAACAAGAATGGGAAAAATAGGGGAAAAAGAGAAAAGGGGAAAAAAGAAAAACAAGAAAAAAATGGGAAAAAACATGAAAAAAGAAAAAAATGGAAAAAAGAGAAAATGAGAAAAATGGGAAGAACGACTAAAGAGGGAAAAAACAAAAAAGAAATAGAAGTGGAAAAAAGAAAAACAAGGGAAAAAATGGGAAATAACATGAAAAAAGAAAAAAATGGGGAAAAAAGAAAAATGAGAAAAATGAGAATGGGAAAAATGAGAAAAACGACTAAAGAGGGAGAAAACAAGAATGGGAAAAATAGGGGAAAAAGAGAAAAGGGGAAAAAAGAAAAACAAGGAAAAAATGGGAAAAAACATGAAAAAAGAAAAAAATGGAAAAAAGAGAAAATGAGAAAAATGGGAAGAACGACTAAAGAGGGAAAAAACAAAAAAGAAATAGAAGCGAAAAAGAAAAACAAGGGAAAGAAGAATGGGAAAAATGGGAAAAACAAATAACAGAAAAAAAGAAAAATGAGAAGTAAAAATGAAAAAAATGAGAAAAATGAGAAAAACGACTAAAAAGGGGGGAAATACAAAAGGAGAAAAAGAAAAACAAGAAAAACAAGAATGGGAAAAAACAGGAAAAACGAATAAAATGGAAAAAAGAGAAAATGAGAAAAATGGGAAGAACGACTAAAGAGGGAAAAAACAAAAAAGAAATAGAAGTGGAAAAAAGAAAAACAAGGGAAAGAAGAATGGGAAAAACGGGAAAAACAAATAACAGAAAAAAAGAAAAATGAGAAGTAAAAATGAAAAAAACGAGAAAAACGACTAAAAAGGGGGGAAATACAAAAGGAGAAAAAGAAAAACAAGAAAAACAAGAATGGGAGAAAACAGGAAAAACGAATAAAATGGAAAAAAAGAAATACGAGAGAAATAAGAAGGGGAAAATGATAAAAACGACTAAAGAGGGAAAAACAAAAGAAGAAGAAAAAGAGAAAGTGGAAAAAGAAAAACAAGAAAAACAATAATGGGAAATAAACAGGAAAAACGAATAAAAAGGAAAAAAGAAAAAGAAGAAAAAGAAGTATAGGAAAAAACAGGAAAAACGAATAAAATGGAAAAATGAGAAAAATGAGAAAAACTACTAAAAAGGGGGAAAAAGAGAAAAAAGAGAAGGGGAAAAATAAAAACAAGGAAAAAAATGGGAAATAACATGAAAAAAGAAAAAATGGGAAAAAAAGAAAAATGAGAAAAATGAGAAAAATGAGAAAAATGAGAAAAACGACTAAAGAGGGAGAAAACAAGAATGGGAAAAATAGGGAAAAAAGAGAAAAGGGGGAAAAAAGAAAAACAAGGAAAAAATGGGAAATAACATGAAAAAAGAAAAAAAATGGAAAAAAGAGAAAATGAGAAAAATGGGAAGAACGACTAAAGAGGGAAAAAACAAAAAAGAAATAAATATGAAAAAAATTAGAAAAATGAGAAAAAAGACTAAAAAGGGGGGAAATACAAAAGGAGAAAAAGAAAAACAAGAAAAACAAGAATGGGAAAAAACAGGAAAAACGAATAAAATGGAAAAAAGAGAAAATGAGAAAAATGGGAAGAACGACTAAAGAGGGAAAAAACAAAAAAGAAATAGAAGTGGAAAAAAGAAAAACAAGGGAAAGAAGAATGGGAAAAACGGGAAAAACAAATAACAGAAAAAAAGAAAAATGAGAAGTAAAAATGAAAAAAAATGAGAAAAACAAGAAAAACGACTAAAAGGGGGGGAAATAAAAAAGGAGAAAAAGAAAAACAAGAAAAACAAGAATGGGAAAAAACAGGAAAAACGAATAAAATGGAAAAAAGAGAAAATGAGAAAAATGGGAAGAACGACTAAAGAGGGAAAAAACAAAAAAGAAATAGAAGTGGAAAAAAGAAAAACAAAGGAAAGAAGAATGGGAAAAACGGGAAAAACAAATAACAGAAAAAAAGAAAAATGAGAAGTAAAAATGAAAAAAAATGAGAAAAACAAGAAAAACGACTAAAAGGGGGGAAATAAAAAAGGAGAAAAAGAAAAACAAGAAAAACAAGAATGGGAAAAAACAGGAAAAACGAATAAAATGGAAAAAAAGAAATACGAGAAAAATAAGAAGGGGAAAAATGATAAAAACGACCAAAGAAGGAAAAAACAAAAGCAGAAGAAAAAGAGAAAGTGGAACAAAGAAAAACAAGAAAAAGAAGTATGGGAAAAAACAGGAAAGACGAATAAAATGGAAAAATGAGAAAAATGAGAAAAACTACTAAAAAGGGGAAAAAAGAGAAAAAAGAGAAAGGTGGAAAAAGAAAAACAAGGGAAAAAATGGGAAATAAAATGAAAAAAGAAAAAAATGGGAAAAAAAGAAAAATGAGAAAAATGAGAATGGGAAAAATGAGAAAAACGACTAAAGAGGGAGAAAACAAGAATGGGAAAAATAGGGAAAAAAGAGAAAAGGGGAAAAAAGAAAAACAAGGAAAAAATGGGAAATAACATGAAAAAAGAAAAAAATGGAAAAAAGAGAAAATGAGAAAAATGGGAAGAACGATTAAAGAGGGAAAAAACAAAAAAGAAATAGAAGGGGGAAAAAAGAAAAACAAGGGAAAGAAGAATGGGAAAAACGGGAAAAACAAATAACAGAAAAAAAGAAAAATGAGAAGTAAAAATGAAAAAAACGAGAAAAACGAGAAAAACGACTAAGAAGAGGGGAAATACAAAAGGAGAAAAAGAAAAACAAGAAAAACAAGAATGGGAAAAAACAGGAAAAACGAATAAAATGGAAAAAAAGAAATACGAGAGAAATAAGAAGGGGAAAATGATAAAAATGACTAAAGAGGGAAAAACAAAAGAAGAAGAAAAAGAGAAAGTGGAAAAAGAAAAACAAGAAAAACAATAATGGGAAATAAACAGGAAAAACGAATAAAAAGGAAAAAAGAAAAAGAAGAAAAAGAAGTATAGGAAAAAACAGGAAAAACGAATAAAATGGAAAAATGAGAAAAATGAGAAAAACTACTAAAAAGGGGGAAAAAGAGAAAAAAGAGAAGGGGAAAAAGAAAAACAAGGGAAAAAATGGGAAATAACATGAAAAAAGAAAAAAATGGGGAAAAAAGAAAAATGAGAAAAATGAGAATGGGAAAAATGAGAAAAATGAAAAAAATTGACTAAAGAGGGAGAAAACAAGAATGGGAAAAATAGGGAAAAAAGAGAAAAGGGGAAAAAAGAAAAACAAGGAAAAAAATGGGAAATAACATGAAAAAAGAAAAAAATGGAAAAAAGAGAAAATGAGAAAAATGGGAAGAACGACTAAAGAGGGAAAAAACAAAAAAGAAATAGAAGGGGGAAAAAGAAAAACAAGGGAAAGAAGAATGGGAAAAACGGGAAAAACAAATAACAGAAAAAAAGAAAAATGAGAAGTAAAAATGAAAAAAATGAGAAAAACGAGAAAAACGACTAAAAAGGGGGGAAATACAAAAGGAGAAAAAGAAAAACAAGAAAAACAAGAAAAACAAGAATGGGAAAAAACAGGAAAAACGAATAAAATGGAAAAAAAGAAATACGAGAAAAATAAGAAGGGGAAAAATGATAAAAATGACCAAAGAAGGAAAAAACAAAAGCAGAAGAAAAAGAGAAAGTGGAACAAAGAAAAACAAGAAAAAGAAGTATGGGAAAAAACAGGAAAGACGAATAAAATGGAAAAATGAGAAAAATGAGAAAAACTACTAAAAAGGGGGAAAAAGAGAAAAAAGAGAAAGGGGAAAAAAGAAAAACAAGGAAAAAATGGGAAATAACATGAAAAAAGAAAAAAATGGAAAAAAGAGAAAATGAGAAAAATGGGAAGAATGACTAAAGAGGGAAAAAAACAAAAAAGAAATGGGGGGGGAAAGAAAAACAAGGGAAAGTAGAATGGGAAAAACGGGAAAAACAAGTAACAGAAAAAAAGAAAAATGAGAAGTAAAAATGAAAAAAAATGAGAAAAACAAGAAAAACGACTAAAAGGGGGGGAAATAAAAAAGGAGAAAAAGAAAAACAACAAAAACAAGAATGGGAAAAAACAGGAAAAACGAATAAAATGGAAAAAAAGAAATACGAGAAAAATAAGAAGGGGAAAAATGATAAAAACGACTAAAGAGGGAAAAACAAAAGAAGAAGAAAAAGAGAAAGTGGAACAAAGAAAAACAATAAAAATAAGAATGGGAAATAAACAGGAAAAACGAATAAAAAGGAAAAAAGAAAAATGAGAAGGGTAAAAATGAGAAAAATGAGAAAAATGACTAAAAAGGGGGAAAAAGAAAAAAGAGAAAGAAGGAAAAAAGGGGAAACAAGAAAAACAAGAAAAACAAGAATGGGAAAAAATGGGAAAAACAAATACAATGGAAAAAAAGAAAAACGAGAAAAATGAGAAGGGAAAAAATGAGAAAAACAAGAAGAACGAGAAAAACTACTAAAAAGGGGGGAAAAGGAAAAAGAGAAAGAAGGAAAAATGGGAAACAAGAAAAACAAGAATGGGAAAAAACAGGAAAAACAAATAAAATGGAAAAAAGAGAAATGAGAAAAATGAAAAAATGACTAAAGAGGGAAAAAATAAAAGAAGAAAAAGAGAAAGTGGAACAAAGAAAAACAAGAAAAACCAGAATGGGAAATAAACAGGAAAAACGAATAAAAGGAAAAAAGAAAAACAAGAAAAAGAAGTATGGGAAAAAACAGGAAAAACGAATAAAATGGAAAAATGAGAAAAATGAGAAAAACTACTAAAAAGGGGGAAAATGAGAAAAAAGAGAAAGGGGGAAAAGAAAAACAAGGAAAAATATGGGAAATAACATGAAAAAAGAAAAAAATGGAAAAAAGAGAAAATGAGAAAAATGGGAAGAACGACTAAAGAGGGAAAAAACAAAATAGAAATAGAAGGGGGAAAAAAGAAAAACAAGGGAAAGAAGAATGGGAAAAACAGGAAAAACAAATAACAGAAAAAAAGAAAAATGAGAAGTAAAAATGAGAAAAACGAGAAAAACGACTAAAGAGGGAAAAACAAAAGAAGAAGAAAAAGAGAAAGTGGAACAAAGAAAAACAAGAAAAACAAGAATGGGAAATAAACAGGAAAAACGAATAAAAAGGAAAAAAGAAAAACAAGAAAAAGAAGTATGGGAAAAAACAGGAAAAACGAATAAAATGGAAAAATGAGAAAAATGAGAAAAACTATTAAAAAGGGGAAAAAATAGAAAAAAGAGAAAGGGGGAAAAAGAAAAACAAGGTAAATAATGGGAAATAACATGAAAAAAGAAAAAAATGGGAAAAAAAGAAAAATGAGAAAAATGAGAAAAATGAGATTGGGAAAATGAGAAAAATGAGAAAAACGACTAAACAGGGAGAAAACATGAATGGGAAAAATAGGGAAAAAAGAGAAAAGGGGGAAAAAGAAAAACAAGGAAAAAATGGGAAATAACATGAAAAAAGAAAAAAATGGAAAAAAGAGAAAATGAGAAAAATGGGAAGAATGACTATAGAGGGAAAAAACAAAAAAGAAATAGCAGGGGGGAAAAAGAAAAAGAAGGGAAAGAAGAATGGGAAAAACGGGAAAAACAAATAACAGAAAAAAAGAAAAATGAGAAGTAAAAATGAAAAAAAATGGGAAAAAATGAGAAAAACAAGAAAAACGACTAAAAGGGGGGGAAATAAAAAAGGAGAAAAAGAAAAACAAGAAAAACAAGAATGGGAAAAAACAGGAAAAACGAATAAAATGGAAAAAAAGAAATACGAGAAAAATAAGAAGGGGAAAAATGATAAAAATGACCAAAGAAGGAAAAAACAAAAGCAGAAGAAAAAGAGAAAGTGGAACAAAGAAAAACAAGAAAAAGAAGTATGGGAAAAAACAGGAAAGACGAATAAATTTGAAAAATGTGAAAAATGAGAAAAACTACTAAAAAGGGGAAAAAAGAGAAAAAAGAGAAAGGGGGAAAAAGAAAAACAAGGGAAAAAATGGGAAATAACATGAAAAAAGAAAAAAATGGGAAAAAAAGAAAAATGAGAAAAATGAGAATGGGAAAAATGAGAAAAATGAGAAAAACGACTAAAGAGGGAGGAAACAAGAATGGGAAAATTAGGGGAAAAAAGAGAAAAGGATAAAAAAGAAAAACAAGGAAAAAATGGGAAATAACATGAAAAAAGAAAAAAATGGAAAAAAGAGAAAATGAGAAAAATGGGAAGAATGACTAAAGAGGGAAAAAAACAAAAAAGAAATAGAAGGGGGGGAAAGAAAAACAAGGGAAAGTAGAATGGGAAAAACGGGAAAAACAAGTAACAGAAAAAAAGAAAAATGAGAAGTAAAAATAAAAAAAATGAGAAAAACAAGAAAAACGACTAAAAGGGGGGGAAATAAAAAAGGAGAAAAAGAAAAACAACAAAAACAAGAATGGGAAAAAACAGGAAAAACGAATAAAATGGAAAAAAAGAAATACGAGAAAAATAAGAAGGGGAAAAATGATAAAAACGACTAAAGAGGGAAAAACAAAAGAAGAAGAAAAAGAGAAAGTGGAACAAAGAAAAACAATAAAAATAAGAATGGGAAATAAACAGGAAAAACGAATAAAAAGGAAAAAAGAAAAATGAGAAGGGTAAAAATGAGAAAAATGAGAAAAATGACTAAAAAGGGGGAAAAAGAAAAAAGAGAAAGAAGGAAAAAAGGGGAAACAAGAAAAACAAGAAAAACAAGAATGGGAAAAAATGGGAAAAACAAATACAATGGAAAAAAAGAAAAACGAGAAAAATGAGAAGGGAAAAAATGAGAAAAACAAGAAGAACGAGAAAAACTACTAAAAAGGGGGGAAAAGGAAAAAGAGAAAGAAGGAAAAATGGGAAACAAGAAAAACAAGAATGGGAAAAAACAGGAAAAACAAATAAAATGGAAAAAAGAGAAATGAGAAAAATGAAAAAATGACTAAAGAGGGAAAAAATAAAAGAAGAAAAAGAGAAAGTGGAACAAAGAAAAACAAGAAAAACCAGAATGGGAAATAAACAGGAAAAACGAATAAAAGGAAAAAAGAAAAACAAGAAAAAGAAGTATGGGAAAAAACAGGAAAAACGAATAAAATGGAAAAATGAGAAAAATGAGAAAAACTACTAAAAAGGGGGAAAATGAGAAAAAAGAGAAAGGGGGAAAAGAAAAACAAGGAAAAATATGGGAAATAACATGAAAAAAGAAAAAAATGGAAAAAAGAGAAAATGAGAAAAATGGGAAGAACGACTAAAGAGGGAAAAAACAAAATAGAAATAGAAGGGGGAAAAAAGAAAAACAAGGGAAAGAAGAATGGGAAAAACAGGAAAAACAAATAACAGAAAAAAAGAAAAATGAGAAGTAAAAATGAGAAAAACGAGAAAAACGACTAAAGAGGGAAAAACAAAAGAAGAAGAAAAAGAGAAAGTGGAACAAAGAAAAACAAGAAAAACAAGAATGGGAAATAAACAGGAAAAACGAATAAAAAGGAAAAAAGAAAAACAAGAAAAAGAAGTATGGGAAAAAACAGGAAAAACGAATAAAATGGAAAAATGAGAAAAATGAGAAAAACTATTAAAAAGGGGAAAAAATAGAAAAAAGAGAAAGGGGGAAAAAGAAAAACAAGGTAAATAATGGGAAATAACATGAAAAAAGAAAAAAATGGGAAAAAAAGAAAAATGAGAAAAATGAGAAAAATGACATTGGGAAAATGAGAAAAATGAGAAAAACGACTAAACAGGGAGAAAACATGAATGGGAAAAATAGGGAAAAAAGAGAAAAGGGGGAAAAAGAAAAACAAGGAAAAAATGGGAAATAACATGAAAAAAGAAAAAAATGGAAAAAAGAGAAAATGAGAAAAATGGGAAGAATGACTAAAGAGGGAAAAAACAAAAAAGAAATAGAAGGGGGGGAAAGAAAAACAAGGGAAAGTAGAATGGGAAAAACGGGAAAAACAAGTAACAGAAAAAAAGAAAAATGAGAAGTAAAAATGAAAAAAAATAAGAAAAACAAGAAAAACGACTAAAAGGGGGGGAAGTAAAAAAGGAGAAAAAAGAAAAACAAGAAAAACAAGAATGGGAAATAAACAGGAAAAACGAATAAAAAGGAAAAAAGAAAAATAAGAAAAAGAAGTATGGGAAAAAACAGGAAAAACGAATAAAAAGGAAAAATGAGAAAAATGAGAAAAACTACTAAAAAGGGGGAAAATGAGAAAAAAGAGAAAGGGGGAAAAGAAAAAACAGGAAAAATATGGGAAATAACATGAAAAAAGAAAAAAATGGGAAAAAAAGAAAAATGAGAAAAATGAGAATGGGAAAAATGAGAAAAATGAGAAAAACGACTAAAGAGGGAGGAAACAAGAATGGGAAAATTAGGGGGAAAAAGAGAAAAGGGGAAAAAAGAAAAACAAGGAAAAAATGGGAAATAACATGAAAAAAGAAAAAAATGGAAAAAAGAGAAAATGGGAAAATGAGAAAAATGGGAAGAACGACTAAAGAGGGAAAAAACAAAAAAGAAATAGAAGGGGGGAAAAAGAAAAAAAGGGAAAGAAGAATGGGAAAAACGGGAAAAACAAGTAACAGAAAAAAAGAAAAATGAGAAGTAAAAATGAAAAAAAATAAGAAAAACAAGAAAAACGACTAAAAGGGGGGGAAATAAAAAAGGAGAAAAAAGAAAAACAAGAAAAACAAGAATGGGAAATAAACAGGAAAAACGAATAAAAGGAAAAAAGAAAAACAAGAAAAGGAAGTATGGGAAAAAACAGGAAAAACGAATAAAATGGAAAAATGAGAAAAATGAGAAAAACTACTAAAAAGGGGGAAAATGAGAAAAAAGAGAAAGGGGGAAAAGAAAAACAAGGAAAAATATGGGAAATAACATGAAAAAAGAAAAAAATGGGAAAAAAAGAAAAATGAGAAAAATGAGAATGGGAAAAATGAGAAAAATGAGAAAAACGACTAAAGAGTGAGAAAACAAGAATGTGAAAAATAGGGAAAAAAGAGAAAAGGGGGAAAAAGAAAAACAAGAATGGGAAAAAACAGGAATAATGAATAAACTGGAAAAAAGAAAAATGAGAAAAATGAAAAAACGACTAAAGAGGGAAAAAATAAAAGAACAAAAGGAGAAAGTGGAAAAAAGAAAAATAAGGAAGACAAGAACCAGAAAAAATGGGAAAAACGAAAAAAAATGGAAAAAAAGAAAATTGAGAAAAATGAGAAAAACTACTAAAAAGGGGAAAAAAGAGGAAAAAGAGAAAGGGGAAAAAAGAAAAACAAGGAAACAAATGGGAAATAACATGAAAAAAGAAAAAAATGGAAAAAAAAGAATAATGAGAAAAATGGGAAGAACGAGTATAGAAGGGAAAAAAAAAGAAATAGAAGGGGGGAAAAAGAAAAACAAGGGAAAGAAGAATGGGAAAAATGGAAAAATCAAATAACAGAAAAAAAGAAAAATGAGAAGTAAAAATAAAAAATGAGAAAAACGACTAAAAAGGGGGGAAAATAAAAAAAGAGAAAAAAGAAAAACAAGAAAAACAAGAATGGGAAATAAACAGGAAAAACGAATAAAAAGGAAAAAAGAAAAATAAGAAAAAGAAGTATGGGAAAAAACAGGAAAAACGAATAAAATGGAAAAATGAGAAAAATGAGAAAAACTACTAAAAAGGGGGAAAATGAGAAAAAAGAGAAAGGGGGAAAAGAAAAACAAGGGAAAAAATGGGAAATAACATGAAAAAAGAAAAAAATGGAAAAAAGAGAAAATGGGAAAATGAGAAAAATGGGAAGAACGACTAAAGAGGGAAAAAACAAAAAAGAAATAGAAGGGGGGAAAAAGAAAAAAAAGGGAAAGAAGAATGGGAAAAACGGGAAAAACAAGTAACAGAAAAAAAGAAAAATGAGAAGTAAAAATGAAAAAAAATAAGAAAAACAAGAAAAACGACTAAAAGGGGGGGAAATAAAAAAGGAGAAAAAAGAAAAACAAGAAAAACAAGAATGGGAAATAAACAGGAAAAACGAATAAAAGGAAAAAAGAAAAACAAGAAAAAGAAGTATGGGAAAAAACAGGAAAAACTGTTTTTGGGAAATGGGAAATAACATGAAAAAAGAAAAAAATGGGAAAAAAAGAAAAATGAGAAAAATGAGAATGGGAAAAATGAGAAAAACGGGAAAAATGACTAAAGAGGGAGAAAACAAGAATGCGAAAAATAGGGAAAAAAGAGAAAAGGGGAAAAAAGAAAAACAAGGAAAAAATGGGAAATAACATGAAAAAAGAAAAAAATGGGAAAAAAAGAAAAATGAGAAAAATGAGAATGGGAAAAATGAGAAAAATGAGAAAAACGACTAAAGAGGGAGGAAACAAGAATGGGAAAATTAGGGGAAAAAAGAGAAAAGGGGAAAAAAGAAAAACAAGGAAAAAATGGGAAATAATATGAAAAAAGAAAAAAATGGAAAAAAGAGAAAATGGGAAAAATGGGAAGAACGACTATAGAGGGAAAAAACAAAAAAGAAATAGAAGGGGGAAAAAGAAAAACAAGGGAAAGAAGAATGGGAAAAACGGGAAAAACAAATAACAGAAAAAAAGAAAAATGAGAAGTAAAAATGAAAAAAAATGAGAAAAACAAGAAAAACGACTAAAAGGGGGGGAAATAAAAAAGGAGAAAAAGAATAACAAGAAAAACAAGAATGGGAAAAAACAGGAAAAACGAATAAAATGGAAAAATGAGAAAAATGAGAAAAACTACTAAAAAGGGGAAAAAAGAGAAAAAAGAGAAAGGGGGAAAAAGAAAAACAAGGGAAAAAATGGGAAATAACATGAAAAAAGAAAAAAATGGGAAAAAAAGAAAAATGAGAAAAATGAGAATGGGAAAAATGAGAAAAATGAGAAAAACGACTAAAGAGGGAGAAAACAAGAATGGGAGAAATAGGGAAAAAAGAGAAAAGGGGAAAAAAGAAAAACAAGGAAAAAATGGGAAATAACATGAAAAAAGAAAAAAATGGAAAAAAGAGAAAATGAGAAAAATGGGAAGAATGACTAAAGAGGGAAAAAAACAAAAAAGAAATAGAAGGGGGGGAAAGAAAAACAAGGGAAAGTAGAATGGGAAAAACGGGAAAAACAAGTAACAGAAAAAAAGAAAAATGAGAAGTAAAAATAAAAAAAATGAGAAAAACAAGAAAAACGACTAAAAGGGGGGGAAATAAAAAAGGAGAAAAAGAAAAACAACAAAAACAAGAATGGGAAAAAACAGGAAAAACGAATAAAATGGAAAAAAAGAAATACGAGAAAAATAAGAAGGGGAAAAATGATAAAAACGACTAAAGAGGGAAAAACAAAAGAAGAAGAAAAAGAGAAAGTGGAACAAAGAAAAACAATAAAAATAAGAATGGGAAATAAACAGGAAAAACGAATAAAAAGGAAAAAAGAAAAATGAGAAGGGTAAAAATGAGAAAAATGAGAAAAATGACTAAAAAGGGGGAAAAAGAAAAAAGAGAAAGAAGGAAAAAAGGGGAAACAAGAAAAACAAGAAAAACAAGAATGGGAAAAAATGGGAAAAACAAATACAATGGAAAAAAAGAAAAACGAGAAAAATGAGAAGGGAAAAAATGAGAAAAACAAGAAGAACGAGAAAAACTACTAAAAAGGGGGGAAAAGGAAAAAGAGAAAGAAGGAAAAATGGGAAACAAGAAAAACAAGAATGGGAAAAAAACAGGAAAAACAAATAAAATGGAAAAAAGAGAAATGAGAAAAATGAAAAAATGACTAAAGAGGGAAAAAATAAAAGAAGAAAAAGAGAAAGTGGAACAAAGAAAAACAAGAAAAACCAGAATGGGAAATAAACAGGAAAAACGAATAAAAGGAAAAAAGAAAAACAAGAAAAAGAAGTATGGGAAAAAACAGGAAAAACGAATAAAATGGAAAAATGAGAAAAATGAGAAAAACTACTAAAAAGGGGGAAAATGAGAAAAAAGAGAAAGGGGGAAAAGAAAAACAAGGAAAAATATGGGAAATAACATGAAAAAAGAAAAAAATGGAAAAAAGAGAAAATGAGAAAAATGGGAAGAACGACTAAAGAGGGAAAAAACAAAATAGAAATAGAAGGGGGAAAAAAGAAAAACAAGGGAAAGAAGAATGGGAAAAACAGGAAAAACAAATAACAGAAAAAAAGAAAAATGAGAAGTAAAAATGAGAAAAACGAGAAAAACGACTAAAGAGGGAAAAACAAAAGAAGAAGAAAAAGAGAAAGTGGAACAAAGAAAAACAAGAAAAACAAGAATGGGAAATAAACAGGAAAAACGAATAAAAAGGAAAAAAGAAAAACAAGAAAAAGAAGTATGGGAAAAAACAGGAAAAACGAATAAAATGGAAAAATGAGAAAAATGAGAAAAACTATTAAAAAGGGGAAAAAATAGAAAAAAGAGAAAGGGGGAAAAAGAAAAACAAGGTAAATAATGGGAAATAACATGAAAAAAGAAAAAAATGGGAAAAAAAGAAAAATGAGAAAAATGAGAAAAATGAGATTGGGAAAATGAGAAAAATGAGAAAAACGACTAAACAGGGAGAAAACATGAATGGGAAAAATAGGGAAAAAAGAGAAAAGGGGGAAAAAGAAAAACAAGGAAAAAATGGGAAATAACATGAAAAAAGAAAAAAATGGAAAAAAGAGAAAATGAGAAAAATGGGAAGAATGACTATAGAGGGAAAAAACAAAAAAGAAATAGCAGGGGGGAAAAAGAAAAAGAAGGGAAAGAAGAATGGGAAAAACGGGAAAAACAAATAACAGAAAAAAAGAAAAATGAGAAGTAAAAATGAAAAAAAATGGGAAAAAATGAGAAAAACAAGAAAAACGACTAAAAGGGGGGGAAATAAAAAAGGAGAAAAAGAAAAACAAGAAAAACAAGAATGGGAAAAAACAGGAAAAACGAATAAAATGGAAAAAAAGAAATACGAGAAAAATAAGAAGGGGAAAAATGATAAAAATGACCAAAGAAGGAAAAAACAAAAGCAGAAGAAAAAGAGAAAGTGGAACAAAGAAAAACAAGAAAAAGAAGTATGGGAAAAAACAGGAAAGACGAATAAATTTGAAAAATGTGAAAAATGAGAAAAACTACTAAAAAGGGGAAAAAAGAGAAAAAAGAGAAAGGGGGAAAAAGAAAAACAAGGGAAAAAATGGGAAATAACATGAAAAAAGAAAAAAATGGGAAAAAAAGAAAAATGAGAAAAATGAGAATGGGAAAAATGAGAAAAATGAGAAAAACGACTAAAGAGGGAGGAAACAAGAATGGGAAAATTAGGGGAAAAAAGAGAAAAGGATAAAAAAGAAAAACAAGGAAAAAATGGGAAATAACATGAAAAAAGAAAAAAATGGAAAAAAGAGAAAATGAGAAAAATGGGAAGAATGACTAAAGAGGGAAAAAAACAAAAAAGAAATAGAAGGGGGGGAAAGAAAAACAAGGGAAAGTAGAATGGGAAAAACGGGAAAAACAAGTAACAGAAAAAAAGAAAAATGAGAAGTAAAAATAAAAAAAATGAGAAAAACAAGAAAAACGACTAAAAGGGGGGGAAATAAAAAAGGAGAAAAAGAAAAACAACAAAAACAAGAATGGGAAAAAACAGGAAAAACGAATAAAATGGAAAAAAAGAAATACGAGAAAAATAAGAAGGGGAAAAATGATAAAAACGACTAAAGAGGGAAAAACAAAAGAAGAAGAAAAAGAGAAAGTGGAACAAAGAAAAACAATAAAAATAAGAATGGGAAATAAACAGGAAAAACGAATAAAAAGGAAAAAAGAAAAATGAGAAGGGTAAAAATGAGAAAAATGAGAAAAATGACTAAAAAGGGGGAAAAAGAAAAAAGAGAAAGAAGGAAAAAAGGGGAAACAAGAAAAACAAGAAAAACAAGAATGGGAAAAAATGGGAAAAACAAATACAATGGAAAAAAAGAAAAACGAGAAAAATGAGAAGGGAAAAAATGAGAAAAACAAGAAGAACGAGAAAAACTACTAAAAAGGGGGGAAAAGGAAAAAGAGAAAGAAGGAAAAATGGGAAACAAGAAAAACAAGAATGGGAAAAAACAGGAAAAACAAATAAAATGGAAAAAAGAGAAATGAGAAAAATGAAAAAATGACTAAAGAGGGAAAAAATAAAAGAAGAAAAAGAGAAAGTGGAACAAAGAAAAACAAGAAAAACCAGAATGGGAAATAAACAGGAAAAACGAATAAAAGGAAAAAAGAAAAACAAGAAAAAGAAGTATGGGAAAAAACAGGAAAAACGAATAAAATGGAAAAATGAGAAAAATGAGAAAAACTACTAAAAAGGGGGAAAATGAGAAAAAAGAGAAAGGGGGAAAAGAAAAACAAGGAAAAATATGGGAAATAACATGAAAAAAGAAAAAAATGGAAAAAAGAGAAAATGAGAAAAATGGGAAGAACGACTAAAGAGGGAAAAAACAAAATAGAAATAGAAGGGGGAAAAAAGAAAAACAAGGGAAAGAAGAATGGGAAAAACAGGAAAAACAAATAACAGAAAAAAAGAAAAATGAGAAGTAAAAATGAGAAAAACGAGAAAAACGACTAAAGAGGGAAAAACAAAAGAAGAAGAAAAAGAGAAAGTGGAACAAAGAAAAACAAGAAAAACAAGAATGGGAAATAAACAGGAAAAACGAATAAAAAGGAAAAAAGAAAAACAAGAAAAAGAAGTATGGGAAAAAACAGGAAAAACGAATAAAATGGAAAAATGAGAAAAATGAGAAAAACTATTAAAAAGGGGAAAAAATAGAAAAAAGAGAAAGGGGGAAAAAGAAAAACAAGGTAAATAATGGGAAATAACATGAAAAAAGAAAAAAATGGGAAAAAAAGAAAAATGAGAAAAATGAGAAAAATGACATTGGGAAAATGAGAAAAATGAGAAAAACGACTAAACAGGGAGAAAACATGAATGGGAAAAATAGGGAAAAAAGAGAAAAGGGGGAAAAAGAAAAACAAGGAAAAAATGGGAAATAACATGAAAAAAGAAAAAAATGGAAAAAAGAGAAAATGAGAAAAATGGGAAGAATGACTAAAGAGGGAAAAAACAAAAAAGAAATAGAAGGGGGGGAAAGAAAAACAAGGGAAAGTAGAATGGGAAAAACGGGAAAAACAAGTAACAGAAAAAAAGAAAAATGAGAAGTAAAAATGAAAAAAAATAAGAAAAACAAGAAAAACGACTAAAAGGGGGGGAAGTAAAAAAGGAGAAAAAAGAAAAACAAGAAAAACAAGAATGGGAAATAAACAGGAAAAACGAATAAAAAGGAAAAAAGAAAAATAAGAAAAAGAAGTATGGGAAAAAACAGGAAAAACGAATAAAAAGGAAAAATGAGAAAAATGAGAAAAACTACTAAAAAGGGGGAAAATGAGAAAAAAGAGAAAGGGGGAAAAGAAAAAACAGGAAAAATATGGGAAATAACATGAAAAAAGAAAAAAATGGGAAAAAAAGAAAAATGAGAAAAATGAGAATGGGAAAAATGAGAAAAATGAGAAAAACGACTAAAGAGGGAGGAAACAAGAATGGGAAAATTAGGGGGAAAAAGAGAAAAGGGGAAAAAAGAAAAACAAGGAAAAAATGGGAAATAACATGAAAAAAGAAAAAAATGGAAAAAAGAGAAAATGGGAAAATGAGAAAAATGGGAAGAACGACTAAAGAGGGAAAAAACAAAAAAGAAATAGAAGGGGGGAAAAAGAAAAAAAGGGAAAGAAGAATGGGAAAAACGGGAAAAACAAGTAACAGAAAAAAAGAAAAATGAGAAGTAAAAATGAAAAAAAATAAGAAAAACAAGAAAAACGACTAAAAGGGGGGGAAATAAAAAAGGAGAAAAAAGAAAAACAAGAAAAACAAGAATGGGAAATAAACAGGAAAAACGAATAAAAGGAAAAAAGAAAAACAAGAAAAAGAAGTATGGGAAAAAACAGGAAAAACGAATAAAATGGAAAAATGAGAAAAATGAGAAAAACTACTAAAAGGGGGAAAATGAGAAAAAAGAGAAAGGGGGAAAAGAAAAACAAGGAAAAATATGGGAAATAACATGAAAAAAGAAAAAAATGGGAAAAAAAGAAAAATGAGAAAAATGAGAATGGAAAAATGAGAAAAATGAGAAAAACGACTAAAGAGTGAGAAAACAAGAATGTGAAAAATAGGGAAAAAAGAGAAAAGGGGGAAAAAGAAAAACAAGAATGGGAAAAAACAGGAATAATGAATAAACTGGAAAAAAGAAAAATGAGAAAAATGAAAAAACGACTAAAGAGGGAAAAAATAAAAGAACAAAAGGAGAAAGTGGAAAAAAGAAAAATAAGGAAGACAAGAACCAGAAAAAATGGGAAAAACGAAAAAAAATGGAAAAAAAGAAAATTGAGAAAAATGAGAAAAACTACTAAAAAGGGGAAAAAAGAGGAAAAAGAGAAAGGGGAAAAAAGAAAAACAAGGAAACAAATGGGAAATAACATGAAAAAAGAAAAAAATGGAAAAAAAAGAATAATGAGAAAAATGGGAAGAACGAGTATAGAAGGGAAAAAAAAAGAATAGAAGGGGGGAAAAAGAAAAACAAGGAAAGAAGAATGGGAAAAATGGAAAAATCAAATAACAGAAAAAAAGAAAAATGAGAAGTAAAAATAAAAAATGAGAAAAACGACTAAAAAGGGGGGAAAATAAAAAAAGAGAAAAAAGAAAAACAAGAAAAACAAGAATGGGAAATAAACAGGAAAAACGAATAAAAAGGAAAAAAGAAAAATAAGAAAAAGAAGTATGGGAAAAAACAGGAAAAACGAATAAAATGGAAAAATGAGAAAAATGAGAAAAACTACTAAAAAGGGGGAAAATGAGAAAAAAGAGAAAGGGGGAAAAGAAAAACAAGGGAAAAAATGGGAAATAACATGAAAAAAGAAAAAAATGGAAAAAAGAGAAAATGGGAAAATGAGAAAAATGGGAAGAACGACTAAAGAGGGAAAAAACAAAAAAGAAATAGAAGGGGGGAAAAAGAAAAAAAAGGGAAAGAAGAATGGGAAAAACGGGAAAAACAAGTAACAGAAAAAAAGAAAAATGAGAAGTAAAAATGAAAAAAAATAAGAAAAACAAGAAAAACGACTAAAAGGGGGGGAAATAAAAAAGGAGAAAAAGAAAAACAAGAAAAACAAGAATGGGAAATAAACAGGAAAAACGAATAAAAGGAAAAAAGAAAAACAAGAAAAAGAAGTATGGGAAAAAACAGGAAAAACTGTTTTTGGGAAATGGGAAATAACATGAAAAAAGAAAAAAATGGGAAAAAAAGAAAAATGAGAAAAATGAGAATGGGAAAAATGAGAAAAACGGGAAAAATGACTAAAGAGGGAGAAAACAAGAATGCGAAAAATAGGGAAAAAAGAGAAAAGGGGAAAAAAGAAAAACAAGGAAAAAATGGGAAATAACATGAAAAAAGAAAAAAATGGGGAAAAAAAGAAAAATGAGAAAAATGAGAATGGGAAAAATGAGAAAAATGAGAAAAACGACTAAAGAGGGAGGAAACAAGAATGGGAAAATTAGGGGAAAAAAGAGAAAAGGGGAAAAAAGAAAAACAAGGAAAAAATGGGAAATAATATGAAAAAAGAAAAAAATGGAAAAAAGAGAAAATGGGAAAAATGGGAAGAACGACTATAGAGGGAAAAAACAAAAAGAAATAGAAGGGGGAAAAAGAAAAACAAGGGAAAGAAGAATGGGAAAAACGGGAAAAACAAATAACAGAAAAAAAGAAAAATGAGAAGTAAAAATGAAAAAAAATGAGAAAAACAAGAAAAACGACTAAAAGGGGGGGAAATAAAAAAGGAGAAAAAGAATAACAAGAAAAACAAGAATGGGAAAAAACAGGAAAAACGAATAAAATGGAAAAATGAGAAAAATGAGAAAAACTACTAAAAAGGGGAAAAAAGAGAAAAAAGAGAAAGGGGGGAAAAAGAAAAACAAGGGAAAAAATGGGAAATAACATGAAAAAAGAAAAAAATGGGGAAAAAAAGAAAAATGAGAAAAATGAGAATGGGAAAAATGAGAAAAATGAGAAAAACGACTAAAGAGGGAGGAAAACAAGAATGGGAGAAATAGGGAAAAAAGAGAAAAGGGGAAAAAAGAAAAACAAGGAAAAAATGGGAAATAACATGAAAAAAGAAAAAAATGGAAAAAAGAGAAAATGAGAAAAATGGGAAGAATGACTAAAGAGGGAAAAAAACAAAAAAGAAATAGAAGGGGGGGAAAGAAAAACAAGGGAAAGTAGAATGGGAAAAACGGGAAAAACAAGTAACAGAAAAAAAGAAAAATGAGAAGTAAAAATAAAAAAAATGAGAAAAACAAGAAAAACGACTAAAAGGGGGGGAAATAAAAAAGGAGAAAAAGAAAAACAACAAAAACAAGAATGGGAAAAAACAGGAAAAACGAATAAAATGGAAAAAAAGAAATACGAGAAAAATAAGAAGGGGAAAAATGATAAAAACGACTAAAGAGGGAAAAACAAAAGAAGAAGAAAAAGAGAAAGTGGAACAAAGAAAAACAATAAAAATAAGAATGGGAAATAAACAGAAAAACGAATAAAAAGGAAAAAAGAAAAATGAGAAGGGTAAAAATGAGAAAAATGAGAAAAATGACTAAAAAGGGGGAAAAAGAAAAAAGAGAAAGAAGGAAAAAAGGGGAAACAAGAAAAACAAGAAAAACAAGAATGGGAAAAAATGGGAAAAACAAATACAATGGAAAAAAAGAAAAACGAGAAAAATGAGAAGGGAAAAAATGAGAAAAACAAGAAGAACGAGAAAAACTACTAAAAAGGGGGGAAAAGGAAAAAGAGAAAGAAGGAAAAATGGGAAACAAGAAAAACAAGAATGGGAAAAAACAGGAAAAACAAATAAAATGGAAAAAAGAGAAATGAGGAAAAATGAAAAAATGACTAAAGAGGGAAAAAATAAAAGAAGAAAAAGAGAAAGTGGAACAAAGAAAAACAAGAAAAACCAGAATGGGAAATAAACAGGAAAAACGAATAAAAGGAAAAAAGAAAAACAAGAAAAAGAAGTATGGGAAAAAACAGGAAAAACGAATAAAATGGAAAAATGAGAAAAATGAGAAAAACTACTAAAAAGGGGGAAAATGAGAAAAAAGAGAAAGGGGGGAAAAGAAAAACAAGGAAAAATATGGGAAATAACATGAAAAAAGAAAAAAATGGAAAAAAGAGAAAATGAGAAAAATGGGAAGAACGACTAAAGAGGGAAAAAACAAAATAGAAATAGAAGGGGGAAAAAAGAAAAACAAGGGAAAGAAGAATGGGAAAAACAGGAAAAACAAATAACAGAAAAAAAGAAAAATGAGAAGTAAAAATGAGAAAAACGAGAAAAACGACTAAAGAGGGAAAAACAAAAGAAGAAGAAAAAGAGAAAGTGGAACAAAGAAAAACAAGAAAAACAAGAATGGGAAATAAACAGGAAAAACGAATAAAAAGGAAAAAAGAAAAACAAGAAAAAGAAGTATGGGAAAAAACAGGAAAAACGAATAAAATGGAAAAATGAGAAAAATGAGAAAAACTATTAAAAGGGGAAAAAATAGAAAAAAGAGAAAGGGGGAAAAAGAAAAACAAGGTAAATAATGGGAAATAACATGAAAAAAGAAAAAAATGGGAAAAAAAGAAAAATGAGAAAAATGAGAAAAATGACATGGGAAAATGAGAAAAATGAGAAAAACGACTAAACAGGGAGAAAACATGAATGGGAAAAATAGGGAAAAAAGAGAAAAGGGGGAAAAAGAAAAACAAGGAAAAAATGGGAAATAACATGAAAAAAGAAAAAAATGGAAAAAAGAGAAAATGAGAAAAAATGGGAAGAATGACTAAAGAGGGAAAAAACAAAAAAGAAATAGAAGGGGGGGGAAAGAAAAACAAGGGAAAGTAGAATGGGAAAAACGGGAAAAACAAGTAACAGAAAAAAAGAAAAATGAGAAGTAAAAATGAAAAAAAATAAGAAAAACAAGAAAAACGACTAAAAGGGGGGGAAGTAAAAAAGGAGAAAAAAGAAAAACAAGAAAAACAAGAATGGGAAATAAACAGGAAAAACGAATAAAAAGGAAAAAAGAAAAATAAGAAAAAGAAGTATGGGAAAAAACAGGAAAAACGAATAAAAAGGAAAAATGAGAAAAATGAGAAAAACTACTAAAAAGGGGGAAAATGAGAAAAAAGAGAAAGGGGGAAAAGAAAAAACAGGAAAAATATGGGAAATAACATGAAAAAAGAAAAAAATGGGAAAAAAAGAAAAATGAGAAAAATGAGAATGGGAAAAATGAGAAAAATGAGAAAAACGACTAAAGAGGGAGGAAACAAGAATGGGAAAATTAGGGGGAAAAAGAGAAAAGGGGAAAAAAGAAAAACAAGGAAAAAATGGGAAATAACATGAAAAAAGAAAAAAATGGAAAAAAGAGAAAATGGGAAAATGAGAAAAATGGGAAGAACGACTAAAGAGGGAAAAAAACAAAAAAGAAATAGAAGGGGGGAAAAAGAAAAAAAGGGAAAGAAGAATGGGAAAAACGGGAAAAACAAGTAACAGAAAAAAAGAAAAATGAGAAGTAAAAATGAAAAAAAATAAGAAAAACAAGAAAAACGACTAAAAGGGGGGGAAATAAAAAAGGAGAAAAAAGAAAAACAAGAAAAACAAGAATGGGAAATAAACAGGAAAAACGAATAAAAGGAAAAAAGAAAAACAAGAAAAAGAAGTATGGAAAAAACAGGAAAAACGAATAAAATGGAAAAATGAGAAAAATGAGAAAAACTACTAAAAAGGGGGAAAATGAGAAAAAAGAGAAAGGGGG
>JALMGJ010000101.1:157682-302414 GCA_023362775.1 Charina bottae | reverse complement strand
TAACTAAAGGAGATGAACTAATTTTTGTTTCTAAAGCCCCAGAGTTCAGTTAGAAATGATATTTATTTATTATTATTTATTATTCAAATTTATCACCACCCATCTCCACGACAGTAGACTCTGGATATACTTATATAGCATATTTATATAGATGAATGTGCACACACAGAGGCATAGAATATATATGTGAATTTGTTCCTTTTAGTTCTATCAAACATTGTCCCCAGCATTTGGGGTTACAGTCTTGTGTACCCCCAAATTAACGGTGTCATGTAGGATTAAATCGGGTGGGCAATGTCAGGCCCACGGGCCATATAAGGCCCGCGGGGCTCCCGCCTGCAAACCCCACCCCTTCCATGCGATTGTCTCCTGCCCGCAAACCCCGCCCCCCAGTGCTTGTGATTGGCTCCCGCCCGCAAACTCCGGCCCCCGGTCTGCGGAAATCCCAGAAACCCCGCCCCCCACCTCCACCCCCCCCCCCCCGGTCCCCGGTTATAAATATCCAAATGGCCCTTGGCAGAAAAAAGGTTCCCCACCCCTGGATTAAGTGAACAAGATCAGGCTGGATTGTAAATCAGCCAATACCAACCTTTTCCTTTATGTGGATGACAAACACAGGTGTTGAAAGATTTGAGGACTGCCATGTGTGTATCTGGAAAGGGCAACCCAGATTGCACCAGGGACAACCAGCAGAGATTCAAAATGGAAGGAATATGAATTAAAACTTAAACGGCCCAAATCTCACAAGATAGTTAAATTTCCATGAGATTTAGGGCAAGAATTTATTGAGTATCTATGCAGATCGCACAAAGGTCTTCTTTATTCTAAGTACCGATAAATCGAAGAACTGAAAGATCTTCCATTTTGTTAAAGCAGTATTTCTCAACCTTGGCCGTTTTAAGATGTGTGGACTTCAACTCCCTATGCTGGCTGGGGAATTCTGGGAGGTGAAGTCCACACATCTTCAAACGGCCAAGGTTGAGAAACACAAGTTAAAGAGAGGAAAAGGAAGCATTTAGAAGCAAGAAGCTGGAGGGGGTGGTGGCAATTATTATTCCTTCTGATTCTTTTTGGTCTAGCCCTCCACTGATTCTTGCTAGGAGGAAGCAAAATATTTTGGGAAGCAAAGCCACACTGCACCCTTTGCAGACAACTTTGCCCGTGGTTTCAGGTGGCCGTTGTAGATTTACAGAACATCACATTGTTTTGTGGCATTTCAAAGGTTAACATGTTGGTTGCATTCACACAAGCTTAATCTGGTTACTGAACTATGCTGTTTTCTGGATCTGCAGAACGCACTGAACCCTAAACTCACCAGAGGCTGAGTTTGCACAACATATTGGATGAAAATATGTGCAAATGCATTACCTGACGTGGCTGACATAGCTATTCAGCTGTGGCAGCGTTATTTTCTGGGTCCCACCCATTCTTCCAATGCATGTGGGCATCCTTCCAAAATTCTCCATTTGAATTGATCTCTAGACTTCAGAACTTGTTTCTGAAATGTAATTGCTATATATAGACTCTGCCCGGCTCCATGTTTTAGCTGCCAAATATTGTTCACAGCTCTGCACAGAGACCAGAAAAGTTTGTCCCATTTTTCAGACATTTCCATTTATCTGGGTCTTATCACCCTCATCTCTGTCTTGCTGAACTGCCTAAGGCGTTATAATTTGGCGGTATGCTAGCGTGTAGATAAAACACCACAAAAAAGCAAAATAATTTTGTTGTGACTATATGCTGAAAGTCCTCTCACCTGATCTTTCACCAATGTGGAGGAATTTATGGGCACATTGTGTATGAAGAATTTCAATGCAATCATAGATGCTCAAGATGCTTTTGAGTGGGATATACTGACGCCAGGCTTGTCGATTGGAAGATCGCAAGTTTGGAGGTTCGAATCCCTAGCCCCGCATGACGGAGTGAGCTCCTGCACTTGCCCCAGCTCTTGCCAACCTAGCAATTCGAAAGCATGCAAATGCAATTAGATGAATAGGTACCACTTTGCTGGGTAGGTAACAGCGTTCCGCGTGCGTCATGCCGGCCACATGACCACGGAAGCGTCTTCGGACAGCGCTGGCTCTTCAGCTAACAAACGGAGATGAGCACCGGCCCCTAGAGTCGGATACAACTGCACACATGTGCGGGGGGAACCTTTACTTTTTTACTAGTAAACACTGCACAAAAATAATGTTGATGACAATTTATATAGAACCACACCAAGATCCTGCATGTTTTATTAATATACGTAGATATAAATGCAGAAACTGCTGAGTCTCTTCAGGTAGAGCAGTATTTTTCAAACTTGGCAACTTTAAGATGTGTGGACTTTAACTCCCAGAATTCTTAGCATTTAGATTGTAATCAGCATTTAGATTCTTAGCATTTAATTAATGCAAATTAAAGCATATCTAAAAGATGGCTGTCCATCATCTATTTCAGGAGTGGGGAACCTTTTTTCTGCCAAGGGCCATTTGGATATTTATAACTGGGGACCGGGGGGTGGGGGTGGGGGGCGGGGTTTCTGGGATTTCTGCGGACCAGGGGCCGGAGTTTGTGGGTGGGAGCCAATCACAAGCACTGGGGGGCGGGGTTTGCGGGCGGGAGCCCCACAGGCCTTAGGCGGGAGCCCCGCGGGCCACCCCTGATCTATTTAGACCCATGCAGTCAAAAGGAGCCCATCACCTCTTTGTGTGATAGGTTCCTTTGCCAAACTACTCTGTTAGAAAAGTGTTTTTTTTTTAAAAGAAAGCTCTCAACTGGAATCTTCCTCCCTTAACCTGACTCCATTGTCCTTTGCTCCGGAGTGATGTAGAGTGAGTAGAAATTTCGCTTGAACACCTACTACTTTGAGGAACAGTTCCTTGAACACGGAGGTTCACCGGTTAGCTATTGTAGTTCTTAGCCCAGAGAGAAAGAATGTTTCCCCCTTATTGTCTGTTTTGAACTTATGCCCAATCAAATTTCATGGGAGATTGATGTCCCCCAAATCTAGTATGGTGTGAAATTAGAAGAGAACATGGGTCTCGGTGAAGAATTTCTACAATAGCTTTTCCCGTTTTTGTGTAAATTTATGGGCATCCTGTTGATTATCTTCTTCTCCCTTGGTTTTTTATTTTAATATAACCAATCACTGCCCTTTTCTTCACCTCATTCAACTGTACCTTGTCCTCTTTCAAGACTCCATATTTAAGTCCTCCCCAGTCCCAGAGGCTCCGTGAGGGACTTTAGGCCAGTTCCTGGCCCTCAGCCCAAGGGCCACATTGGGGTTGAAGGTGTAGATCAGTGTTTCTCAACCTTGCCAACTTTAAGATGGGTGGACTTCAACTCCCAGAATTCCCCAGCCAGCCATGCTGGCTGGGGAATTCTGGGAGTTGAAGTCCACCCAACTTAAAGTTGCCAAGGTTGAGAAACACTGCTGTAGATGCTGGACTGGACCCAGATTCTAGCCTCCCCCCTAGCCACAGATGCTCCCTGGGTGTCTTAGAGAGCCAGTCACACTCTCTAAGCCAAACCTACCTCAGAACATAGTTATTGTGGAGAAATATTGGGGGAGGGTGGGTTTTTAGCTACCATGAGCTCCAGAAGGAAAAGTGGCATATAAATCTAACGAATGAATCTAGGACTGCATCTCCATAGCTTTTAAAATCTTTGTTGCAAGGGGCTTAATGGATGATGCTTCCATCACAAGTTGTAGGGACCACAATGTATTCAACTATCAAAATAGAGTAATCTGCAGAAGCAGGAAATATTCAGGGAGAAGCTATCTAAAAAATAGCAGACACTGCCATCTAGTGGTAACATTTAACTGTCCACCAGCATCACAGAAAACAGAGATAAAGGTTTGGGGGAGTTCTCCAGGTTCAACCTGGTTAAAAAGGTAAAGGTTCCCCCCGCACACTTGTGCAGTCGTGTCCGACTCTAGGGGCCGCTGCTCATCTCCGTTTGTTAGCCAAAGAGCCAGCGTTGTCCGAAGACGCTTCCACGGTCATGTGGCCGCATGACGCACGCGGAACGCTGTTACCTACCCACCAAAGTGGCACCTATTCATCTACTTGCATTTGCATGCTTTCGAATTGCTAGGCTGGCAAGAGCTGGGGCGAGTGCGGGAGCTCACTCCGTCACGCGGGGCTAGGGATTCGAACCTCCGAACTTGCGATCTTCCGATCAACAAGCCTGGCGTCTTACCCGCTGAGCCACCACGCCCCTCAACCTGGTTAAGTGGTTGCCAAATTAATCCATTTAAAGAATACATGGAACCAGACACTGACCAAATGCATCCCTACAACACACAAAGGTTTAAAGCCAGCAAAGCTTAGCATGTGGTGTGAATGCTAAGTTTATCATTGACATGGTTAAACGTGTTGTGTGAACACAGCCAGGAAGTCCAAGACAGGAAGCGATTTCTCCATAGCAAACAAAAATGAGGAGGCAGAAAACCACAAGGCAACAATTGTGATACTGGAATTATTGGAAAGACATTTATTTTTACTTCCAACTTGAATGCAAACCATTGAAAATGGTTCACCTCTCAGTATATAGATGTCAAGTTCTCAATTGATAGGGTGGCAAAAATGTCCATTTTGCATTTACTCTGACACTGCAAATCCATCCCTCAAACTATTTATCAGAGAAACATAAAAGTGACATGTTTGGGATCTGCAGACATTTGTCTCCATCCACCAATGTTCCCTAACTAGAAAAAATGCAAAATAGTTCAGTGAAAAAGCAGGAAAATGAGCCTGAAAGATATCTCTAAGTGTCTTTGACCCACTCGTCAAAAGTTCTGCTTGAATCCTTAGAAATGTGTTTTTAAAAATGGCAAGAATGCTTCTGAACATGCAGAAAGTGCCCTGCTTAATTACAGGGGTTGGCGACCTCCTGGTGGCTGGCAAGGCCCTACATTGTAACGGGCCACAGTGGGTGTGGTGGTGATAAAAAAACAGGTGGGAGTTACACGTGGGCAGAGTGAAGGTTCGTTTGTGTTTATTTTTGTGCTTTGAGAAGTTATCCAGGTATTGTTAAATTGATATATACTTCAACAATTTAATTCTACTTCAAATCTTATACTACAGCCCTCGGCATTTCCTTTATAATAGGTGTGCCACTGATTTTTTAGTATCTGGACCACCAAATTTTAGCAGATAAGTCAGAAAGGAATTTGGGGGCTATGAAGGTTTGGGATTAGCGATTGCCGATCCCTGCCTTACCACAACCACTCTGGAAGGAAAAGACCTTCCTTATTTCACCTTAAAAGGCCACCTTATTTCACAAGCAAAGGAAAACATATTTGCCTATATGTCTATGAAGGTTCTCAGTCATCCAGGTGGAATTGTCTGTAGCTTGAATCATGTCAACTGGATTTCTATTTTCTCAGTGGAAACGTTTCGCTCCTTATCCAAGGAGCTTCTTCAGTCTGAGCAAAGTTGGTAAGGGAATCCCTTACCAACTTTGCTCAGACTGAAGAAGCTCCTTGGATAAGGAGCGAAACGTTTCCACTGAGAAAATAGAAATCCAGTTGACATGATTCAAGCTACAGATTTGCCTATATATTTATATTCATTCCAGGGACCTTTTTCCTGGGGAAATGTGCACTTTTAGATTGCAGAGGAAGATTCCTGCAGCTTGATCACAGATGCCTCGTCTGTTCCAGCAGAGGAAAATAAAAAGGTACCAATCGAAGCGAAATAAAAAGGTACGGATAATGACTGGCCTTTAACAATTTTTTCTCCCAGATCCTTGCCCTTGCGGGCTGCCTCTTTGACCATCAGCTGTTGGAAATAAGACTGCCTGCTCCAGAGGTGTCTGTAGGGTGTGGTCAAAAAAGTCAAGATGGCGGCCACAGCAGTGTGATTGAAGCTTCACCTGTTTGTGTGTGTGTGCATGACCCTGCTCCAAGAAATTTAATATATTAGCCTTATGCTGAGCGTTATTGTCGAATCATCACTCAGCTCTGGTCTTGCAGACACTTAGGCAGGATTCACACAACACAGCAGGCTAAAATGTGTTGTCATGGGTTGTGTGAACACAGCTTGTGGGGTTACCTTCTGATTCAATGGCCCCACTTCCACAGAACGCTCATCTTGGTTAATGGCAGGATGCTAATGAGTTATTGGAACATCAACAAGAGGTTAATCGATCTACTCCAGTGTTTCTCAACCTTGGCAGCTTGAAGATGGGTGGACTTCAGCTCCACCCATCTTCAAGCTGTGAAGGTTGAGAAACACTGATCTAGTCAGTTTAATCAAAGCAAACACTCATTTCCATAAAGTATCTTCACCCACTACAGGAGTGGGGGAGAGGGCAAAAAAGTCAAGATGGTAGCTGCAATGATGCAATTGAAGCTTCACCCCCTTTTTTCACGCATCACAACAAACATAAAAAGGGGCAGGGTTTCAGTCATGTGGTCATGGCTGCCACGTTGAACTTTTTTAACACCTCTTTCCGACACCCTTGACCTGCTTAGTGATGTTGTGGGATTACCTAAACCTAAACCGACCCATTTTGAATATCTAGACCTCCAAGAAAAAGCTGGAGAGAGAGAATGGCTGAAAAGAAAGCTTCTCTATTACAGAACACACTGCCAAGGCTCGGCAGCAAAGAACACGCCTCCCAAATGCTGATTGACTGCACTGGGCAAGTTGAGTCTACCACTGGCTGGCTGACTGGCCAATGAGAAGGGCTGTGGCAAAAGGAAGCTTTGCTGGTATTCTTTGATGCAAAGGCTTATGGGAGTGTTTCTCAACCTTAGCAACTTTAATCTGTATGGACTTCAAAGCCCAGAATTCCCCAGCCAGCAATTCTGGGATTTGAAGTCCATACAGTCCACACAGCTTAAAGTTGCCAAGGTTGAGAAACACTGGTTTATGGGATAGCAGGCATGTACCAGAGAAAGTGAATGAAGATTCACTTTCCATTTTCTAAATGGTGATTTTCTTTTTAACCTGTTAGCATAATAGTATGTGCTTTCGGAATAAGTGGTAAGATTTGAGTAAGGTAGTGATGGGCTTAAAGGGCCAGTGCATAAACCCAGGAAATTCAGCCAATCACGGTTTAGATAACTAGGCTGAAGACTTAATATGGTCTGATTGTGCTGCTGCCATAAAGTCCTCACATAAGGTGGCCTGTAGCAGAGAAGTCAGCAGGAAGAATCAATGCTGGAGCGTATACATTTATTCTCCCAGAAAAGCTGGATTTGCACATCACACTTATCTTGATTACCAAGTTAATTCATGTTTTGGATTTGCACAATAAATGGAATCATAAATTAAATAAAAATGCGTTGGGTTCTTACAACATACTCACCCCCCCAAAAAAAAAAGCTAACCAAAATTGAAGTTAACCAAGTTTAGCATCTTGTGTGAATGTAGCCAATGGGTTTTTAAGATGTGGAGTCCTTGGTGCTCTCTGAGCTTGGTTGTTTGCTTGCAGATATTTCATGACCCAACTAGGTAACATCATCAGTGCGACTGTAAACACCATCATCATCTTGCCCTGATGATGTTACCTAGTTGGGTCATGAAACGTCTGCAAGCAAACAACCAAGCTCAGAGAGCACCAAGGACTCCACAGTTCAACCCTGAGCTACAGAGATTCTCTTCTATTGGCTTTTAAGATGCCACACTGGTTGGATTCACACACTGCAGTAAGCCAAGACCAAGCAAATCACACTGTGGCTCAATGTAAGGTGTACGCTGATCTAGAATCAAGAGCTTATTTGAAACATGGCTAGGTAGAGCGGCAGCAGATTGTGGACTTCTCCTTCATAAATACCCTGTTGGGCAGTGGATCCTAAATAGGGCTGCTCAGTCGTGGATACAGCTGCCGAACTACTCAACTGCCTCGATCCTTGAGTCAGGGCGACTGAATCCGTATCCGGAAACCTATGCCCTCACTGTGGGAGGTTGTGCGGATCCAGAATTGGCCTTTACAGCCACTTACGGATCCACCATTAAAATTTTACCTTTGGAAGACAATCTTACTCGGCTACGAGTGATCGCCAATGAATGAATGAGTTGGGCAGTAAAACCAACTAGCTAACACCAGGGCGAGGTGATGATGGTGTTTACACCTGCACTGATGATGTTACCTAGTTGGCAGTAAAAGGGGTAAGATTCGTGTGAGCCTCAGTTGACTAATCATTGTGCCAAAGATGACGTGGGCCTTCCATTCTCCCAAACATCTGGCCAAGCTTCCCAAAAACTAGCCTCATACGTCACTCTGGACAAAATATTGTTAGCAACACAATTTCAGGATCATTATTACCACCATTAATATTTTGGCTTCTCTCTGGAGCATGAGGCATCACAATTAGGGAAGAAGTGCAGTTTTCCTTATCAGCCTTCGCTCAACTTTCCTCTCCTACCGACTCGGTTTTCTCACCTTTCTAAAGGCAGAGGACTTATGCTGATGATTAGCCACGTTTGCTAATCCAAGCAAGCAATGACAAGCATTATTTATTTATTATTTAAATTTATCCCCACCCATCTCCTCGAATAGGGGACTCCTTATCCTTAGTTCACCTTTTCTGATTCTTTTTCAGAGCCATCTCTAACCTAAGTGGAATCGCTACTGCTTATTGCTGGGAGAATTTTTACATAATGGGAAGAATTATTATACAGGTAGTCCTCACTTAACAACCATTCATTTAGTGATGGTTTGGACTCACAACAGTGTTGAAAATAATGACTTATGACCGGTTCTCACACTTATGCCCGTTGCAGCATCCCCGCAATCACGTGATCGCAATTTGGGCGCTTGGCAACCGGTTCGCATTTATGACCGTCGCAGCATCCCGTGGTCACGTGATCGCCATTTTTGACCTTCCTGTCTGGCTTCTGGCAAGCAAAATCAACGAGGAACCATGTGATTCGCTTAACGACCACATGGTTCGCTTAGCACCCACAGTGATTCGCTTAACCACCACCACAAAAAGGTCGGAAAATCAGGTCGGATTCGCTTAACGACCGCTTTACTTATCAACTGAAATTCCGGTCCCAATTGTGGTCGTTAAGTGAGGACTACCTGTACTTTTATATGCTCCAAATCTGCTGCAAATAACCTGCTCTCTGTTCTACCCGCTCCTGAGTTTTTCTTTTATGGGGAAGCTTTTCTTGCATGTACAATTCTGCAATCAGTTGTTTCCCTACTTTGGCCCTGCTACGATTGACAGGTGAACACAATTTGGATGGGCATTCATTCTTTTTCTCTTGCACATACTGTATGCACACTCGAACATACAGCCACATCCATTGAGTACGTGTGGATAAGCTGAGCTCCTGATTATTTCTGCCACTCCTCTGTAGCAGACAGCGGCAGGCGATGGGAGGGAACACTGGATTGCTTCTGTTCTTCTGCCAGAGGCCTGGAGAGAAGGAACGAGTAATGATAACCCTTGATATAATCTTCCTGCGGATGGAGGTCCATGGGGACATTGCAAAGGTTGGAACGTACAGATGTGGAGAGCTGGGGAGCAGCCGAGGAACAGCTGGCGGTGGGGGAAGCCCGCTCTGACTTCACACTGATTTGTGTGTGCAAGGAAGGTGAGCTGGGGGCTAGCGTAGTCTGGTCACAAATCTGACCCACTGTTCTGTAGGGAAAAATAAATACAATATATTATGTACCAATCGAAGAGAATATTTGTAGCTCAGGGTTGAACTGTGGAGTCCTTGCTGCTCTCTGAGCCTTGTTGTTTTCTTGCAGACGTTTCATTGCCAGGCTAGGCAACATCTTCAGTGCGAAAAGGGAGTGGGACTTGCTCTCTGTTTATATGCCCTGGCTTGTCCTGCTTGTGTTGGTGGGGGTGTTGTTCTCTCCTTAGTCAAGGAACTCCTAAGGAGAGAACACCACCTCCACCAACACAAGCAGGACAAGCCATGGTATATAAACAGAGAGCAAGTCCCACTCCCTTTTCGCACTGAAGATGTTGCCTAGCCTGGCAATGAAACGTCTGCAAGAGAACAACAAGGCTCAGAGAGCACCAAGGACTCCACAATATATTATGTATATAAAACTTCAGAGATATCTGTTTATATTCTAAGTTAATTAGCTCTAGCCCCCCACCACCTCCATTTCTCCTTTATTAAGCCAAGTCCTGTTGTTGACCTACTCTAAGGTAACTACCTTCTCAGCTTCCAAGATCACCCTTTTCAGTTTTGCATCACAATCCACTTGTAGTCCTTTTGATGCAGGAACTGCTCAAATACAGTAGGTCTTTGCGGATACTGAATGTGGCCACAAGGTGGCAGCAGCATCTTGCTAAAGATTCTGTTCGTCCTCTTTGCATCCAGTTTGTAGGAGAAGTAGATCATGTATTATATACAGTATTTTCAGAACTTCTCATTGGACACCCCCCACACACATGCCTTTAGCGTCAGGAAGTGTCCAAGATTCTCCTCATCTAAATATGAATCCCTGGATTTCAGATTATCTAGGAATCACAATCCTAGAATTAGCCCAGCATAAAAGAGGAGGGATCGACTAGAACACAGGGCAAGTAGCAAAAGCTTCAGAGCCGTTGCCTCTAAAGCAAAACAAGCAGGATCATTGTAAACTCCAAATCAGACCCTTTCCCCTTTTATACCACTTCGTCTTGGAGGAAAGTAACAACTGGAACGCCAGAGGCTTCTGTCCTGGGCCAGCATTTTTATCAAGGACTTGGATGAAGGAATTGAGGGACGCTTCTCAAGTTTGCAGATGGGTTCCCGTAACATGCTGAAATGGAACTACCCAACCCCATGTTTAGCCAGTTGAGCATGTTGTGTGGATTCAGGCACAAAGGAATTTCCATGCACTTGTGGGTCACTCACTGCTGTGGCCCTTTCCTCGGACCAACATGCCACTTCTTACCCTGGCATTGGATATTCTCGGTGTTGCCACACAGCCGTGGTGTTTCCTTGGAAGCCAAAGGGGTGTGGGGTGCTTTCCCCCAAAGTATATTCTGAAAACCAATCAATGGGAAAACAAGAAGGCAGACAAAGGTTACGACGGAAGAACCAGCGGGAAATCGAAGGAGTCGAGAGTAAGCAAGATTTCAGAGGTCCACTGGACTGGCTTGTTGTATGTATACCTCGCGTAACTCATCTGAAAGCTGCTCAGGGCCAACTAAACAAGTGTCTCTTACTGTAGATCCAAACTTCCTGCTGTCATAGAGTTATTGCATTATAGGGTTGGAAGAGACCTCGGAGGTCTTCTAGTCCAATCTCCTGCCCAGGGCAGATGTATTTTTTTATTTTCTATCCCACCTTTATTATTTTTATAAATAACTCAAGGTGGCGAACATACCTAATACTCCTTCCTCCTCCTATTTTCCCTACAACAACCACCCTGTGAGGTGAGGTGAGGTGGGCTGAGTGTGTGTGACTGGCCCAAGGTCACCCAGCCGGCTTTCACGCCTAAGGCGGGACTAGAATTCTGTGTCCTGCTTTGCCATTGGCTCCTTCCTAGGGCTGAGAGACAGGGACTGGCGCAAGGTCACCCAGCCGGCTTTCATGCCTAAGGCGGGACTAGAATTCTGTCTCCTGCTTTGCCATTGGCTCCTTCCTAGGGCTGAGAGACAGGGACTGGCCCAAGGTCACCCAGCCGGCTTTCACGCCTAAGGCAGGACTAGAATTCTGTGTCCTGCTTTGCCATTGGCTCCTTCCTAGGGCTGAGAGACAGGGACTGGCCCAAGGTCACCCAGCCGGGTTTCACGCCTAAGGCGGGACTAGAACTCAGTCTCCCGGTTTGCCATTGGCTCCTTCCTAGGGCTGAGAGACAGGGACTGGCCCAAGGTCACCCAGCCGGCTTTCATGCCTAAGGCGGGACTAGAACTCACAGCCTCCTGGTTTCTAGCCCAGCACCTTAACCACTAGACCAAACTGGCTCTACATCTACAGATGTAGAGAGCCAAAGAGATGATCTTGGAGAAGCAAGGCAACAACTGAATAAAATATGCTTTAAGTCCAGGACACAGAGAAAGTGTGAGAAAGGGGATGAACTCACTCCTCCCTAATTCACTAGGGGAAAACTCAGTCAAACTTTCAAGATTCTGTTACTGTAGCCTCCATCAATATAGTTCCAGCTAGGCTCATGGAGTCTGTTCCCTGACTTGGTCTACCTCAAAGGGCTGACGGCAGGAATCCTCAGACCGTCCCAGACAAATGGCTGTTCAACCTTGGTTTGAAAACCTTGTGATGGAGCCCCCATGACCCCAGGAAGCAGGCTGTTCCACACTGCTTCACAGCTCTCGGGGTTAGGACATTTTTTACAGGACTCAGAAACTTAAGGGAACATATGCGTAAATGGTATGTGGGAATGACCTTGGGAGACGAGGCCAAGAGATGCTGCCAAGGAAATGGTCAGATAAAAGACGGCATAGCCCGCAGCTGGACAGTGGGTGGGGCAAGAGACTCAGAAGGGACCCTCCCTAGTTTCTCAGGCTGTAAAGGAGACAGGGGGGGGGAGAACTGTACTTTCAGACTTGTGAGATTCTGTCAATGTAGCCTTACAATAAAGTAGAATTAGCTCAGCTGGTCATGTTTCCTGTCTGGTCTACCTCGTAAGGCTGACAATAGGTTCCCAGAAGCTCGCTAAGATTGGTCTTGGCCTTGATGAGATGAGCTTCTTTATTCACACTTAGAAACCCTGAGTGAACCATACCTGATGGGCTGGAGGAGAGGAAGGAGTAACCTGGTAGCCCACGTCCAGGGAGACTTCCAGCAGGCAATACAGGACTCAGGTTCTGAAACCCAGGATACAACGTGCGCTGTAGGGAGAGAGAGTCAGATTGAAAACATCTCCTGTAACGTTTTTCATCTATCAACCCATCCAATGTTCTTTTCAATGGATGTAATGGTATGTGGGAAAGACCTCGGGAGATGAGGCGAAGAGATGTTGCCTAGGGAACAGTCAGATAAGAGAGGGCAGAGCCCGCAGCTGGATAGTGGGCGGGGCAAGAGGCTCAGAAGGGACCCTCACTAGTTTCTTGGGCTGTAAAGGAGACGGTGGGGGGGGGAGAACTGTACTTTGAGACTTGCAAGATTCTGTTAATGTAGCTTTACAATAAAGTAGAATTAGATCATCTGGTTGCGATTCCTATCTGGTTTACCCCGCGAGGCCGACATCAATCTTGCTAGTCTCAAAGTACAATTCTCCTGCCCGAAAGTTATGTTTGGATCATCTACCCCCAAACACAGATGGATATCATGAGTTACTTACAGCTGATGTTAGATTGTTCCTGCTTGCAGACGGGTGTCCTTCCACCCGACGGGAGTCAGCCCCCAGGTAGAGTGGAGGAGGAGTTTTGCTTGACAACACACGGCTGAGGTTGCTATGGGAGAAGATCGAGTATCCGATACCTGGAGGGTCAGAAAAGGGGTGAAGCCCAGGCTGATGACTGCCCAAAGGACGTAACTCCTGGTTATAGGTGGGCAGCAGCCTGTAGTCCCCCCCAAAGCCCCATTCCTAGATCCCCCTCCTTACCAAGACCCTGAGATGCCATTATTTAACAGGTTTCCCTAGCTTTAGTTTCTATTTGCATAACACTTAGAAGAATTTTTGGGCCATCTGGAGGATTGCACAATTTTTTATGTTTCCCACCAGCCTTGCCACATTGATATTACGGTGTAATGATATCTAGCTGACCTCGCTGACCTCTCCAACATAATGCTCAGCTTCCAGAACTACAGCAAGCATGGCATGAAAAGGCTACCCCTCCCTGCTGTAGATCAAGTGCTGTACACTAACATTTAGGTTTAACAGACTATATGGGGGGCAAGGCTGTCCATTAAATATGAATGTCTGTTAAATCCAAATGTATGTCATCTGTGCAAATGAAGTAAATTGATGCAAAAGCATTAACTATATAATTCTACAAACAACAGAAAGTTAAATAAATGATATAAAAAGTCGATTATGCAAAAGAGGATGTAAATTGATGCAAATGATATAAAAGTATCAATTATTTAATTACACAAATGTCCGTACAAATTTTGGAAACAACAGACTTGTCTGCTATTTCGAGGATGAAAGAATAGAAATGTGGTCCACTGAATCAAAAGGTTGTTAATCAAAGTTTCACAGTGGAACTCAAACATGGAGTCACAAAGGCTGGGAGACACAAAATGCACTACCAGGCAAAGTAAAGGGAACTACATCTTCTCCCAGGATCACTTGGTGAAAAAGATTCATCTGCTTTAAACAGCTGCTGGCAGTTGTTATGTGAGCACTTTTTGGCTTTGGATCTGAAAGGCTGCACACTCTATTGCTTAGAGACCGGGGGGGGGGGGTGGATTTCCACAGAGGGGGTTCGAAAACCTCAGGATGCATATAAAAAAGTGGCCAGGTTTTGATCACACAGTTGCAAACACCATCTTGACTTTTTTGACCCCCGCACCCATGGATGCCCCTGTTAGAAATCTAAGTGGCTGAATTTGCCCAAGCTGGATACTTTTAACTATGGGGGCTATTTATTTATTTATATTTCAAATTTCGTCACTGCCCATCTCCCTCAAAAGACCCCTTTTTGTGATTTAGAGCAGCAGTCCCCAACCTTTCTGGCACCAGGGACCGGTCGTGGAAGAAAATTTTTCAATGGACCGGGAGGGGGGGCGGTTTGCAGGCAGGAGCCAATCGCACGCACCGGGAACAGGGTAATCACGCGCACCGGGGGCGGGGTTTGCAGGAGGGAGCCCTGTGGCCCACTTCCTAACAGGTTGGGGACCCCTGATTTAGAGGAAACCTTGAAAATGGCTTAACTTAGTAACTGAGCACCATCAAGACATGGGATTCCACGTCTTCCTATTAAAACAACCCATCTGCTTATTTACATTTTTTCCCCTATCATTGTTTTAAGACACAGACATTCTTCCTTATTTCAAGTTTGGATCTCTCCCTGTTAAACTTCCACTCATTGGTTCTTGTCTTACGCTCGGAGACTACGGAGAATAAATCCGCCCCCTCTACCCCATGACCACCAGTTAAGGACTGGAAGACTGCTATCATATCGCCTCTTCTTTAGGCTAAACCAGGGTTTCTCAACCAGGGTTCTGTCGAACCCTAGGGTTCCACGAGACGTCACTAGGGGTTCCCTGGGAGATCACAATTTATTTAAAAATTATTTCAAATTCGGGCAACTTCACATTAAAGAGGTAAGTTTCATTCTTTATTTTTAGTTTAAGAACACCGTTAATGCATATATACAGGCCTACCCATGAAACAAATATAATAATTTTGTAACTTCTGGCCTATATTTGAGCCTGAATGTGCAGGGGTTCCTTCCTCGAGGCCTGAAAAATATTTCAAGGGTTCCTCCAGGGTCAAAAGGTTAAGAAAGGTTAAAACAGACCCAGTTCCTTTAGGTCTTCTTCATAGGATTTAGCCTCCAACCCCTCACCATCTCTGTTGCTCTTCTCTGCACTCTTTCCAGTTTCTCAATGTCATTCTTGTACAGTATGGTGGAGAGCTGAACCGGACATAGTATTCCAGCTGCAGTTTGACCAGCATAGAGGAAAACTGTCACTTCCCATGATCTCAACATTATACCTCTGTTGATGCAGCCCAAAACTGCATTGGCTCTTTTAGCAGCTACAGCACACTGTTGGCTCATGTTAAATCTCCCAGATCCTTCTGGCAAGTGATTACTGCTAAGCCAGGTACCACCTATCTTGTCCCTGCGCATTTTCCCGCTTTTTCTCAACCCACTCTGGGAATTCTGAAAAGGATAAATGACAACAAAGCACTGAACAGCTCTGGAAATCCAGTGATAATACACTGGGGGGTGGGGGGGAAGGAAGGAGGCATCTTGAGGTATGAATACATCCAAATGAATTATGCTATGATTTATCAATGCAGACACATGTCTTTAAAGCAGTGTTTCTCAACCTTGGCAACTTTGAGATGTGTGGACTTCAACTCCCAGAATTCCACAGCCAGCCATGCTGGCTGTGGAATTCTGGGAGTTGAAGTCCACACGTCGTAGAGTTGCCAAGGCTGAGAAACACTGCTTTAAACACCGATAACACATTTACTTGGAAAGCTGAAACCCAGGCATCTCATCCAGACTCCTTTGGGAATGACCCACCTGGTCCAAGAGTTCCTGGGGGGCGCACCGAAGGGAAGGTCGGCTTGGGAGGAGTTGGCTTGAAGTGCTGCGGACGACTCTGTTGAAGAGGAGATTCGCCTGAACTGCCTGCCCCACCCTCGCCTCCAGATGGGGGGGTCCCCATGGATGCCCCCTCGAGACTAGACAGGGAAGCTGCCGACTACAAGGAAAACAGAACATCAAAAAGTCAGGAGGGAAAAACTTGTTTGTTTGGACCCTTTTGACCTAGAACGGAACGCGGTGAGAACATCTTGGGAAGATCTCCTGAAACTCCTCCCTCTATGTGAGATGAAGGGGGCATGGATGAAAGGACAGGCCTTCTTCTCTGGTGGCCCCACGCTCTGGAACTCTTCACCCCAAAGATCCTTAAAATCCCCCCCTTTCATGGCTTTTAAAGATGGCTGGCTGGCTGGATAGGCAGAATTAGTTTGGGGGAGAAAAACCAGTCCAGTTGGGGGGGTGGGGGTTAGTTTTACAGAATGCTCTCGGTTGCCCGAGCCACTGCCATTTCACAGCTTCAATTCTTTCAAACCCCTTCAAACAGGAAAAGGTGGAACAGAAACGTTCAGCTTTGCCGATTCCTGGGAAGGAGTCTGGAGTCTGAAGCGGGGGCTGCGTGCAGTTCACAGGCTGACCCAGCCTTCGGGTGTAAGGAGTCAGAGAGAAGAGAAGTGTTGGAAATCTGAAAGCATTCTCACAAAACAGCTGCCCCGGGTTTTCCTGTCAGGGTCTCCCAGTCAGAGGCTGAAGAGGCAGAGCCGACAGATCAGACAGACCATCAGAGTGCAAATAATCAAGCACCGCAGCCACTGGGGCCTGATTCAGAGGCCAGATCCGAGCAGAGCACCTAACTCAAGATCGCTCTGGCAGCACTGACGGGCTGAGCAAAGGCGATCATCATGTCTCCTGGATGCTGCAGCATCCCAAATCAAGCTACCGGAACACCTGCAGCTTTAAAAGCAGCCTCCAGGCCCTTGGCCCACAACTTCCGAACTACAGAAAGCTACAAGCTACAAATGTCTGCTTGACATTTCCTGAGCCCCCTGACCCTGGACTGTCAAAAGGTAACTCCAGTTGCTTTGCCTCTGTCTTTCTACTGTTAGCAGATTGCTAACAGCTCAGGTTAACTAGCTAACAGCTCAAGTTGAGAGCCAGTTTGGTCTCGTGCAGTCTGGGGAATTCTGGGAGTTGAAGTCTACACATCTCAAAGTCCCTGAGGCTGAGAAACACTGGTCTAGTGGTTAAGGCACCAGGCTAGAAACCAGGAGACATGGAGTTCTAGTCCTGCCTTAGGCACAAAGCCAGCTGGGTGACCTTGGGCCAGTCACTCTCTCTCAGCCCTTGGAAGGAGGCAATGGCAAACCACTTCTGAAAAACCTTGCCAAGAAAACTGCAGGGACTCGTTCAGAATCTGACACGACTGAATGGATTAAAAAAAAACAGCTCAAGTTACAAGGCAAGTTGTAGACTTTATGACCTTTCCACGTCTTACATGCTCTCTGGCTAATTCCCCAACTCCCAGCTGTTTTCAGGAAGCTTATGACAAGGCAATAAAGCCTTTCAGACTTGTATTGCTCTGGCTGTTTGTTCTGAATCAGCTGGCACAAGGCATTTCCTTATTCCAATGGCTGCCATGACATTCAGGCCCAGGCCCAAAACAGTAACATATCCAAGGCAGTTGAGGAAATTATTCCCTGCCACTCCATTTGGCCCCTCATGATATTTCTTACCATCTCCACTTATTTCCTGACAGGTGAGTACACTTTCAGCCAAAGCCCTAGACTGAAACTGAAATTTATTTTTATTTTTCAAATTTTGTCTATAGGGTCGCTTGGGGCCAAGAAGAAAAACTGGTAATAAAGGTGATGCTTTGCAGTATTCCAACTTCCTTTAAAAAGATTAAGTGAATCTTTAGATTAAGTGAATCTTTAATATATATTAAAGATATATATTATATAATATTTAATATTAAAGTCCTGCCCCTCTATATTTATTACATATTACTTATATTATATCAATATATCTACAGTATATTATTATATTATATTATTATATTATATTATATTATATTATATTACAGTATATTATATTATATTATATTATATTATATTATATTATATTATTATTATTATTATTATTATTTTTAGTGGGGCAGGACTTCTTGCAGGCATAAAGGGATGTATCCACAGAAGGACTGGTGCCCACAGTCAATTATTTATTGCTCACATTTTATTTTATTTTTATTATTTTGGTAATTTTCAGAATTCTTAGCGAGACAAAATGGAATCTGTATCAGAAGTTTGAGTAACTTGCTCCACAACGCTGTCTCTTCAGATGGTCCCATTGGATAAGTTGTACATAAAGTTAGGTGTAGCACATTCAAAATTAAGGATGGATAAATCTTTTCAATCTGGACTCATTCCATTTTTCATGGTTCCAACCTTACATTTATTCTGTTTCATTTCCACATTAGTGGGGTGGGTGGGTGGTGGTGAATACAAAGAGGTCCACATGAAAAAATGTGCATGTATCATCTATGAAATTCTCCTCATCTATGCATGATATATGATTTTCACATGACATGCAACTTTTTGCAAGCAATTTCCGCTAATATAATGTGTTTTATCCTTTATGACTACTAGTACAGTATATGCATTTTAAAACACCAGTTCCCCTTATACTTTGCGGTTGGAGGCTCTGTTGCATTTAGAAAAGTGAAAAGTGAGCAAATTTCTTGCCCAGCCTATTCAAATTCTGTTCCAATCCAGCTGGATGCATCCTGGCATTTTTGTGACAATTCTGGAAGTTTTCCAAGCTGAGTTTGGAACGGTTCCAGTCCAGAATATTCAGAACAGTATCGGAATCCTTCCACTACAGTCAAAACTATCCTTTTTGAATGTTTAACAGCGGTTTGCATTCAACCTGCCTTGCACAGCTCTTCTATGTATTTAAAAAAGCATTTTCAAGCCACCTTTAGGGGCAAATGAATGGAAAATTAATAACAGGACCTGTAGCAATTTTTTTTACTCAAAGCAGTAACTCACGCTAAGTTTTGGTCGTGCTAATCTAAGGTCCATTCCTTCATCAAGCTGCCTCAGTTTCTCAGCCGGGTCCAAAGCTTCTACCAGATCCAGTTCTGCACCTTCAAAGCCCAGGCCCTTTCGTTTCAGGGTCTGCATAGATTTAAATACATTAATAATATTTATGTAAAATCAAGGCAATATAAGGCTATTAAATCAAGCTAACCTGAACTACAATTGAGTTACACATCCAATTTGCGTTCGATTTATATTCCTTAATGGTACAAGGAGATTTACAAAATTCAGTATTTTTTTAAATGACTGCAGAAAAATTATTATGCATTTCTGTGCACATTTTTCTGAATACAGTCACTTTTGTCTAACATAGATTTAATTGCAAATAATTTAACAGAAAATATTTCTGGATATGATTGTTGCTAAAGTACACATTTCTGTACATGTTTTCTGCTAATCTGTTTCACTTCCTAGGTGGGTTTATATCAATACGGATACAGTCATTTCTTGCTTTCTTTTTTTCAGATTATTAATGCACATTTGTGCACTGAAACATGTTGGAGAAAAAATTATCACAATGCAGTACAGGTAGTCCTCGCTTAACGACCCTAATTAGGACCAGAATTTCCATCGCTAAGTGAAGCGGTTGTTAGGCGAAACGTCATGTGACCACACCGCTTAACTCGTAGGCAGTTCCGGTAGTTCCAGTTGTGGTCGTTAGGCGAGGACCTCACGCTCCTCCTGCCCTGCCGCACTCACCTCCGCTTCAGCTCCCCCCACCCGCCTGTCTCCCCCCATCTCTGTCCTTTTGGCCACCCTGCACTCCACCACCACCTACAGTACCCCATCTTCTTCCTCCCACTGCTGACGAGGCCTCGCGAAGGGCCAGCAACTGCCTCAGCTGGGCACGCCTCATTAGCAGTGGGAGGAAGAAAACGGCAAAGGTCAGCTGTGGGCAGTGGGGTAGAAGGGGTAGGCAGCGGCAGCACACAGCCAACAGCTGCCACCTTCACCCGGGGAGCTGCTGCCCTCACCACTACCCTGCCTCCTCTGCCGGTCCGTCCTGCTGCCTCCTCCCCAGCCAGGCCCGGCGAGCTCCCTTTGGCAGACGAGACCGTCGCACTCGCTGCGCGCATCCTGGGGCCACGCCCTCACCCAGCGCCGGGATCCCGGGCCAGCAGCAGGGGGAAGATGGCGAAGGTCAGCTGGGGGCGGCAGGGCATGCGTCGGTGGCAGAGTGCAGGGTGGCCAAAAGGGCAGAGATGGGGGGTAGATAGGCGGGTGGGGGGAGTTGATGCATGCTGTGGCCAGTTGCCAAGCGCCCAAATTTTGATTGCGTAACCGCAGGGGAGCTGTAACTTCGGAGACCAGTCATAACTACCATTTGTTCAGCGCCATCATAACTTCGAATGGTCGCTGAATGAATGGTCGTTAAGCGAGGACTACCTGTATAACCACCTCAACATTGCTTTGTTCCAGGTTTTATCACACCACATGTCTGCACCACTAACACAGAGAAGCTAAATGCTATGGCAAGTTATACACGCACAACACGTGTGTCGTTTGCCACCTTTAAAACGCTGATCTTTATGCATCAGATTCACTATAATAAAAAGATGGTATTTGATATTCCAAAATCCAAAGAGCACTTTGAGGAAGCTGAACTTTAGGAGCCTTCCCACATTTTTACCTCCAGAATATCGGAGTTGGTTCGGCTCTCGTGGGGCTCGCTGTACTCGGTATACTTCAAGAGAACCTTGTCCATGTCTGTGCTGGCATACTGGAAGAGGCGGTTGGTGCTGTTGAAAATGATCAGGGCGATCTCGCAGTCGCAAAGGACGCTGAGCTCGTAGGCTTTTTTCATCAAGCCAAACTTCCTCTTGGTGAATGTGACCTAAAAAGGCAGGAGAAACAAGATAGGAAGAGGGGCAGATTGGGTCAACTTGCAACTGGGGCCAGGAACTTAAAGCCTGCAGAATCATCTGGCATTCAGTTTCTAGATTACAGGTAGTCCTCGTTCAGTGACCACTCGTTCAGCGACCATTCAAAGTTACGACAGTACTGAACAAGGAGACTTACAGTATGTCCGGTCCTCATAGTTGTGGCCGTTGCAGCGTCCCCACAGTCACATGATCACGATTCAGGCACTTGGCAACCAGCTCACATTGATGATGTTGCAGCGTCCTGTGGTCATATGATCACCATTTGCGACCTTCACTGCTGGCTTCCGACAAACAAAGTCAATGGGGAAGCCGGCAGGTGGTCACAAATGGTGATCACATGATGTGGGATTCGCCTAACGACCGTGTGGGATTTGCCTAATGATGACAAATGGAACTGCTGGAACTGCAGTCGTAAGTCGGTGAGGCCATGTGATATCATGCTTTACAACCACATTGCTTAGTGATGGAATTCCTGGTCCCAATCACTGTGGCTTAAAAATAGCCTCTAAAGCTGCAGAAATTGGGGAAAGTGCCAGATAAATTGTGGTTGTGTATGTCTATGCATGGGTGTAGACCAGGGCTTTCCAAAGTTTTTCCTGCGGCGACACACCAACCGCCGTTGGTGTGTCGCCGCGGGAAAACCCGGAAGTGCCGTCCTTGCGGCAGCGCGCAAAAACCCAGAAGCGCTGCTGCCGCTTTCAGGTTTTGCGCGCTGCAGTTAGTGTGTCGCCGCGGGAAAACCCGGAAGTGTTAGTGTGTCGCCACACAATCCGGGTTGTGTGGCGACACACCAGACTGTGTGTGGCGACACACTTTTGTGTCGCGACACACAGTTTGGAAAACTCTGGTGTAGACTGATGAACAATTGTGGTTGTGTGTATGTGTAGATAGATGAAAAGTTGCATATGAACATTAGTATGTTAGGAAAAAACGAGGTATGAAAATAAATGTCAGTTTTTTACTTGTTTGTAATTTGCTGTTAAGGAAGTTGGACAGGATGACTAAGTGTGTGAAAATGAGAACTAGATTCTGAGTATAGTTGATAATGTACTTGAAAAGCAAAATAATAGCACATAGAAAAAAAGATTTTTGCCAACTTGCCCCAAGAACCTTGATCCCTGCTCATCAAATTCTCTGTCCCACTTGACTTTTTAAATGGCGACTTCAATTTAAAAAGTCTCTCCAGGTTGGCTAGAGATGATGGGAGCTGTAGTCCATAGCAGAAAAATCTGGTCCGAGGGACATCTGATTGGCTGTTGTGGGTCTTCCGGGCTGTGTGGCCATGTTCTGGAAGTTGTGGTTCCTAACGTTTCGCCAGCATCTGTGGCCGGCATCTTCAGTTGCCACTCTACCTGGGCACAGAGAGTTCGCTTCTGTCTGTGCTCCTGCCCTCTGAAGATGCCGGCCACAGATGCTGGCGAAACGTTAGGAACCACAACTTCCAGAACATGGCCACACAGCCCGGAAGACCCACAACAGCCATCGAACTCCGGCCGTGAAAGCCTTCGACAATACATTGGACATCTGATTGGTAGCCCACTTCTGTTTTAAAGGCACTTACCTGCCGGTTCCGTTGGTCCAAGATTCGGCTAATCTGTATCTTTTTTCGGCCCATTGCAGTCCGGGGGATGAGAGAGCTTTCATAAGATGAAAAAAAGGGTGTTATTCATGTATTCAGGAGCTTTTACACTGGCAAAGTGAGATTTGAAGCCAGCTTAGTCATTACAGCTCCTAGTCTGTGGACCTGGAAGATTTTAGGTTTTATGAAAGTCCAAGGGATATTTTAGCTGGTCCATGAACTACTGATCCTAAACGGGTGGAAAAGGAGTCACGCAGCCACCAAGTCCATTTCAAATCAGTTTAAAACCAGGATTGTGCAGGTCGTCTGTAAGCTAGGATTATTCCAGCTCTGAAGGCACGTGACCAATAAACCTCATTCCGACCTGCTGCCCATAACAAGCCTCAGAGTCACCAACAGTCAGCTTTTCCACTCACATGCTATCTCTAAGACATGCCTTCAGTGTGCTGCATTAAAATAAGTGTTTACATAAACTTTTTAAAAGGACTTAGAAAGCTGAATATTCATTGACATAGCATCTCTATTAGGAATACCCTATTTCTGCAAAACTCAGGGTTTTCCCCTCTTGCTTCTTAGGGAAATTGGATTTACCAGTTCTTGTTGGCATTCACCACCCGAGTTTGCTATTAGAAAGAGTGGTAACATGAGCACAAAATAATGCCCATTTTACAGACTGACTGACTTGCTTCATGGAGACTGTTCACACGACTGAGGGATGAGAGATGAGGATTGGCCGATTAACTGCTAGATCCAAACTTCATACTGGATTTTTAATTTATTTAGCACAGGGACCGTCAACCTATTGCCAATCAGAGATTGGTCTAAACGATTTTTTGGGGGGAAGGCTGAAGACTGCGGTGGGTGGGGCAATGGAATAAAAGGGGTGGGACTTTCATATATGCAGGTGGGGAAAATTTTCTGTTTTTTTCCCTGAATTTACCCACTAGGAGAGGGATTTTATTTTATTTTATTTATTTGCTTTTTTAACCACACGAAGGCTATTTTAGGGTGTATGTTACCATTTCTGTGTGTTTCCCACTGCAAAATGACATGAAACCACATTATTGGATTGTGGTGTGCCTCGCTGCTTTATACCGTGTAACACATGGAAGAAAGCTTTCACGGCCGGAGTTCAATGGCTGTTGTGGGTCTTCCGGGCTGTGTGGCCGTGTTCTGGAAGTTGTGGTTCCTAACGTTTCGCCAGCATCTGTGGCCAGCATCTTCAGAGGGCAGGAGCACAGATAGAAGCGAACTCTCTGTGCCCAGGTAGAGTGGCAACTGAAGATGCCGGCCACAGATGCTGGCGAAACGTTAGGAACCACAACTTCCAGAACACGGCCACACAGCCCGGAAGACCCACAACAGACATGGAAGAAACTTTGCAAAAAATAAGGAAATGGGTCTCTGCCCCATGGAGCTTACAGTCTGAGCACAGGCAAAAAGGGGGAAAAGAGAAAAGAAAAAGTGGAAAAATACACATAGGAGAATGTCTTATTTTCTATCTATGAAATTACAGATTGATTCAACTCACACAATATACTCAGCTAAGCTAATACAGGTTAGTTAGTTAATTTGAGGCTTGGCAAAGTACAGGGCCACAGCCATTATCTTAACACATTGTACAAACTACATGTTAAGCTGTTGTATTCTTATAATATAACATACCGTATATACTCACATATAAGTCCATCCATGGATAAGCCGGCCTGTGAAATTGCAACCAAAATACCAGGGAAACCGGAAACTTGTTTTTCATTTACCTCAAACTTTCTGGCATCAGCCAAATTGTTAGTCTCCTCTGCTTTACTAATAACTTTCAGCTTTGAAAGCTGCAGCATACGCTAACTGTTTTAGCAATTTCCGGACATGGCGATTGCCTACCTACTGAAAACGGGTGCAGCAAAAGGCGGGAAACTGCAAACTTTTACACCATCATTTAAAGCCCGTGATTTTTTTAAAAAAAACCTGAGCTCCGATCTGCAGATAAGCCAAAGCTGATTTTTTGGGGTACATTTTTGGAGCCAAAATTTCTCTGCTTATACGCAAGTATATATGATAATGTAATGTAATGTAATGTAATACTATATATTCTTTTTTAAAATTAATTTTGTATTGCTTTTTAAAATAATAATAACAGAAAAAAACCCCCAAAAGAAACAATACACAAAGATACCATACATTATATCTTTGAGTGAGATGGGTGGTGACTAAATTTGAAATATAAATAAATAAATTAAAATTTAAAAAACCATAATATGGCATATAATATAATATTATTCTTAATATATTACATATTCAGCGTGTAAGAATCCAGACATAATGGCACGACAGAGGATCTGAAATCTCCTATTGTTGGTTTGGGAGTTTCAAGGACTTGAAGATTTCTATTCCCGTTGGTGAATTCCAAGCGCCAGGGTTTTTAATTCCCCTCCTCTCCCTGCCCCGTTGTTTGCGCTCTTATCTTCTGCCTCTTAAGCATCTTGGGTTATATTTAGCTGATCAGAACTAATTTTAAAGAGATGGAAGGAAACGGTGACCGACTTCTCACGACCCCAAGGGGCAGGGCACGATGTGTCATCACCCACGCAGGGCACTGAAAGGTGCATTCGGCAAGACGTTTGCCCGAGGACCATGATGGGAAGGGGAAACTGAAAAAAATTCCCACGGGGAAGCCCCCTCCCCCCCAAGTGCATTTCTAGACTTAGAACGTCCAATTTGCAAAAGGCAAACATCTCAGTCACAGTGATTTACTGAGATGGCAACGGCTGGAAACAGAGGGAGGTTAGAGACAGGCAATAGGGACAAACAATCTATTCTGAGTTAGCCATCTTATAAAATTGAAATACACGTTGCAATTTTCAAGTGTTTCCCTAGAGCGGTGTTTCTCAACCTTGGCAACTTTTAGATGTGTGGACTTCAACTCCCAGAATTCCCTGGGAAATCTGGGAGTTGAAGTCCACCCATCTTAAAGTTGCCAAGGTTGAGAAACACTGCCCTGACGTTACCAGAACTGCGCTGCCAAAAACCAGACCACTAGATGGCAACAAAGAGATAAGGAAAATCCTAACTGTCTGCTTCCATCTAGTGGCCATCTACCTTTCTGCAGCCTGTATCTCCCAGCCCTAGCTTTCTTTCTCCCTAAAATGGAGGGAGACGGGGGTGTCCTTTTTCAGCAATCCAGAACACGAGGACTTCATGCAGCCCCAAAGCCACAAGTCGCCGACCCCTGCCCCAAACCAAAACCGCACACCTACACACTACAGCTCCGTGCGCTGTGCATGTTTCTAAGAGGAGGAAGAGGAAGAGTCTCAGCTGTTCCGATGCTTTTAAACCAGGGCTGTCTGAAAACAGTGGAAGAGGGCAAGAAGAGGCTAGGTCAAAATATTTCAAAATGCTAAGGAGCAACACAGTCAGAGGCATCAAACAGTGAACCTAGGTTTGCCATGGCTTAGAAAATAGTTGTGGCCATGAGAAGAGAGTTTTCAGCTCCATTCTGTACCTGGTTGCCCATTAGACAGTCAGTATTGGGTAGGTGCCTGATTGGTTGGCAAAGCTTATGTAAAAAGACCTACAGATTTCATCAGCCGAGTCTTCCCTAGAAAGCTCATTAGGGGAGACCGGAAAGCAGCGCCGATTTCTCATGACCGTTTATCTGCAAGGGCTAATTACGGAATAAAAATTGATATTGTGGATTTTAATGGATCCAGCATCCCAGCTCCAAACAGGGAGCATGCCAGATTTTGTCACCCACAAAGTTTGGCTTCCAGACAATTTTTCTAATAGATAATGAAACAATTAGGTTTCTGATCCTTCTGATGCTGAGAGAGAGCTATGCAATCTGAGCCAAGAATGCCCTTTGGGTCTTTGGAAAGTTATCTTCCTCCAAATTTCTCACTCCCTTTTGGAGCTGGGGGTGCTTATGCTTGGCGAGGCTGACTTGACATGGTGAGATGCTCAATGTTCCTATTAAAATCACTCATACCTGCATCCCAATATCTTGAGTGTATCAATACATTGCATATCCCTCCTTGTTGGTGTGATATCAGCAGCACTGTATGTTGGCTTGCAAGGCGGGCTCTTGATTTGAGACCCTAGCTTGCACAAAATAGTGTGACCTAGCTTTGGGGAAAACTGGACTTCTGGCACACTCATCAAAATGTGCCCAGAGTGACTAACAATGTCCTTCCTATTAGCAGGGAAAGCTGCATGTGTCATCCGCGTGATTAAGACTGGTAATCTAGTCCAAGGTTTTGCAAACCGTGTTCTGCAGAATCCTAGTGTTCCACAAGACACTGGATGGGGTTCTGTGAGAGATTAAGGGGAAAAAAAGTTTGCTCAAAAACAGACAATTTTCTATCGCTTGAGCTTGGCTGCCTCATCAAGGATCCTGGGTACTTCTTTTTTTCAACTAATAGGTTCCGCAGCCTGAAAAACTTTGAAAACCCCTGGGTGAGGTCTTGCTTGGTGTCCTGTGCGGTGTTGTGGGCACTGCATTTTACAAGCAACATAAAAAAGCTGGAGTGGATTCAGAGGAGAGCTTCGAGGAGGAAAATGGCTTTGGAAATGAAGTCCTATGAAGAATATAGGCTGTGTTTAGCTTGCAAAAGGGAAGGCGAAAGGGAGATAACAGTCTACAACAGTGTTTCTCAACCTTGGCAACTTTAAGACGTGTGGACTTCAACTCCCAGAATTCCCCAGCCAGCCATGCTGGCTGGGGAATTCTGGGAGTTGAAGTCCACACATCTTAAAGTCGTCAAGGTTGAGAAATACTGGTCTACAAACATCTAAAAGGCTGTTGCAAGAGAGGGTAGATTTGTTCTCCAATAAAATCAAAAGCAAGGTAAGGACCTGGGTTGAAAGTAAAAGAAAGGAGATCCAGGCTGAATAACAGGGGGAATTTCCTGGTGGTTAGAGCCGTGAAGTAGTGGAATAGTCTGGCTACAACAGTGGTGGACTCCCCCTTTGGGGAGGCAGTCAATCAGGGGCTGGATTCTCGCCCCACATCATAGATGGCTTAGTACAAGAACGTGATGACGTTCTTGACTGTGAAAGACGAAGAACCACAACAGCAACAACCTTTACTCAAACACAGCCCATGTTCGATCACCAGAGCGTGGCTTCTTGATCAGCGGTTCCCAGAATTTTATTTATTTTTTAAATAACAGATTCTGTGGCCCGAAAAAGTTTGAAAACCCCTGATTTAGTTTACACCTTCTCTGTCTTCCTAAAAAGGATGTGAAAGTCGCAGTTGACAAAAGCAATGGTGGGCCGCAGATATGGGAGCAGCTGGCGGCAGCCATGGCAGTAAGACGAAGAAAAAGGGTGCTAGAGGGTCTGAGTGAAAATACCCTAATCTTGTAGCCGGGAGTTGATGAGGATGTGCAGGGAAGAGAGAGGGTGGGCTTACTTGTGAATGAAGGGGCTAAAATGTAGGTCAGAAGAAATGAATTGGTGCCATCCAGGTTCTCATTGGGCGAGTATGAAAGTAAGACTCCAAAGGGTGGTGATGAATGGCAGGTTATGCTCCAGTGAATGGTGACAACAGAAGAACCAGATATGAATTTTGGGGAAATTTGTGGTACATTCTGAATGAGTGCAAAGCAAAGGGTCACATTATTCTACCAGGCGGAAACAAGCTGAGGAGCTACAGAAAAAGTGATGGAGCCATTGAGAGACCCAAGTCTTTTCATCCGTACACTTGGGAAGAGAATAAATAACAATCTAAAGATAGGATTAATTTGATTGCTTATGATGAAAGAGTGAATTATGAAGGCTACAGAGGTGATAAGAGGTTCGGAAAGTGGGACAGACCCCTTTTTGGTAGTGCCAGGACTGGATCTTGAGAAAAAGGGGACATGGAAATTAAAGGGAAAAGGGGGAAATTAGGAACACGGAACAGAAAAATGCATTAAAGAGAAAGATTGCTGGGGGGGGGGGGAAGATGAGGGAAATATATTGCATAATGGGTACAGAGAAAAAAAGACAGTTGCAAAAAATGTCCTGTAGTTAAAAAGGGCAAGGAATAGTTATGGTTAAAAGAGGTTAAGAAAATGGAGAGAAACTTTGATGAAAACAAAAACTTGTTTGGGAAGTCATTCAAAACAGATAAACAAGGAGTGTCCAGCAGACTAAATGGAATTTTAAAAAAAATAATTGAAATGAGTTGGATAAAACTACTGGAAGAAATACTGTAGACCAGAGCTTTCCAAACTTTTCATGTTGGTGACACTTTTTAGACATGCATCATTTCGCGACACACTCTTACAGCAGGGCACAAGGCAGGCACTAGGACCTGCGTGGAATCACATCAGGTTTGGAGGCAGCAGGGCACAAGGCAGGCACTAGGACCTGCGCGGAATCACAGCAGGTTTGGAGGCAGCAGGGCACAAGGCAGGCACTAGGACCTGCGTGGAATCACAGCAGGTTTGGAGGCAGCAGGGCACAAGGCAGGCACTAGGACCTGCGTGGAATCACAGCAGGTTTGGAGGCAGCAGGGCACAAGGCAGGCACTAGGACCTGCGTGGAATCACAGCAGGTTTGGAGGCAGCAGGGCACAAGGCAGGAACTAGGACCTGCGCGGAATCACAGCAGGTTTGGAGGCAGCAGGGCACAAGGCAGGCACTAGGACCTGCGTGGAATCCTGGCAGGGCAGGTTTGGAGGCAGCAAGGCACAAGGCAGGCACTAGGACCTGCGCGGAATCACAGCAGGTTTGGAGGCAGCAGGGCACAAGGCAGGCACTAGGACCTGCGCGGAATCACAGCAGGTTTGGAGGCAGCAGGGCACAAGGCAGGCACTAGGACCTGCGCGGAATCACAGCAGGTTTGGAGGCAGCAAGGCACAAGGCAGGCACTAGGACCTGCGCGGAATCCTGGCAGGGCAGGTTTGGAGGCAGCAAGGCACAAGGCAGGCACTAGGACCTGCGTGGAATCCTGGCAGGGCTACGAGGCAGCAGCAGCCGCGACACACCCAGACACTGCAGCCGACACACTAACGTGTCCCGACACACAGTTTGGAAAGCTCTGCTGTAGATATTTGCATGGGAAGGACAGTGACCTGTTTGCAGAAACAAATGCTATCAGTGTTAATGTCCAAGAAAAAATGGATGAAAGAGAAGCCATAAATGCAGTGAGAAGGTTGAAAAACGATAAAGCTGCAGTTTTTTCAGCAAAGGTTGGAGAACCATTTGCCTGGGATGGACTGAGGATTGCTACCCTGGGCAGGGGGTTTGACTTGGACCAGAAGACCTCCAAGGTCCCTTCCAACCCTACGATTCTGTCATTCTAAGTGGTGACATTACAGGAGTATTGCCTGGGCATGTGAACCTATATGTACGCTTATATACTGATGACCCTGTGTTGCTGGCTGAGAATCTGAATGATCTGCAGAGAATGCTAGAGAGATTGTACAATGCAACAAGGAACATGGATTTCAAAATTAATGTGTCAAATCCCAAGGTGGTTACATTGGACAGGGAAAAGTGGACAATCCTAAATTACATAAATGGTAAATAACTAGAGTAAGTAGATGAACTTGTGTACGTTGGTAGAATGTCTACTAAAGGTGGGAAAATGGATGGAGAAATGTCAAGATGTGCAAAGGCTGATAGAAAAATAGTGGGGAGTGTGCGAGGGAAAATGGCTGTGTGTAAGGGCATGACTCTGCTCATTTTGTCATACAGAAGTGAGATTTGGATATGCCAGGAGAAATACAGACACAGAAAGAAGTGGGAATGGGTTATTTATTAAATCTCTGTGGTATAACAGGAAGAAATAGTCTCAAGAATGAATGGGTACCAAATGAATATGGATTGAGTGTAAAAGTGAGAGGCTGGGGCAAAAGAAGATAAGGATTGAATGGTAGAGCAAATTTGTGAAGGAAGAGTGGATGGGTCAAGAGGAAGGCAATACTTGAGAAAGTCAAGGTTGGATGGTGAATGGGTCAAGAGGAAGGAGACATTTGAGAAAGTCCGGGTTGCTGGGGTGTCCACGGGGGTCAAAAAAGTCAAGACGGTGGCCACAGCTATGCTTTTGGAGCCTTACCACTTTTCACTGTGATGCATGTAAAAATGGGCAAAGTTCAACTGCATCGTCATGATCGCCATCTTGACTTTTTTTACCATATCCTGCAGACACCTTTGGAGTTGGGAGCTCCTTTATCAATGCTGAAATGCCTTTATATCCTAAAAAGGAGAAAATGGAGAGACCTGTTGCAATACAATCTAGATTGAACAATACATTTAAGGATCGAGCTAGTTTTATATGAATATGACCTGGATCCTCTCTTTTTTCCTTAAGTTTTAGCTTATTTTAATCACTTACATACACGTAATATAAACACATGTACGTATACCTTGAGTTGGGTTTTTTTTTTTGTCTTGCTTCTGAAAACTTCTTTAAGGACAATGAAATTTTGGCTATATAAGCAGCTCATTCCCAGAGATTAGAAATCACTGGAGTGTTATTCCAATTAATCCTGTCTGCATAATTTATATTGACTCTAGAATCCAGTTTTTCTAAGAGCCCAAGTTGTATTCCCAGCCTACACCAAGAATTCATTAGTTTGGAAAGCACAGCTCTAGAAACAGAGGCTCAGATGCTACTATTTCACAAGGCGGAATCAATCTTCTAATCGCTTATATATGACAGCCATTACAAACTGGTAATTTTCATTTAAGACCATGAAATTAATTTCTTTCAGAAGCACCAGTTGAAACTGCCCGATGCAAAAAATACTCCTCTTCAAAAAAAACAGCAGTTCCTTATCTTTATAAGATTTAAACAAGTCTACCCTCTCTGAAGCATACTGTCATATCCATGAGGGCTAGCAACTTGCTTTAGTTTATCTCTTAAGAAAGAGTATCCCAAAGGTGGGATTCTCCAGGAGTGTGTGTCCAATGCATAATTCAGAATTTCAAATATAATGCTGAAGAATTACAGTATAAATTCCTCCTTGACTACATTTCATGGAATTCTAATGAACAACTACCCCACAAAAAGAATTAGAAAGGGAGAACTGAGTGTTAAATAAGCTTTTAGCACTTGCCTGCTTTCCAGGAAATTGGAATTCTATTACAATGCCATCAGGAAAGAGCCCCGATCCAAGTGGGATAGCCAATAAATTTAAGAAAACAAATATTACAACATTATAAGCAACATACACAGGCAGTACAACATTATTTTAATTTCCCACTAGACAACCCATGACCCGTTATTTCCGTACCATATTCCTCAATGTCTTCAACAATGGCAGAGCTTCTAATGTACTGCCTTCACTGGAAAAGTTCTTAAAAATTCAGGGAGATATTCAGAGTTGTATCTGCCTTGAAAGTAGCCAATGTTGAACTGAATAGCACAGTCAAACATCAGGAGTTGACCACAGGAAATGTTTTATGACATTTTGTATAATATTTGAATAAAATTATCTTTGATTGGTCATAAAACGTTTTATGATAATTTTTATGTCATAAAATGTTTTATAAAATTTGCCAAATTTCAATTCCACGGGAGTCATGGGTCCCGGATTTTGGACGCATTCTGTAAGTTAGCCCATCTGAGGTACCTTGGTTCAAAAATTGTTGCCCTGTGATGCACCGTTTTGCCCAGTTAAAGGTTACAAAGTATCAAACAGACACGAAAGTTTTAGTAGTATACAGATTCTCCCAGAAAAATAATGGAAACAAACAAACAAAAACCTTCGAGGAATACTCCAAACTGGGGCAGTCAAAATAACATCCTCAGCCTGAACAAAAATGCTCAAGACGCAATACAAGGAAGTTTAGAGGTGAAATAAAGTCTCGAGGTCATCTAAACTAGCCTCCTTGCTGCTGCTGATCTACAATAAGAGACAACAATCAAACAGTCCAACAGTTTTCTGCTACCAAGAAATGTTTCCTAATATTTAGCCAACGCCCATTATTTTCCTGCAATTTCCCCCTTATTTTCTCTGCTCCTGGTGCAAAAAGGATAGATCTCGCCAGATACTGTATGTGAAAACAGAAACCACAGTACTTCCTTCTGGAATCCAGGATAATAGAGTACAGGCCTTTGGTTATGATCTGTCTATTAGACATGCCACTTAAGCAGAGCCTCAATGTAGAGACATAGTCTACTTCTGAAGTGGAAGCCACTGCAGGGATAAAGCATCATCACAGGCATCCTGGCAGTCCGCTGTTAGAATCAAAACGCTGGGCAAGACAAAGCGTGGCTCTTCTCGCCTTCTTACCTTTCTCTGCTTGCGAACTTTAAATAAAACCAGCCAAACTCTTCCCGGTTTCCATTCCCTTCTCGCACTCTCTGTAAATAGATTTCAACCCAGCACGTCAACCGCACTTGTGCCAAACGTGCTATTGAGAGCGGTGCCCTGGTGCTCGCTTGTGGGTCGTTTGCACTGTGGCAGAGTTTACCAACTTCCTACTCGGTGCTAGGATGAAAGCAGAGTGAGACCGGCAAAGACAGAAACCCCACAGACTTTCTGTTTTTTTCTGCATACTGCTGGGGTCCGAACACGGTCACACCTCAGGCCCTGTTCTTTCCTGAGGGAGAAAACCTGGGTCTGGGTGCCTCCATCCCATTCATACAGTCGAGTGCTTCTCTATCTGCAAAACTCCCCGCCTCTAGAAAGCAAGCATGTCAAGGAAAAAAGTATAGGCTAGTGGTCCCCAATTCTGAGGGGCTGTTGGACAATTCTTGAAGTCCCCCCCCCCAAAAAAATAACCATGACCAGTAACAAAATACCGATTTGCCAGAAGGAAACTGGTACAGGGCCTCTCTAACCTCCTGGGATGGTCTCTCATTTCTCAGTTTCCTTTGTACTTTTTTCTCAGCACGTGGACCCACGTTCAAACCCAGGGCTGCTCTTGTCGTTTTCAGAATGTTTCCCGATTCTTGATGGTAAATCAGAAAGAGCTGTCCCCTCAGGAAACAGCTCTCTGAAATGATGTTGGCATTTCAAAGCACATTCAATCCGTAGTTTGGGAGCATCCTATGAGTGGGGGACCTGTTCTATTTAATATCATGAGTTTCACCCACACCCCCTTCTCCCATACAGGGAGAAAGACTCCCAACTCATCGGCTAAGAGTGTTAAAACTGCATGTGTTCTTGTGAATTCAGCAATGGCCCTACAGCTAATCTAGCTTTCACCCTAGCTTTCTATATGCAGGGTTTCTTTTCTTTATAAAAGTAGGACTGTAATCTAGCTAATCTAGCTTTCACCCTAGCTTTCTATATGCAGGGTTTCTTTTCTTTATAAAAGTAGGACTGTATCTCATATATATATATATATATATATATATATATATATATATATATATTCATATTCCAAATGCTACGCAGCATGACAAATATAATCACTTACGGTCTGGCTTCTAAGGGAGACTAAATGTCTACAAATATTGCAAATTATCAGATGTATAAAAAGGGGGGAATCAGAAACCCAATCATTCTTTTTTAATTTTCCTTTTTCTGGTAGTTTACAGTCATTCTTTTTTTGGTAGTTTAATTCTTGCTAAATTTGCTCTGTCTCTCTGTTTTTTTCCTTTCATTAACATGTGTATAGGAACAATACGATGGAGTTTTAATATTAAGTAATCCGTTTAAGATCGAAACCTCTATTATACAGCAAATACAGGTACTTTCATGCGAGTCACCGTGGTTCTTTTTTCAATTTTATACTCAACTTTGGATGAAAAAGCCAAATAATTTTATGCTTGAAACATTGACATCCTAAATTGCAACTCATATTGATAGAATACTTTTCTCTCTCTTCTCTGCTGTCAATATTTCTCTAAGCTATCTAAATAATAGAATGTTAATAATCTTTAATCATGCTTTCGAGCTGTGGTGCTGGAGAAGACTCTTGAGAGTCCCTTGGACTGCAAGGAGGTCAAACCAGTCAATCCTAAAGGAAATCAACCCTGACTGCTCATTGGAAGGACAGATGCTGAAGCTGAAGCTCAAATACTTTGGCCACCTAATGCAAAGAGAGGACTCACTGGAAAAGACCCTGATGCTGGGAAAGACTGAAGGCAAAAGGAGAAGGCGACGGCAGAGAATGAGATGGTTAGACAGCATCACCGATGTAATGAACATGAATTTCAGTAAACTCTGGGAGACAGTGGAGAACAGGAAGGCCTGGCATGCTATGGTCCATGGGGTCGCAAAGAGTCGGACACGACTAAACTACTGAACAACAAAAAATTATATAAACATCCCTGTATTGAAACAATACAGTGTATCAAGATTTATAACAACATAATAAAAAAAGGGGGGGGAAGTGTCCAGATGCAACTATGCCTTTTTGATGATAACTATAACTATAACTGAAGATCACAAGTTGGACATCTCAGGTCTTTTAACAACCCTTGGCCTCTGTCTGCTGAGATTTATTTCCATGGTGTTTCAAAGTTTTCCCATTGCAGCGTTTGTAACTTCAACCCCTGATGCTTTGAACTGGTCATTTTAGTATCCTGCTTCTTTTACGCACTTCATATGGATTTGTTTTTATTGTATGTTGCCCTGAAAATTATTATCTAAGGACTTTGCTTACCCAGCATGGTTAAACAAGTAAAGACTGAGCAGATGAGTTTGCATACCAGGTTCATCTTGGTTAATATTAATCTTAATTAGGCCTTCGGCAGCCTAGTATGCTGTGGGAATCTAGTAGTTAATACTGTGCCAATGCAGAAAATGAGTTTTCCATAACTATGTGAAGTGTGTCTTGTGAACACAGGGACAATTGGACCTTAGAAGATAAAGATATGATATGGCCCAGGACATCATTTCTGCCTTTTTTCTATTATTTTTCTGCATTTACTTAGAACTGCTCAATGGCTGGGTTGATACATACTTGTTGCACTAACTATGATTTGTTGCATAAACCACAATGGGTTGGTTTCACATAACACATGTTCCTCCAAATGTGTTGGGCTGGGATGTGATTTCATCTACTTTACCGCTCATGGTTAAGGCTAAAAAAACTGAAAAACGTACCTTAGATCAGTGCTAGCAGTTAAGGCAACGGGCTAGAAACCAGGAGACTGAGAGTTCTCGTCCCGCCTTAGGCACGAAATCCGGCTGGGTGACCTTGGGCCAGTCCCTGTCTCTCAGCCCTAGGAAGGAGCCAATGGCAAACCAGGAGACTGAGAGTTCTAGTCCCGCCTTAGGCACGAAAGCCGGCTGGGTGACCTTGGGCCAGTCCCTGTCTCTCAGCCCTAGGAAGGAGCCAATGGCAAACCAGGAGACTGAGAGTTCTAGTCCCGCCTTAGGCACGAAAGCCGGCTGGGTGACCTTGGGCCAGTCCCTGTCTCTCAGCCCTAGGAAGGAGCCAATGGCAAACCAGGAGACTGAGAGTTCTAGTCCCGCCTTAGGCACGAAAGCCGGCTGGGTGACCTTGGGCCAGTCCCTGTCTCTCAGCCCTAGGAAGGAACCAATGGCAAACCAGGAGACTGAGAGTTCTCGTCCCGCCTTAGGCACGAATGCCGGCTGGGTGACCTTGGGCCAGTCCCTGTCTCTCAGCCCTAGGAAGGAGCCAATGGCAAACCAGGAGACTGAGAGTTCTAGTCCTGCCTTAGGCACGAATGCCGGCTGGGTGACCTTGGGCCAGTCCCTGTCTCTCAGCCCTAGGAAGGAGCCAATGGCAAACCAGGAGACTGAGAGTTCTAGTCCCGCCTTAGGCACGAAAGCCGGCTGGGTGACCTTGGGCCAGTCCCTGTCTCTCAGCCCTAGGAAGGAGCCAATGGCAAACCAGGAGACTGAGAGTTCTAGTCCTGCCTTAGGCACGAATGCCGGCTGGGTGACCTTGGGCCAGTCCCTGTCTCTCAGCCCTAGGAAGGAGCCAATGGCAAACCAGGAGACTGAGAGTTCTAGTCCTGCCTTAGGCACGAAAGCCGGCTGGGTGACCTTGGGCCAATCACCCTCTCTCAGCCCTAGGAAGGAGCCAATGGCAAACCAGGAGACTGAGAGTTCTAGTCCTGCCTTAGGCACGAATGCCGGCTGGGTGACCTTGGGCCAGTCCCTGTCTCTCAGCCCTAGGAAGGAGCCAATGGCAAACCGGGAGACTGAGAGTTCTAGTCCCGTCTTAGGCAGGAAAGCCGGCTGGGTGACCTTGGGCTAGTCACTCTCACTCAGCCCTAGGAAGGAGCCAATGGCAAACCAGGAGACTGAGAGTTCTAGTCCTGCCTTAGGCACGAATGCCGGCTGGGTGACCTTGGGCCAGTCACCCTCTCTCAGCCCTAGGAAGGAGGCAATGGCAAACCAGGAGACTGAGAGTTCTAGTCCCACCTTAGGCATGAAAGCCGGATGGGTGACCTTGGGCCAGTCACTCTCTCTCAGCCCTAGGAAGGAGCCAATGGCAAACCAGGAGACTGAGAGTTCTAGTCCCGCCTTAGGCACGAAAGCCGGCTGGGTGACCTTGGGCCACTCACTCTCTCTCAGCCCTAGGAAGGAGGCAATGACAAACCAGGAGACTGAGAGTTCTAGTCCCGCCTTAGGCACGAAAGCGGGCTGGGTGACCTTGGGCCAGTCCGTCTCTCAGCCCAACTCACCTCACAGGGTTGCTGTTGTGGGGAAAATAGGAGGAGGAAGGAGTAGTTGGTATGTTCACTGCCTTGAGTTATTTATAAAAATAATAAAGGCGGGATAGAAAATAAATAAATAAATAAATAATAAAGAGTTCTGAGTTTTGAGCAGCATTTAATCAAGAAAATACCAAGTGCATTTTCTCTTTATTTAAAAAGCAAAGCCAAGCCAGACAAACTCTACTGCCTTGTGCTCGCAAGCAAATAAAGACCCAAGTAGGCATCACCCCCCCCCCATCGCCCTCTATTTGTAAACCCCAAATCTGTCCTCGGAGAGCTGCCAAGGGGTTTTTATTCCACAATCCTCCCTGGTTTCGTCTGTGTTTCTAAAAGTTTAACCCTGGGAAGAATAACGTGGAAACAAAAGCCGAAAATAAGAGCTTCGAACCCAAGCCAAGATCAAAATAGAACAGACAGCCGGAAACTGCCAGGCCGGCTCTGCTGTGACCACAAGAATAGGTAGCCAGGAAGAAGCTCTCGCTGTGTTTTACAGCACAGCAAAAATCTCTCGGGGCCTTTCACACAAGCTCCCGCATTTCTCCCTTGTCCTCCCCTAAAACCCAGGACGCAGCAAGTGGAATATCAGGGAGACAAGCTTGAATTTCTTTTCCCAAGGATGTGGGGAGGTTTTGAGAATCTGCAGCTGTGTTGCTTTGAGGTTATTGCTTGGCCTATTTCTGACTTTAGAAGTTAGGAGGACTTCTGTCCTTTGCTTCCTTTTACATAGAAGAACAGCCTTCACTAGTGTGGTCTAGTGGGGAAGGGGCTGGACTAGGACAGGGAGACCCAGGTTCTAGTCCCCCCCAGCCGTGGAAGCCCATTGGCTGACTTTGGGCCAGTCCCTCCCTCTTGGCCCAAGAGCCAATCAGGTGTAGTGGAGAAGGTGCTGGACTAGGAATGAGGACACCCAGTTTCTAGTCCCCCCCCCAGCCGTGGAAGCCCATTGGCTGACTTTGGGCCAGTCCCTCCCTCTTGGCCCAAGAGCCAATCAGGTGTAGTGGAGAAGGTGCTGGACTAGGAATGAGGACACCCAGTTTCTAGTCCCCCCCCCCCAGCCATGGAAGCCCATTGGCTGACTTTGGGCCAGTCCCTCCCTCTCGGCCCAACCTAATGCCTGTAGTGGGGATAATGAAGGAAGATCAGGGTACCAGTCTAATAAACAAATGCTTGATCTGCTGCCCTCCTGATGAATTGGACTACAATGCCCAGAATCCCAGCCAGCAGAGGAATCATTTACCAATGCATCTAGAGAGCACCAAGTTGAGGAAAACTGCCCATAAAAAGCCTCGCTGGAGAAGTTTGCTGCATTTTACTCGTACCTCTGAATGACCAAACGTTTCGGTGCAAAACTAAATTTCATTTCATTGCCAGTTAATTAAAATTCAACATAATGCAATCCATCTCCAAGCATGCATTTAACTCTTTTTTCTTTCAATGCCTTGAGAAATTATAGTTTGGTAACATCATCTGAGGGGGCATGGTGGCTCAGCGGGTAAGACGCCAGGCTTTTTGATTGGAAGATTGCAAGTTCGGAGATTCGAATCCCTAGCCCCGCCTGACGGAGTGAGCTCCCGCACTCGCCCCAGCTCTTGCCAACCCAGCAATTCGAAAGCATGCAAATGCAAGTAGATGAATAGGTACCACTTTGGTGGGTAGGTAACAGCGTTCCACGTGCATCATGCCGGCCACATGACCGTGGAAGCATCTTCGGACAACGCTGGCTCTTCGGCTAACAAACGGAGATGAGCACCGGCCCCTAGAGTCGGACACGACTGCACAAATGTGCGGGGGGAACCTTTACCTTAACAACATCTGGGGATCTCTGGACATAGGTGTTCTGTCCAAGCCACAGTGATGTCATAATTCAGATCATTTCCATGATGACATCATGAAGCATGTGATGTCATTTCCCTCCTTTATCCCTGTAGACTTCCAGGGCTCTAGGCCAAGAATTGGGGTGGGGGGGATACATGCTCTGAAGCTAGAGATGGTGCATTCCTATATGCAATAAAAACATCATGACAATATGAGTACAACAAAACACTAGGGGTAATTTAAAAGTCCAGGAGAAAAATGCATCTCTACCAATTCTCAAGACTAAAAGAGTGACAGCCAATTTTAATTCCGGATTCTACAATCTGGATCTGGAAGCCACTGAAGAGAAAGTCCTTTCTCCAAGCCCAGCCCAGGAACATTTCCTCAGTGGTAATATACACCTCTGAAGATCTGCCAAATCACCGTGCTCTGATCTGGCTAAAATACACCTTGGCAGGTGGTAAAAAAAAAATCTCATCAGTGGAATGTTACTTTTCCTACAATCAACCAGTTGTGCTGTTTCTCAAAATACTCATTCCCCTTGACAGACGCAGGGGATCGCACTGGGTGTGTTGTGTGTATCCAAATTGCCAAGATGGGAGGCACAGTGTCACCATTGGAGGCCTGTGATCTGAATGGGGCACGGCTCTGATCATGACACCCTGCCTCGCAACTTGCAGATTTAAAAAAAAAAACCCACCCCAGACCCTTTTTGGAAAGACGCGCAACACAATGTGACCCTCTGGGTAAATTCTCTGGATGTTTAGAGCTACCAATGAAAGAAAACAGAGAATAAAACTTTCCATACCATTTTGTTGCAGCCGAGACTTGGTACTGCTATTTTAAAGAGGAGTTTTACCCACCAGGTTTCCCCCCACCTAAAATTCTTTTCTCAACTTCTACAAACTTTGGGGATCCCCCAAGCTTGTTGGTACCCCAGCCTCTTGTGTACGGAGAGTGATGTTTTGGCTTCGAAAGGATGAGCTTGAGATATATGTATCCTATAGCAGGAATTATAATTGAACATTTGACAATATATGCCTCCTCCCCCCAAAAAAACTTTTTGGGCTATGGTTTCCACCCTTCCTGGAAACTAACCATGTGCCTGGAGCTGCTGGATAACATCTGGATAACCACAGCTTCCCTATTCCAGGTTAGTGTATCAGAACCAGGCTAGGGAGATCCAGATTGAAATTAACCTTGGGCTTATTGACGATAACTTGACTTGCGCAACATGCTAGGTTAAAATGTGGCTGACCAATTCATGGCTTTGGGCTGTACAACTGGGTTTATTCAGTAAACTAGGATTCAGTTAAACTTGCATTAATTCCAAGTTAATCCTTGATCTTTTGGAGCAACACATTTAAAGATGTGTTCGCATGCTGAATGTCAAGCCTGGTTTAAGATTTAGACTGCTAGCATTTTCTGAAATCATTTTTGTACGTTTGCAGCAGAGTTAATGCCTATCTATATAATTTGCCCTAATATTTATATGTTTATTCACTCCTTCACACACACACACACACACAAACACACACACACACACACACACACTACACACACATCCCTCTGCATTAGCAATGTACAGTATGCAGAACAGCACTTGCCTGCACCAATTCTGGCTAATTTCTGGAGTGACAAAGAGTGAAAGTCACAGTTTATTTTAAGGGGGTGCCACAGTTCCCCATTTGTAGTTCCTGTCACAGGCCTTTTCTGCAAAGCAGGCAGGGGAACAAATTTAGACAGGCAGGAAAAATTGCACTCAGTCTTGAAGAAAGAACAAAAGGTCTCTCTAAATCTCATCAAGACTAAATGGATCCTCCCTGGAACGGAGCAGTCTGTCTTACAAAAATAAAAAATGCAAAGGAGAAATACTTTGCTTCCAGGAAGTATTTGGCTGGTCAGGGCTGGAAATGACGCTGGGCTGCATTAATGGTCTGATCCAGCAAGCCTCATTTGCTTAAAACATTTTAAAAATCTCACCTCTTCAGTAAAATAAAACAAAACAAAATCTTAGACTGTCTCTCTAGCAATTTTAAAACACAATCCTCCGACTATTAAACAACAAAACAACAAATCAGACCACAGTGTTTTGTTTTTTTAAAGTAAACCTTCTTCCTGAAGATTGTATGGTCCGAATCAGCGTGGAATTTGCAGCACAAGGTGCAATCACTGCTCTGTGACAGACGGCTGTCCAGTTCAAGATGTGCTGAGCAAGGACAATAAGGGAATGGAGTACAGCAAAGGAGGCCATGGCTGGCTAGTTAGCGCTCAGAACAGAAAATAATTTCCATGCTGCCACCTTTGGGGAAAGATCTCACAGATTAAAAAAAGAAAATTAAAATCATTTCATGAAGTTATAAACTGGAGGACAATGACTGGTTATGGCAATAAAATGGACTTTCCATATACAGAGGCAGTCTACCTGCATGTATTAGCTGCTGGATAAATGACAGCGACTCACTTTCGTGTCCCATTTCTAAGCTTTTCTAGGAGGACTCTGTTCAGAATTCAAAGCCAGAGCAATTACGATGTTCTCAAGTAATTTAACCCTTAATAGACACTGCCTGGCTGCTCAGACCAACGGTACTGAGAATTTTTCCTAAAAGATATCTACCCTGAGATCATCTATACCAGTGTTTCTCAACCTTGGCAACTTTAAGATGGGTGGACTTCAACTCCCAGAATTCCCTGGGAATTCTGGGAGTTGAAGTCCACCCATCTTAAAGTTGCCAAGGTTGAGAAACACTGACCTATATGATTGCTGAATTCTGTGCCCGAGCCGTAAGATGCAACAACAGAAGTATGTGATTTACTTAATTAATGAGAGTTTACTGTATTCTTAGATTGTATTTGGTTGTTTTAACTTTTATGATCTGGTCTTAGACTGTAATAAAATGCTTGTTTGTTCGTTTGATATCCTAACAATTAGATAAGTTTGCAAGCAATCAAGTTTATTCACAGTTGTTAGTTTATCTACCTCTGGGGAGTGGGTGGCTATATTAAATCTAAATAATAATAACAATAACACTAATAACACTAACAACGATAATAATAATATTGAGGGCCACTGTTCTCTTTGCTTCCTGCTTCCTTCTCCTATCGGGAGGCTCAGCAAGATGGATTTGGGGGGGGGGGTGTCACATCCCAAGATGTCAATTTTGTATGCATTTGCTAAAGCATTTTAGAAATTATTTTTATTCCTTTTTAATAGTGAAATACAAAAACAAAACAAACAAGCTCTAGCATCAACAGAAAAAAAGAGAGCAATTATACAGTGAAGGAAAAAGCTAGATATATTATGGTGATTAAAATAAACTAAAAAAGCTAGTTTGGTCTAATGGACTGAGTTGCTAAGGCCACTGCATGGAATTGCCCGAATCAAGACCACTCAACGGTGCATACAAAAGGTGCACACCAAAAACTAAAGGTAACAAAAAAGAAAGAAAAACCCTAATTAATGGAAAGAGAAAAGATCTATATAATGTCCACTGGTAGCAATATAAAAAGAATCCAATCCTTAATCATTATATCTACATATAAACATATTGCTCCATCTCCTCATTTTTAAAACGCAGAGACTTTTCAAAAATAGATTCACAGACTCAGACCCTAGATCCGTTCCTTCAAATCAGGTGACTAAGTTTATTTCCATTTAGGTAAAATTAGTCTCTCTGCCGTGCCCCTGGTTGGCAGTGCCAAATCTCTTCATGAAATGACGAATTCCGTTATTTTAGGAATACAGTTCACCATTACATTAAGGTTGTTAACTATAGTATTTTCTCCCAAATGCTTACAGATATATGTAGTGATTTAAAACCAAAATGAGCCTATAGCTGGACAAGGCCAGATCATATGAGTTAGTCTCTTCAAATTTCTTACAAAGGCAGCACAAAAAAAATCTAACGCCCAACCCTTCTAAAAGATTATTTAAAGGGTCCCCAAAAACCTGAAAAATATTTTCTGATTAATTAATTTCATTTTTAAATCATAGATCTATTCAAAATTGTATACTCCAATTCTTCATTCCACAATTCAAATACATAACTATAATTAACTTTCGTTTTACTTTTTCAATTCCGTATAAAATTGCATTGTTGGTTTCCATTCAAGTGCTGCATCTCTTAAGGATCCTAAAATTGCAGGTATCTTGGTGTCTGTTAGAGCATCCAGGCTGTACTTTTTAATTACTTTTTAATTAATATATGTTTCAGTTGTAACATATTGCCAAGCAAATGTTGCAGGCAAGTCATATTCAAAATGCAATCCCTCAAAGTCTTTAAAACAGCCATTAGGAACCAACTGATATAAAGGGTTGATCTCTTTTGTGGTCCAAAGCATTCCAGAAAAACATCTGCCCTGCTGTTTTCAAATTTGGATTATTCTGCAATGCACTTTCTCATGTGATTCGGGTTCAAAACCTCATTGCTTACCTATTTATGAACAAAAAGTATCTGGCAGATTTAAAGGCTGGAAATGAAGCTCCACGTTTAACATATCTGGACCCTAAAACTTGCCAAGAATTCAGAGGTGTTAAACACTTACTCTCCAAACTTTAATATTAATTAAAGATTTTGTTCCAAAAGAATAACTTTGTTGTAAACCGCCCAGAGTCCCCTTTGTGGGGGGAGATGGGCGGTGATAGAAGTTGGACAAATAAATAAATAAATATAATATTTTATTTATTTATTTATTTTCTATCCTGCCTTTATTACTTTTATAAATAACTCAAGGCGGCGAACATACCTAATACTCCTTTCTCATCCTATTTTCCCCACAACAACCCTGTGAGGTGAGTTGGGATGAGTGTGAGTGACTGGCCCAAGGTCACCCAGCCGGCCTTCATGCCTAAGGCGGGACTAGAACTCTCAGTCTCCTGGTTTGCCATTGGCTCCTTCCTAGGGCTGAGAGAGAGTGATTGGCCCGAAGTCACCCAGCCGGCTTTCATGCCTCAGGCGGGACTAGAACTCACAGATTCCTGTTTTCTAGCACGGAGCCTTAACCACTAGACCAAACTGGGTCTCTTTAAAATAAAAGCCCAATGATATACAGTATTTTAAACTCTGGTAGCCTCCATCCTGTCCAGTGAAGTTGGGCGGCCAAGAAATTTAAATAAAATAAAATAATAAATAAAATAAAATAAAATAATAAAATAAAATAATAAAATAAAATAAAATAAAAAATAAAATAAAATAAATAAAATAAAATAATAATAATAATAATAAAATAAAATAAAATAAAAAAATAAAAAAATAAAAAAATAAAAAAATAAAATAAAATAAAATAAAATAAAATAAAGATAAACAAAATCACTGTAAGAGAACTTCAATTTGGCCCATGATATTTGAGGGCTTTTATCCTGCCATGAACATATTAATTTAAAATCAGAAGGATTCGAGTTGCACCTTTTCAGACTAACAAATGTTATTCAAGAGCGTTAGCTCACCTCATCAGAGGCATGCGAAATTTATTATGTCTTTTAATAAAATTTGTTAGTCTGAAAAAGGTGCTACCAGAGTCCTGATTTTTGGCTAGCATAAATCTCTTTCTACAACTTCATTAATATATCTGTGTACCGTAAAGCAGTGTTTCTAACCTCAGCAACTTTAAGATGTGTGGATTTCAACTCCCAGAATTCCTCAGCCAGCATGCTGGCTGAGGAATTCTGGGAATTGAAGTCCACACATCTTAAAGTTGCTGAGGTTGGGAAACACTGATGTAAAGTCTCCAGTACTGTAAGAATTAACACTGGAAACACTCTTAAAAGTACATACTAATCTTGAGGTAATCTTCATTTTGATAACATTAATCTTGCTCCACTGTTTGCTAAAGCAGAACATAATTGTGGCTAAGGAATTGAAAAAGTAGACAGATTTACTGAGAACTATCCACAGCTCTCAGTCAAGCTATTTAAATGTGAGTTTGTGTGTGGGTGTGTATATGTATATATATCCAGGTTCTAGTCCCCACCAGCCACAGAAGCTCATTGGCTGAATTTGGGCCAGTCCCGCCTTCCTGCTCAGCCCAAGAGCCAATCAGGTGTGGTGGGAAAGGAGCTGGACTAGGAGGGGGAGACCCAGCACATGCGCATAGCATTTCAAGGTGCTCTCAGCCCCGAAATCTTGCTTACCCCTGGTCTTATGAATGGGTCAGGCCTAACTAATATTTCTCCTCTGGTTCCCTGGGAAGCTAAGTACCTTAAACTAGTGGAGGATAGAAGTTTGATTAGAAAAGCATTTGAAGAACAGATGGGGGACGCAAAGCCTGGAAGCCATGGGCCAGCAGTGCCTTCACTCTCCGATCCTACGATTCAGTGATGCCATTTCAGGTTCCGAAAAGCCAGCTCCAGCCCCGAAACAAATCGCGAATCTTTAAATTAATTCTCTCCATGGCTGAAACACCCAGGTCTAAAGTTAACAGCCCTGGGAAACTTTCCATCACTGAAAAAGTCACTCTCCTGAGATCGAGGTCTTTCCGGAAATTAATGTCAGGCAGCGAGGCCAGGGGAGAATTCGGAGTCGTCACTCGGTCTGTGGGGAAAAGGCAGGAATTGAACCTGGTTCAAGCAACAGACCTAAATGGGAAGAAATCCCAGCCACATGTGAGCTAGCTGGACCCTGAAATCCACAATACGAAATTCTCTTTAAACAGCCCCCAAATTTGAGAGATAGTCTGATTTTGAGGGAGAGACAATTGTGGGGAATGGCCCTCATTGTGAAAAATTCCCTTAGAGGTGCCTTGTCTGGGGCTCTAACATCTATCCAGGGCCTGGCATGGATCTTTTAATTTATTTATTATTGAATTTATACCCTGCCTTTCTGTCTGTTCAACACTTACAACTCTTTATTTTGGACCTTATAGTTACCCATACATGTATTTCATATATTAATATTTACTTATCAATCTTGCTTGGATTTTAAAAAATAATTTAGAAATGATACCGATGCAAACTGCATCACTTTAAACGTATATTCATATCCCTCTGCCTAAAGGCTAAAATTGTTTCTGGTAGTTTGGGCATTTCACAATGATTTTAGGAAGATGGTGTTGATTTCCCAAGAATGAATTTGTGATTTTTGGAAATCAAACTGCTCTCTGGTCAGAACATAATTTTGCTTGTTTGTTTCAGTGGGTTTAAAGGCTGTCCTTCTGACAGTTTTACCAGATCAGCCAATTTAAAATAAATAATAATGACCCTAACCCAGAAAACTTTGATAACGAAGACATACAAATGAATATATAGAAAACAAAACTTCAAAAGTTGTCAGAAAATTACTGGTGATCAGAAGTTAAGCCTAGTGTAGCTTCTTTTTAATTCTACCAATAAAGGAATGATATATAAAAATGGTGGATGCCTATATATATGTGTTGTGTGTGCGTGCGCGCCTGCACACACACACACACACACACACACACAGAGATTCTGCATTTTAATAATTACTTGTCAGGCAAATAAATCCTCTGAGATCAGCTGCAGTCCATCTCTGAATACAATACCAGGAACAGAAAGTTTTGATTTCCTGATGCATTAGCTTGTAGGTTGGACATGTTTGTGATGTTACTACTGTATTACTAAGGATAATAAGCATCAATAATAGTAAAAAGTATTTCTACTGAAAAGTTCCCTTCTCTTCTTGTAAGGGTGAGAAGTTGCCAGCCCGATAAAACTGTGTACTATCACACTCACAGTAACATGCGGTAAAATGCCATTATTTGTTGATGGTGCCCCAAATCATCAAGATTATTATTTGAAGGTGCCCCAAATCATCAAGATATTCTCCTCCCACCTGCTAAAAGGAGGGATTAGAATACAGTATAGAAAGCCAGGACAGGTTTATTCAGCTCTTCCCAAAAGAAGCTAGAGGAAGTGGGAAGATTTGGAAACAAGAATTAATACTGTATATTCCCTCTCCATCTCTCCCATTAAGCAACTAAAGGTTGAATCACTTTACTATGGGTAGTCCTCGCTTAATGACAATTCATTTAGTGACTGGAATTACGACAGCACTAAAAAAACAACTTAGACTGTTCCTCGCGCTTACAACCGTTGCAGCGTCCCCGCGGTTATGTGATCATCATTTTCAACCTTCCCAGCTGGTTCCAATAAGCAAAATCAATAGGGAACCACGTAGTTCGCTTAACGACTACCGCGAAAATGGTCGTAAAATTGGGTCCGGATTCGCTTAACGACCGCATCACTTAGCAACCTAAATTCTGGTCCCAACTGTGGTCATTAAGCGAGGACTATCTGTATTTCTTTTGTATAAAAGAACATTTGGAGCAATATGGCTGGGAAGGTGATTCACAAAGGCTTCGCATGGCCATTGTTGGACAAATTTGACACTTTCTCTCCAAAGAGTACCTGGGAAAAATGTCAAAAGAAATACAGAGGTGGAAACAATTCTTCTCTTAGTGGGTGGGAGAGCGTGAGGAACAGGGTGTGGGTACATGATCCAAATTTATAAAATTATGTACAGGTGGATCAATGACCTGTTTTTCTCCTTTCTTTAACACAAAATACTAGGACTTGGAGTCATTCTGTAAAATTAACTGGCCACACATTCTGGATGGACAAAATAAATATATTTCCTCAAAGACAGAATAAATGTACAGAAAATTCTATGCCCCAAGATACAGTGACGGGCACTTCTTCAAAGAGGGGCTAGACAAATCCAAGGCAACCCATTAATTCCTAGTGAATGTTAAGATGGTTGCAGGGTCCTCCATGTCCAGAAACACACTATCTTTTATATACTAGTTGCTGGAAGGAAAAAGCGGGAACATCCTGCCCATCAGCATCTATCTGGCTAGGGCAGTGTTTCTTAAAGTGTGGCCAAGCACCCCTGGGAGTCCCTCAAGACCCTCTCAAGGGCCCGCAAAATCAAAATCATTTGCCAGCCTACGTTGAAAAATAATAATATATTAAAATCCCATCAAACAATCATGAGAAGCAGTAAAGGTAAAGTAAAGGTAAAGGTTCCCCCCGCACATTTGTGCAGTCGTATCCGACTCTAGGGGCCGGTGCTCATGTCCGTTTGTTAGCCAAAGAGCCAGCGTTGTCCGAAGACGCTTCCATGGTCATGTGGCCGCATGACGCGCGTGGAACGCTGTTACCTACCCACCGAAGTGGTACCTATTCATCTACTTGCATTTGCATGCTTTCGAATTGCTAGGTTGGCAAGAGCTGGGGCGAGGGCGGGAGCTCACTCCGCACGCAGGGCTAGGGATTCGAACCTCTGAACTTGCGACCTTCCGATCGACAAGCCTGACGTCTTACCCGCTGAGCCACCACGCCCCTGTAGAGAAGCAGTAGCAGCAGTAAATGCATCAATTTAAAATTTTAATACGGTAAATATTAATAAATATAACCCATATAAACAAGCTCTTTTGGGGTCCTCCATAATTTTTAAAAGTGGGAAGGTGCCCTGAGAGAAAAAAGTTTAAGAAACACTGGGCTAGGGGAAAAAGGATCCTAGCGTAAGGGGACCTTTGAGCCTAATCATCACTCTCCACTTATAGGCTATAACTCCATTGTTATATATTAATTGTTGTATATATTTTTTATGTCTGTAGAATATGTGGCTGAGTTTTTAAAAAACCAGGCCTCAAAACTTTTTTCCTGTTTGGGCTCAGGAGCACATGTTCACCCCCACTCAGGAATGCTAATTGCCTTTCAGGTGCCGGCCAGTCTGAGAGTTTCTGACCAATCAGAATTAGTTGTTTGAGCTTTGCCCATATTGGGAATCTGTTGCCTAGGTGTTTTGGTCACATGGTGGATCCTGTCCACTCAGAGGCTGGTCAGGTAAAGGTTTAAAAATGTAAATACCTTTTGTCCTTTTGTTCTCTGCATTCTGCTCTCTGCTATCTAAATGGCTATGTTAATCAACCATGCCATGCTTTGGCTAAAGAGGAAGATTCAAGGTTTGTTCCTATGTTTTTGTTTTAAATAAAGCAACATTTTTACTACAAACTTATCTCTTGGTTTTTCCATAACTCTGATCACAAATTTTATAAAAATACAAAAGGTTATGGGCCCAGCAATTGCTTCTGGATCAGAGACAAAAATTATGGAAATAAGAGAGAAGAAAGCTGACCTGTTTTAATTTGCATTTGGAGAGGCTTTTGTTTTTTTGAAACCTTGCCGGCAGTTACAGGAAGTTTCCATTGGAGGCGGAGTTTTGCCTCGTGTTTGCAAGCCTCGTGGTGTTTTTTGGATTACTACAACAGGGGAGAGAAGGAGCCATGGCTGCTGCTACAGCTTCAAATTTTCAAGGTATGCTCCTGGAAAGACTTTCTAATTCTAATTATTTGAACTGGTCTTTGAAAATGGAAAGTTTCTTGAGGAGAGAAAATTTATGGTCTGCAATTTCTGAACAAATTCCTCAGAATCCAGATCAAGCCTGGTTGAGGAAAGATGAGAAATGCAAAGCCTCCATTATTTTGGCTGTTCAGGATGATCAGCTTATTCACGTGAGAGGCAGAGAAACTTCCAAAGACTTATGGGACTATTTGCGTGATTTATATGTGAAAACTAGTCCAGGCAGCAAGGTTATTTTAACAAAAAAACTGTACAAGGCTCACTTGCCTGAGAATGGAAATTTGCCTGATCATCTCCACAAGCTTCAGAATTATTTTGTGGAACTTCAGGAACGTGGGATGGAATTTACCCCCCTGATGAAAGCCTACATTATGCTTTCTTCGTTGAATGAGTCCTGGGACACTTTAATTTGCTCTATGGAGGGAATCCCAGAAGCTGATCTAAATCCATCGTTTGTGTCTACCCGACTGCTTGCTGAGTGGGAGAAGCGACAAGAAAAAGCTGCCTCCATTTCTACAATAAAGTCTTCTCGTGGCCAGCAGAGGGAGCGGAAGAGCTCTGAATTCCAAGCTTCTGCATTATCCACCAGGCGATGCTTTACCTGTGGATCCCCTGCTCATCTCCAAAAGGACTGTGTTCAAAAGAAGAAGACTTCTCGCAAGAAAGAAGAGACTTCTGGAAAGAAGATTCTTCATGCAACAGTTGTTGTGAACTCTGATAATAAAGATTTGTGGGTTCTTGACAGTGGGGCCAATTCTCATATATGTCACAATAAAGATTCCTTTCTGTCTTTGTCTAAAACTAACAAACAAAAAGTTTCCTTAGCAGATGGATCTGTATCCAAGATCGTGGGTGAAGGTGAGATCAATCTTCCATGTTTGGGGGAAACTGTTAAAAATGTTTTGTTTGTGCCTAATTTTCAAAGCAATCTCTTGTCTGTGGGGCAGCTAGTAGCCTCAGGTTATGTTATAACTTTTAAGAAAGAGGGTTGTGATATTAGAAAGGCTGGCAAAATGGTTGCAAAATGTTTGCAGAAAGATTCTCTGTACATTGTGCAGAAGGCTGAAAAGCAGCAAATTGCTAAAGCTAAGGCTGTTTTTGAAAATAAGCCCATACACGACCAGTGCATCCATTTATTACATAGGAGATTTGCTCATGCTAATTTTAAGTACATTTCTCAAATGCCTAGTTATTCTGCTGATTTAAAATTGAAGCCTTGTGATAAGTATCTAGACTGTGCAGTTTGCAAGGAGAATAAGACTACTAGAGCTCCTGTGAAAAAGTTTTCTGATAGGTCCACCTCTAGGCCTCTAGAGATAATTCACTCTGATGTAATAGGCCCATTTTCTCCTAGTCTTGGGGGAGCAAGGTACATTTTGACCTTCATAGATGATTTTTCCAGGTACACATTCATTTATTTGCTGAATCACAAAGATGAGGTCTTTGGTAAATTTAAGGCTTTTGTGGCTTGGGCGAATGGAAAATTCCCAAGGCCAGTGTCTGCTTTGCAATCAGATCGAGGTGGAGAGTATCTATCCTCAAAGTTTAAAAGCTTTTTGTTAGAAAAAGGGATAGAACACATTTTGGCTAACCCTTACACTCCTGAACAGAATTCTGTTGCAGAGAGAAAAGGCAGAACACTGCAGGAAGCAATGATGTGTTTGCTGAAGGATGCTGGTTTGCCTTTTAGGTATTGGGGAGAAGCTGTTACTACAGCGTGTTATGTGCAGAACAGGCTGTTTAGCAGTGCAATTCAGGATGTCCCTTTTCATTTGTTCTATGGTGTGAAGCCTAAAGTAAGCCACCTCAGAGTGTTTGGAAGCACAGCTTGGGTCCACATTCCCAAACAGCTGAGGCGCAAGGGGGCTTCCAGAACAAAGAAAGCAATCTTTGTAGGGTATGAACAGAGTCAGAGAAGCTACAGGTTCATACTGGATAATCAACTGATAATTAGTAAAAGTGCTTCTTTTGCTGAGCAGAATTGGGATAAAATAAACTCTAGTTCTTCAGTTGATTTATCCATGGGGAAGCAGCAAAGTCTTGCTGATGGTGATTTGCAGGAATCACCCAGTGAAGTCAATGATCAGGAAGCTGACTTGTCTGGAAAGTCAGAGGTTTCTGAGGGCAATGGTGGGAAACAGAGTGTAAGTCCTGTCCTACCTCGCAGGTCTGAAAGGATTAATAAGGGAGTTCCTCCTGATCGTTATCAAGTAGATGTTGTGAAGGCTTTTCACATTCACACAGAGCCTGAGTCTCTGGAAGAAATTAAAGAAATGCCAGCTGAAATAGCTAAGTGTTGGCATGAAGCCATGCAGCAAGAGTTGGATTCCTTAAAGGAAAATAAAACTTGGAAACTAGTAAGTTTGCCTCCCAATCAGAAGGTTTTAGGTTGTAGGTGGGTGTTCAAGCTGAAAAAAGATTCTGATGGCAAAATTCAGAAGTACAAAGCAAGGTTGGTAGCAAAAGGTTTTGCTCAAAGAAAAAATGTGGATTATGACAAAACTTTTGCTCCAGTGACAAAAGCTGAATCTATCAGGTTGCTTTTAAAGGTTGCTGCCATGAAGAAACTGTCTGTTTATCACTATGATATTCAAACTGCTTTTCTGTATGGTGACTTGGAGGAAAAATTGTTTATGCAACAACCTCCTGGTTATGAAAAAGAAAAGCATCTTGTGTGTGAGTTGCAGAAATCCATCTATGGATTAAAGCAGGCCGCGCGTTGTTGGAATATTAAAATGGATAATATTTTGCAAAATTTTGGGTTTCAGAAGGGAATTGCTGATCCTTGTGTGTATGTAAAAAATGATAAGCAAGGTGTAATGTACTTGTGCTTGTATGTTGATGATTTGTTGCTGCTCACTTCATCTGATGAACAGAAGCATTCCTTTGAGGTTTGTATGAAAAACAATTTCACATTGAAATGTCTTGGAGCAGTCAACAATTACTTAGAATTAGAAATTCAGAGGGAAAAAGATGGCAGTTTTCTCATAAGCCAGAGTAGCAAAATTAAGAAGCTGCTGGAGGATTTTAAAATGCAGGACTGCAAGTCTGTCTCCTCCCCCATGCTTCCCGAGTTTCTAAAAGAGGAGGGGGTGAAGGGGGATGGTGAGTCATCTGAAGGAGATAGTTTCAGATCAGCCATTGGCAGTCTTCTTTACATTGCAAATAATAGCCGTCCGGACATTTCTAACAGTGTGTCCATTTTGAGCAGGTTTGTGGAAAATCCCACATCTGCTGCAAAGTCTGGATTAAAAAGGCTGTTTCGTTATTTACAAGGCACCAAAGATTTTTGCTTAAGGTTGTCTGCTACAGACACAGAAGAAAAGTTAGAATGCTGGTGTGATTCAGATTGGGCTGGAGATCTCACTGATAGGAAGTCTACTTCTGGAAGTGTAATTCAATTTGCAAAGTCCACTATTGCTTGGTTTTCCAGAAAGCAGACTGTAGTAGCCATCAGCACAGCTGAAGCCGAATTTTATGCTTTAGCACAACTGTGCAATGAAGTACTTTGGTTTACTCAATTGTTGCAAGACATTGGAGTCATTTTAAGCCAGCCTGTCACAATTCATGAAGACAATCAAGCCTGTATCCATTTGGCTTTATCTGAAAGTTCCAGAAACCGCACAAAGCACATTGATGTGCGTTTTCATCTTGTTAAAGATTTTCTAGCCAAGAAAAAGGTTGTTTTGAAATACTGTGATACTAAATTAATGTTGGCTGATATCTTAACCAAGCCTCTAGTTGCCAGTAGGCACACTGAGTTGATTACCAAGCTGGGTTTGTTTCCATATTCTTTCTAGTCATAAAAAAAGGGGAGTGTTGTATATATTTTTTATGTCTGTAGAATATGTGGCTGAGTTTTTAAAAAACCAGGCCTCAAAACTTTTTTCCTGTTTGGGCTCAGGAGCACATGTTCACCCCCACTCAGGAATGCTAATTGCCTTTCAGGTGCCGGCCAGTCTGAGAGTTTCTGACCAATCAGAATTAGTTGTTTGAGCTTTGCCCATATTGGGAATCTGTTGCCTAGGTGTTTTGGTCACATGGTGGATCCTGTCCACTCAGAGGCTGGTCAGGTAAAGGTTTAAAAATGTAAATGCCTTTTGTCCTTTTGTTCTCTGCATTCTGCTCTCTGCTATCTAAATGGCTATGTTAATCAACCATGCCATGCTTTGGCTAAAGAGGAAGATTCAAGGTTTGTTCCTATGTTTTTGTTTTAAATAAAGCAACATTTTTACTACAAACTTATCTCTTGGTTTTTCCATAACTCTGATCACAAATTTTATAAAAATACAAAATTAATATGACCGTTATGTAGAACTTCCATGTCCAGAGGCAATCAATCTTTGAATTATCAGAAGTTCCAGACAAAACACAGACTATCACTTCTGAACACATCTGGCTGCTTACTGCTACAAACGAAATGCTGCGCTTCATCATCTGCTAGGGCAGAGCTTTCCAAACTGTGTGTCGGGACACGTTAGTGTGTCGGCTGCAGTGTCTGAGTGTGTCATGGCTGCTGCCACCTCTGAGCCCTGCCAGGATTCCGTGCAGGTCCTAGTGCCTGCCTTGCGCCTTGCTGCCTCCAAACCTGCTGTGATTCTGCGCAGGTCCTAGTGCCTGCCTTGTGCCCTGCTGTAAGAGTGTGTCGCGAAATGATGCCCTGCTGTAAGAGTGTGTCACGAAATGATGCATGTCTAAAAAGTGTGTCACCAACATGAAAAGTTTGGAAACCTCTGTGCTAGGGTGATCTTCAGACCTCCATCATAATGATGGAAGACAATAGGAGTCACACTATGAATTTGGACTGGCAGGAGACTCACAACAGACAAAAGGATGCACGCACACTGACCAGTCTGCTGCCGTAGTGCTTTTTGGTTAGAATATTAAGATCAGAGAAAATAGAATATGAAGAGCAGGGAAAACATCGTATTTTTTACTTCTCTATTCTATTTAAGGTTGCCTAAATGCCCAGTACCCAGCCTTCCACCACCTGGTACCCTCCAGATCTATGGACTTCAACTCCCAGAGTTCCTCAGCCAACGTGCCCATTGCTGAGAATTCTGGGAGTTGAAGCCCATACACCCAGAATGAGAGGGCACTCTATAATCTCTATCATAGCATTCCCCAACCTGGCTTCCTCCCATAATCCTTAGCCAGCCCTAATAGTGCCTTCCAGATGTGATTGCCCTAGCTGAGCAGGATGGGACTTCTTGGGCAGCAGATCTGGAATAAAGGCTGTTCTATCACCCGCCCCCCATCAATATCACCTCTCCAGGCTAGAAAGTCCCTGAATCTTTGGTTAAAGTTTACAATTTTCCATTCTGTCACCCTATATCATTCCTTTCCTCAGTCTACCCCAGCTGTTTTCCGATGGGGGGGGGATTCTTTCATCCTCCCCTGAAAATGTCTTTCTCCTCTCAGTGACAAAATTTGAGAATGCACATTGGTCCTGTACATTGATTTTGTTTCCTGTTTTAAAAATCCTAAGAGGAAAACACAGTTGTACTCAATAAAACCTTTTAAAACAGGACACCTGGAAGAGAACCTATGGAAGATGCATCTGAATGTCTTTGCCTGATTCGTGGTTCTCCTCCATGAAAATGCAACCAAGCCCCCAAACTTAGAATTTGCTTGCTACCAGTTGCAGGAGATTAGCATTTATTTTCAGTGTCAGGTTTATTTATTATTTTTATTTATTATTCGAATTTAACGAGTTAAATTTAGCAGTTTAACTCTGAAAGATACAAAAATCAGAACAGAAAGCTCTGCCTCGGAGAATGGGCAAAGGTTATTTCCTCACCACTGAATTGTTACTTCTCTCACATATACACACAAACGTCGGGTTCAAAATAGAGAGACCCATATTTGAAAGCTCTGTTTTCTGGAAGACGCACACACCAAAGGTCTGCAGTTACACCACAGACATATATTTATATACATACCCATCACACTTTATTCCCTTTTGGAATAAACTATTTTATGCATCGTGCCCCAAAGGAGTAAGAAAGAGTAAGCCAAAGAAATTAAAGATGAAGTAAGAAAAAAGAAAAGGACATTGGGCTCAATCCAGTTCATCCCAACACAATTCATATGTACCTCTTCCATATCTTTCTTCTGTTGCAATACTTTGTGGCTTCTACTACAGGCTTTATACTTGTTGTTGTTTAAAATACTCCCTTCTCCCTTCTTGGGGATCTCAACTCCATCCAACCACAGCATTCCTCTTCCTCTTGTCCCATCACTTTTCCTTCATTATTTGCCCTTGAGTCAATCCTCCTTCATTCTCTATGACCAGACCAAGTCCCCATTCATTCATCCCCCATTAATTCGTGGCCTCTCTCTTCTTGCTTTACTATGTGTACTGAAGTATCCCATTGCCACTGCATTCAATTTACTTTTAATTTCTCCTGTCATGCCCAGTTCTCACTTCCATTTAACAAAATGGGAAGAAGCACCCTTCTTCTATGCAGCCATTCTGGTTTCTTTCAATATACATTCCTTGCCATGGACCATATAGTGCCCATTACTGTTCTACCTGCATTTGCATATTTGAATTTTTTTCCCATCCATTTCCCCATCTTTAATAAATATTCTGCTAATGAATGCATTTATTTGATCTTATATTTCGCCATTTCTAAACAACTTGCAACTGGGAAAATAGGAGGAAGAAGGAGTATTTGGTATGTTCGCCGCCTAGAGTTATTTATAAAAATAATAAAGGCAGGATAGAAAATAAATAAAATAAACTGTTCACTGCATTTTCCCTATCAAACACAACTACCTTGATTATTGATACATTAATTTTCAAATCCATATATCTTGTTGCTTTGTACAATCTAACTTTTGCTACAAATCATTTGAATTCTAGGTACAAGCTTTATAACTTAAAATCCCCCTTCCCCCAGCCCACCTACATTCGGAGTCTCCAGAATACAAATGTAATGACTGGGAAATACAGAATACAAATGTAATGACTGGGAAGTTTTTTCCTATAATATGGATTACAAATGTGTACCCCCAATCCTCAAATTCAGAATTGCAACCCCATGTTGGTCTAGGACATTTCTGTTGCAAAAAGTGTCCCCAAATAAAATGGTTCCAATCAGTATAGTGAAATAGAATGTTCTACTTTGTACCACTGTACCCCAGAACGCTAGTATTTTGCTTCTGATCTAAAAAATATTTGAGGAGTTATCAATTCTAAAATCTTATGGTTCAAAACTGTAAGCCTGAACACTATTAATTGCATTAATTATTCATTATAATTTGGAGCTTCTCTACGATAAGCCCCCAAAAATCAACTCTAGAATATTTCCCAACTTTTTGCAGACCAGATTAACTACAGGATCTTCATGCTTTCCCAGCAAATAAATCCCAACGACCAGCAAGGAACCTCAAACAAAATTAACAATACAGTAGTATAATAAACTGGGCACAACCATGTCATTTCGGTCACTGCAAAAGGATTTGTAGAGGTGGAATATTTCAAAGAGCTATATCAGGAGTGGGGGAACCATTTTTCTGCCAAGGGCCATTTGGATATTTATAACCGGGGACCAGGGGAGCGGGGGTTTTGGGATTTCCGCGGACCGGGGGCCAGAGTTTGCGGGCGGGAGCCAATCACAAGCACTGGGGGGCGGGTTTTGCGGGCGGGAGCCAATCGTGTGGAAGGGGCGGGGTTTGCGGGTGGGAGCCCCGCGGGCCTTATACGGCCCGTGGGCCTGACATTGCCCACCCCTGAGCTAAATGGTGGAAGATTCAGGACTTCTCCATACAATGCATAGCTAAAACTGTGGAACTCACCACCACAAGATGTAGCAAGAGCCATCAACTTGGGACGGCTTTAAAAGGAAATTAGAAAAAAAATCATGGCTACAAGTCATTGTGGTTAGAAATTACGTCGAAGTGGAGGGAAGGGGTGCTCAGTGACACTTCCTGAGGAAAGTGAGCAAGAATATTTCTGCTCCCAAGTCCTGATTAAAGAATTACGGCTTCTCAAAAGTATCTGGTTGGACCAGAATGCAGGACTGTACAGGCCTTTGGTGGGATCCAGTACAGATCCTCTTGATCTGTATGGGTTCCACATGTCTTGCCCAGAATGAAGAATTTTAAGCCATGCTTGTTTTACGAGGAAGAATCTGACCAAAATCTGGGGAAGCTGAGAATGATACATATATAATTTAATGATTAAGCCTTCATTTCCCCTTTCTCCTTCTAGGATATTGAGGCTGCTTATATTGTAAGTTGCCATTGAAAATTAGATCCCAGCCAGAGACCTCCTTTGAGAAGATACCAATAATGGTAATAATGGTAATAATAATAATAATAATAATAATAATAATAATAATCAAGGGCATGGAGGTTACATTGCCTATAATTGAGGGAATGCTCTCAGATTTTTTTTAAATTATGAAGTATGATGTTGATCATCAATGGATACATTATTAATACAAGACTCTTAAGTATGCAATGCTATTTGCACCCAGGAAATCTCTCTGAATTTCGCAGGAGACTAAAGCAAACCCAGGATTGTGCTGTCCGTTGCTTTCATATACATAAACCATAAACTTTCTTTAATGCACACGTACAGCTAACTTGTACCGTACTATTATTCCATGCTGCAAGTAGTGGTGACTGGGGGCTGAGATCCATGTTCATTTACTTATTTATTAAATATATGTACCTCCCTGTTGAGCGATTCTTGTCGCATTATAAGGGGGCACAAGGAAAGGGTCTGGCCTAAACCCAGGTTGTAGAGATTCAATCATGCAACTTTTGACTGTGTTTGACCAAGGGCAAGATGGATGGATGATATTCTGGAGGTGACGGACTCGACCGTGGGGGAGCTGAGGATGGTGACGGCCGACAGGAAGCTCTGGCGTGGGCTGGTCCATGAAGTCACGAAGAGTCGGAAGTGACTGAACGAATAAACAACAACAAAAAGCAAAATTCTGGCCTATCAAACTGCTCTTCCACCATTCCCCGGTTCTTGTTTTTTTCCCCGCCGTATTCCTTTCTTACTGGACCAATTCGACTGTAGATTATCTTTTTTGTAAACCCTGTAGCAGTGCCTTGCGGTCAGTCAGGCGGCTCTGAAGCTGGCCTTTTGCTAGGGAATAAAAATAAACTTTCCAGCACCGTTTAAAAGATCTGCTCCTTAAGATGTGCAGGGTCCTGTCCAATAATGACTTCCCTATTTGCACACAGATCCTAAACAAGATCGTATGTGTAAAGATGCTGTTGAAACGTTCTATAATAGTTGACATTTTATCTGAATGGCTGTTTATCTGAAGACTGTCTTTACGCTGGTCAAAGACCGTAATCCAATTTTTGGACTCCTCCTTTTTTCCTCTTTCCCCTGTGATGAACTCGGTCGCTGACCACGAACAGAGTGATCGACTCCGCTTTCCACCTCGGCCCCGCTATTTACAGAAAATTAGGACGAGGGCAAGCAAGCAATAAGAGAGGGGAGCCTCAAGCTTTCAAACACCCTTTCCTGCAAAGAAAACCCCCAAAAGCAAACTCCGCCAACACGTTTCCCCAATTAAACTGCCGCCCATTCATTCTTTACGGATTAGCCTCCCGGATGGCTTACCTTTTTTTACACACCTGCGCTCAGGTGAGTTGCTGCTCGTGTTTTCAATCTCCCTCCTTCAGCAGCAAACGCTCTGCCCAAACCCCGTCGCCAGTGCCGGATAAACTTCTGTTCTTGCAAACAGCATCGCGTTAATTGCAAAATACTAAGAGGAACAATGCAAAGTAGTATTATTTTTGCAAAACGCACCAACGCTGCTGCCTCGGCAATTTAGCGCCGGACTTGAGCTAGGCAATTCGGCCCGGATTCGAAAGGATGCTCTTTTGCATACCGGCGCCTCCTGCTTCTTCCTCATTGGCTCTGCCTTGCTGGGTTATTTGCATTAATGGATCTGATTGGGGAAAAGAACTATAGACCTTACGTACCACCCCAAACCGGATGGCTACTAGCTCCACCCACAACGTGGTTTGTTAAAAAAAGAAAAAAGCAGAGCCATTTGTGCTCGGTTTGAAGCCTGGAGCTTCATTCCCACGTTGACGTGTCAGAGGCGAGATGTTTCTAAACGCCCTTCTCTTAAAAACAGCTTCAAGAACAGTGCAATCTAAAGGTTTATGTTCTATTTTCCATCAAATTGCAGCTGTCACGAGGAAATGGTGATAAAATTGCAAATATAATTGTTGGAGTAATTTTTTGAGTGTTACGGGTGTTTGTTTCATTAGATCAGAGCTTTCCAAACTGTGTGTCGGGACACGTTAGGGTGTCGGCTGCAGTGTCTGGGTGTGTCGCGGCTGCTGCTGCCTCCAGGATTCCGTGCAGGTCCTAGTGCCTGCTTTGTGCCTTGCTGCCTCCAAACCTGCTGTGATTCTGTGCAGGTCCTAGTGCCTGCCTTGTGCCCTGCTGTAAGAGTGTGTTGCGAAATGATGCATGTCTAAAAAGTGTGTCACCAACACCAAAAGTTTGGAAAGCTCTGCATTAGATGCATGCTGCTTTATTAAATCTGTAGTACAACAGCCCTGTAAAGTAGGTTTGGCTGAATTATAATGGCCGAACCATGGCTCACTGAGTTAGCTAGCCCAGTTGTGGGTTTGTGCACACATGGAGCCATAAACTGGCCAACCCCACTTTCCCTAGCAGGTTGTGTGAAACAGGCCATCGTGAACTGTCCCAAGCGGAGGAGAATCAGAACCCAGCCTTCTCCACTGGTCGTCTGAATCTCTGCCCCAGAGATGATTTGTGGCCCTTCAGAACAACAACTCTACATCAACATATTCCAACAACTTCTGGTGAGCCAATTTTTTTTCAAACATTTTACTAGGATTTCTTTTAGACTGCAGTGTTTCTCAACCTTGGCAACTTACCTAAAGGACCGCCTCATCCCCAGAACATCGACCCGCTCCACCCGGCTATGCAGAGAGGGCTTGCTTCGGACCCCGTCTATAAGAGAATTCCACCTGACGGGGTCCAGGAGGCGGGCTTTCTCGGCAGTGGCACCCGCCCTCTGGAATATTCTGCCCCTGGAGGTGAGGCTAGCCCCCACACTTATGACCTTCCGGAAACAACTGAAGACCTGGCTCTGCCACCTCGCTTGGGATGGGGGGAGTAATAGCTCCTCTTGGGGTTGGCTTGCTCCATAGGGTTCTTTAAAGCCTAACATCAGAGCCTCTTGGATTTTATATATTTAATTGAATTATGTATTCTATTTTATAAATTTTTATATGTTTTAATTGCTGGCTTGGTGTAAACCGCCCAGAGTCCCCTTCGGAATGGGGGGAGATGGGCGGTGATATAAGTTAGAAATATAAATAAAATAAAATAACTTTAAGCTGTGTGGATGTCAACTCCCAGAATTCCCCAGCCAGCCATGCATGGCTGGCTGGGGAATTCTGGGAGTTGACATCCACACAGCTTAAAGTTGCTAAGGTTGAGAAACACTGTGTTAGAATATAGGCATGTATTTGTTAGATTTATATCCCATTCAGGAGCTCAAAGTGGCAAGCATAGTGATTCCTTCTCCTATTTTTCCCCACAACAGCCCTGTGAGGTAGGTTGGGTTAAGAGAGTGATTGGCCCAAAGCCACACAGGGAGCTTCATGAGACCACAGTGAAACAATACACTTGAGTAGTGTTACATTTGCACAACACGGTAAGCTTGTGTATTTTTAAGTTACTTTTTGAGGCTGATTACATTGTCTGAATCTGGGCCACTAGATCAGTTCCTGCTTTGGCACACTGTACAAACGCAGGAAATGGATTAATTCACTAATCTGTATGTTGCCAGAATGACATCCTGTATGCATAGGAGGGTGGAAGTGTTAACAAGCATTGGAAGATATAGAAATGCTGAAGACACTTAGATCTTGGGGAAAAATGTTTAAAAGGAAGAGAAGCTTTTGAAAACACAGCTTTGAAAATAATAATAATAATTTTAAAAAAGTGAACATGCACAGAGATCATAGAATGCTGGGTATTTGTACAGGGTGGGAATGGAATATCCTTGAAAAGGGCATTTCTTGTTGGCTGGCACACTGGGAAAAAATTCAACTCTAATTAACATCACCAATTTTTAAAAAGTATGTTCAGAGCATAATCTTCTGGGTGTGGCAACCCAATTGTGGTGTTTTCCCCCCAATCGTGCTTTATTTTATCTCATTTTTTAAAATGTAAACTTGCTAAAGTCTTTTACACTATTTTAAATAATCTTGGGCCATTCAGTTTGCCATCTGTTGTTTGAGTTATTTATCTTTTAATTCTTTGTGGTAAACTATATTGGGAATAACTGATTAAAGCATGATATAAAAATAACTAAAATAAAATTCAAGGACTGCGCCATCTATATAGCTCTTTAAATAGCCATAAAGACAAAGTAAGGTTTAGCATGCATGAAATTTACAATCTAGGACATACAACGACAGCATATTATACATGCTTATTGAAAATGTGTATTCTAATGTTTACCATCCCCAGTTAGTAAAGCACTCTGCATGTTCTCAGGGGCTTCAACTTGAGTCACCAGAAATGAATGTCCTGGACTCGTACTCTCTGTCTTCACTTAGTGCCCCCAAAATGAATTATTTCCCTGTCACAAATTTTGCATATTAAAGATTGCACAATCCAGCCCAATTTAACAACTTTTTAAAAATCTATATGACTTCTTTAAAAGAGTTTCAGTATGTATTTAAATATTTCAGGGTAAAATCAATGGGGGTGTAATTTGCTTGATGGCATCTCAGAGTGCTGGCAAATAGAGGGAGAAAAAGTGGAGGCAGTGACAGACTTTGTATTTCTAGGCGCAAAGATTACTGCAGACGCTGACTGCAGCCAGGAAATCAGAAGACATCTACTTCTTGGGAGGAGAGCAATGGCAAATCTCGATAAAATAGTTAAGAGCAGAGACATCACACTGAGAACAAAGGTCCGCATAGTTAAAGCAATGGTATTCCCCGTAGTAACCTATGGCTGCGAGAGCTGGACCATAAGGAAGGCTGAGCGAAGGAAGAGAGATGCTTTTGAACTGTGGTGTTGGAGGAAAATTCTGAGAGTGCCTTGGACTGCAAGAAGATCAAACCAGTCCGTACTCCAGGAAATAAAGCCAGACTGCTCACTTGAGGGAATGATATTAAAGGCAAAACTGAAGTACTTTGGCCACATAATGAGAAGACAGGATACGCTGGAGAAGATGCTGATGCTAGGGAAGGCGGAAGGCAAAAGGAAGAGGGGCCGACCAAGGGCAAGATGGATGGATGATATTCTGGAGGTGACAGACTCAACCATGGGGGAGCTGGGGATGGTGACCGCTGACAGGAAGCTCTGGCGTGGGCTGGTCCACGAAGTCACGAAGAGTCAGAAGTGACTGAACGAATAAACAACAACAAAGCTAATAAATACTGATAGCTTTAATAAAGAACATAAGAAAGAGGTTTTATGCAGTGTGCAAATGTACAAACCCACACCCAGTCTGCATTCTTATAGGAATGGAGCAGCATAGAAGTATTAATAAACAAATACATACACAACATTTAGACAATATACTTATCTTGGTTAATTGTCCCATTTTCTGAGTTTGTAAAATACGCTAACCCATGAACTAACAAAATAGTCAGGGCTCCACAACAGCCATAAAAAAATTAACCAAGGTAAATATTAACTTTACATGGTGTGTGAATATATCTGCTCAGTCTTTGCCTGACCTGGCTAATTGGGTTGTGCGAACATAGCCCCGCATATCCATATCAGTGTGGGTGGAACCAATTTTTTTCCTCTCTCCATGCTGATATCCAGTTAGGATTTCAAAAAGTCAAGAAATCTCCTTTCTTTTAAATCTCAAAATTTCCACTTGGATTCCCCTGCAATCTCTATCTACCTACCTACCTACCTACCTACCTACCTACCTACCTACCTAGTTTTTATTTATTTTCTATCCCACCTTTATTATTTTTCTAGATATACTCCTTCCTCCTCCTATTTTCCCCACAACAACAACCCTGTGAGGTGAGTTGGGCTGAAAGACAGGGACTGGCCCAGGGTCACCCAGCCGGCTTTCATGCCTGAGGCAGGACTAGAACTCTCAGTCTCCTGGTTTGCTATTGGCTCCTTCCTAGGGCTGAGAGACAGGGACTGGCCCAAGGTCACCCAGCCGGCTTTCATGCCTAAGGCGGGACTAGAACTCTCAGTCTCCTGGTTTGCCATTGGCTCCTTCCTAGGGCTGAGAGACAGGGACTGGCCCAAGGTCACCCAGCCGGCTTTCATGCCTAAGACAGGACTAGAACTCGCAGCCTCCTGGTTTGCCACTGGCTCCTTCCTAGGGCTGAGAGGGTGTGACTGGCCCAAGGTCACCCAGCCGGCTTTCATGCCTAAGGTTTCTAGCCCAGCACCTTAACCACTAGACCAAACTGGCTCTCTCTCTCTCTCTCTCTCACACACACACACACACACACACACACACACGGCAGTCTGGGATGCTGGAAATCTCAACTCTGTGAGCGCCAAAGCAGTTTGATCCTTGGTTCACTCTTAGCAAACAACTCGGCTCAGAAGTCCACATATTCTTTGAACCTCTGCTTCTCCATATTTGTGGTACATAATGGGCCGAATTTGTACAATCCAGACTAAAATGAGGTTGGGCTGTTTGCAGTTCACCGTGTGCTCAGGAACCTGGCCATTGGCTCAGCAGCTTGTGTGAACCAGGCCATCACATTAAGTCATATGGATTTGGGTTTGGTTACAAGAATAGAGGAATTGCATTTTGTGAACCTGCATTTAGCACGTTGTGAAAGCTGAGCCATTGGGGTCACATATCATGCAAACCCATAAATCATGGTTTGTAAAATCACAGCAGCAGGGTTCATATAACATACTAATTCAAACTCAAACAGGAACTCCTGGCTTCAAGTGATGTTTGAAAGGAGCTGTTTTGCGAGGCAGCTGTATTCATGATGGCTGGGATAACCTTATAAGAAACTGTTTGGCAAGGCCCTTTCATTGCCCAGAATTGCTCTGTAAACTTATCAGTGCTTTTTAATTTATGTGTTTTCATTTTTTTTTTAAATTTAGGCATGATCTTTAATTTTTCATAATGTACTGTGCACACACTAGTAATGGTGAAGCACTTAAGTTCCAGAACTGCCAAGAAGTGTGGTATAGTTTGCTTGTTTTGACTTTTAGCCAGCCACATAGCCAAGCCCTTTTGAATGATGTGCTATTCCCTGTTTTAAATACTCCCTCCCCATATACCTGGACAAGTAACCTGTGGAATATATAGAGAGAAAACCTTAGACGGCCCTCCAAATCATCTTTATTACAGTATTATTGTTGTTGATTTATTTATAAGATTTATAAACCACCTCACTCCAGAGGCTCTAGCTCAGGGGTCGGCAACCTACGGCCCGTGGCCTGGATGTGGCCCACCACCTGATATCATCTGGCCCGTGGTCCCAAAAAGAAATATATTTACCTGGCACACGAGAGAGAGGGAGAGAGCACTCACTGCTTTACCAGCCAGCTCTGGTCCCGGGAAATGGTGGTGGCATAGCCTCTGGCCCCTGCGCAGAAGGTTGCCGACCCCTGCTCTAGGCAGTATACAAGGAATAGTATAATACAGTGTTTCTCAACCTTAGCAACGTTAAGATATGTGGACTTCAACTCCCAGAATTCCCCAGCCAGCCAGGCTGGTTGGGGAATTCTGAGAGTTGAAGTCCACATATCATAAAGTTGCTAAGGTTGAGAAACACTGGTATACTGTAATACAAAGCAATAAAATTGTAAATAATAGCTTTTTTTTTTACATCTGCAAACCTTGTATCTGATATATGTTGATTCCTCCCTCTTGAGCATGGATGTGAAATTTGGGAACACATAAAGCACAAGGAGTGGGTCTATGTGTGTATATGTGCCTGTTCCCAATTGATATCCAGACTTCCTCAAGCTTTTCTCTTACAAGCTGTAAGTTTTGCAATTTGCAGGAATGAATAACATCAAGGAGGTGTTTTCTCTCTTCTCTCCTTTCCGCTTTTGGTCACATGTACGCACGGCAGCCTGCTCTCCCTGATAGATTCCTGAGTGGCCGACGAATCCACTATCCTTGGAGAACAAGAAAGCCAGATTCCCTGGAGAAAGCTTGTGTTTACAAGAGCTGGAAACTGATGCAACCAACAGCCTCTGGTTACATGTGAGCCGATCGCAAAGCACCAGAATGGCTAGCAGAGGCTAGCACACTCTCCTATCTTGGCCCAGGAAGGGTAAGAGGTCCCAGTCTGCTTCTCCTGTTCCTATATCCAGCAAAATCCAGGATAAGACTTCCTTGCGTAGGATTAAAAGCCTGGTTTATGCCAGGAATTTTTTCTGATTATGGAACTCCGTTGTTTTTATAGGTGGTCCTGAAGATAAAAATATAAGCCTCATTTTTCCAACCTCTCACTGGGGAAAACCAGGGGTTTAAATTTGGACCAGGTCCATTTAAATCCTCTAAAAGGCTCATGGAGTACTCTAGGCAGTCATTGGCTGTATGTACAAATAGGTTGCCACAATGTATGGAACCATAAACTAACCCTGGGAGCTAGACTTACAGAACATACTAAGCTACAAAAGACTTTATCAGGGTTTAAAGTGAGCTAAACTAGCTTAGCGGATGCACCTGGTCTGACCTGGTTAATGAAGTTCCACAAACATTGCCACTGTTTCTTAGGCCAGCCTACCTCTCAGGGGTATTGTTGCATGGATGAAATGAAGCTACCTTGAGCTTCTAGAGCAGTGTTTCTCAACCTTAACAACTTTAAGATGTGTGGACTTCAACTCGCAGAATTCCCCAGCCAGCCATGCTCTGCCTTAGAGCAGAGCTTTCCAAACTTTTCATGTTGGTGACACACTTTTTAGACATGCATCATTTCACGACACACTCTTACAGCAAGGCACAAGGCAGGCACTAGGACCTGCGCGGAATCCTGGCAGGGCTCGGAGGCAGCAGCAGCAGCCAGGACACACCCAGACACTGCAGCCGACACACTAACATGTCGCGACACACAGTTTGGAAAGCTCTGCATTAGGGTCTTCTCCAGAAACTCTCGCTGTTGCATTATATGTCCAAATTATCTGAGCTTTAGCTTCATGATTACCAATTCCAGCGAGCAATCTTAATTTTCTTCATCTAGTAGTGAATGACATGTGACCAGCATATTGTACGAACCCTGCCAATTACTCCACTGACTGGTACTGTAGGATATACAAATCCCAGAAGGCCGATTGGCATGAAGAGCCCAGACAGAATAATGTGCCAAAGACAGCTATATTTTTCAGAATTAGCTTCTCAGTCATGATTTCCCTGGGGTGGAAGAAACCAAACTTACACCACCGACACAAGAGACAGAATGGGCATCTACTGGCCCTTTTGACCGAAGGCTCTGGTTTCTCTCCTGTACTGGGGTGGAAGAGGGCATTGGAAAGGGCAAAGCATGACGGGAGATCAACTGGATGGTGAAATACTCAGGCCTGAGGATATCCACATTCAAAAAGAGGATGCAGATTGGGGTATCTTGGCCAGGCTGGACTGTTGCAAATTTAGGAATAATATAATTAAAGTAGAAAAGCAGTACAGGAATCTCACCCTAGTGGGAAAAAGTGTTTCTGCATCAGCTTTGTGCCTGCTTTTTTATTGCCTTCCCAGGGACAGAACGCAGGGATTCCCGGTGCTTCATTTTTAAGCAGAGTATTTCCCATTTCATCACCACCTTAGTATTCATAAATGAACACCAACTACAAATACAGGATTAACTGTCAGTTTCTAAATTGAGTTGATGTCATCTAGCTAATTATCCCTAACAAGTACTGGAGAGACATATTTGTAGCTCAGGGTTGAACTGTGGAGTCCTTGGTACTCTCTGAGCCTTGTTGTTTTCTTGCAGACGTTTCATTGCCAGACTAGGCAACATCTTCAGTGCGAAAAGGGAGTGGGACTTGCTCTCTGTTTATATACCCTGGCTTGTCCTGCTTGTGTTGGTGTGTGTGGGGGGGTGTTGTACTCTCCTTGGTAATTCCTTGATTGGGCTGTTGTTTGCTGCTTGGTTGATTGGAACCTGGTTGAGTGGAACTATTAACTCAGTCAATCAACCAAGCAGCACACAACAACCCAATCAAGGTACTACCAAGGAGAGTACAACACCCCCACCAACACAGGCAGGACAAGCTATGGTATATAAACAGAGAGCAAGTCCCACTCCCTTTTCACACTGAAGATGTTGCCTAGCCTGGCAACGAAACGTCTGCAAGAAAACAACAAGGCTCAGAGAGCACCAAGGACTACACACACACACACACACACACACACACACACACACACACACACATATTGTTGATTACAAAATTTCCTTGCGCAAATTGAAGACTCCCTCTTCCATTGCAGACCTATCCAGTTGTTAAGATCTGTGGCGGGGTGTCCTTTAAAAGCTGTGCCAGATTTTAGATCCCCTGGTCTTTCTGGCATGCAAGAGAGGTCTTCACTTCTAGATGAGAAAATCCAGCAGTTGCATTTGATCCCAGCAATCTAAGCATCTAGGAAACCATTAAGGATACATCACTTTCACTAGATTTTTGCCTCTTGATTGATTGATTATGTGCCATCAAGTTGTTTTTGACTCCTAGCGACCACATAGCTGGATTTTCTCCATGACGATCTATCCCTAAACAGCTCTTTCAAGTCTCCCAATGGTGCACCTGTTGCTGCTGTAACTGAGTCCCTCCCCCTTGCTGCTGGTCGTCCTCTCCTTCTCTTTCCTTCCCCCTTCCCCACCATCAGAGCCTCCTCCAGAGAGCTGGGTCTTCACAAAGAGTATCCCAACTAGGATAATTTGAGCCTGGTCATTTGTGCCTCGAGTGAGAAGTCTGGGTTGATTTGTTTGATGATTCATCCGTTTGTTTTCTTGGCTGTCTGTGGTATTCTCGGGAGTCTCCTCCAACCCCAAAGTTCAAAGGCGTCAATACTCTTAGTATTCATTTTAATCTATGCTTTTAACTTTCTAGGTGTTGGTTTTGTTTTTAAGATTTTGCTGGCTGCCTTAAGCACTTGCCAGAGGATAAAAGCGAGATATAAATCAAATAAATAAAAAACGCATCCGTGCAGTTTGGGGAATGTCCCTTTTGAGTTGAGCTCAATTCTGGCAACGGCACAGACCCAGATGTGCAGTTTGATTGGCAACAGCATGGAAGTGGCATGCAGTTGCCTTTTTTCAGGGTATTTTTGGACTTGCTACAGTACAGTACTGGGATCTCCTGGAGGTGTCCCATCTCCAGTTCTGCTCAGCTCTCCAGCCCAGATGAGGTTGGCTCGGTGCTGCTATTTGCAATTTGCCTCTACAAATTACCTGAATTTGCAAAGATGTTTTCCAGAAAACTCACATCACCACTGGGGGTGACTAACAGTTACAGGCAGTCCTCGCTTAACAACCATTCATTTAGTGATGCTTCAGACTTACGACCGTATTGGAAAAACACACGACTGGTCCTCACACTTACGACTGTTGCAGTGTCCCCTTGGTCACGTGACCACAGTTTGGGTGCTTGGCAACCAGTACGCATTTATGACCGTCGCAGCGTCCTGTGGTCACGTGATCGCCATTTTCGACCTTCTTGGCCAGCTTCTGGCAAGCAAAATCAGTGGGGAACAATGTGATTCGCTTAACAACCACATGGTTCACATAACGCCTGTGGTGATTCACTTAACGACCACCGCAAAAAAAGATCATGAAATCGGGTCGGATTCGGTTAATGACCGCTTCACTTGGCAACCAAAATTCCAGTCCCAATTATGGTCATTAAGCGAGGACTACCTGTAACGTTCAAGGCTCCTGCTGTTTCCTTTTGGGGGTTGGACTCTTACATTAGAATCTGGCAGCCCTTCTCATCTTGCTCCAAACAGGGCTGCTCAGAGCACCTGCTTCCAAAGTCCTCTTCATTTGCAAAAATGTTCCCCGCATAGGCCCACCAGGCAGTTGCAGATAATGACAATGCTGGAAGGTGGTGGTTTTTGCATACAGGACAGGTGCTCTGCCGCTAAGCTATTGCTTATGCCAGTGGTTTCCAAAGTGGGGGGTGCACAATACAATCCATTGGGATGCAGGAAAAAATATTAGAATGTCTATATTTCTTTCTCTCATCTTTTACTTCCTCATTTACTATTTTATATATTTTAGAATAGTATACTAGCACACACATATCCTTTATAAATAAATAAATATCTGTACTGGCAGGGCATGCTTTTTTTTTTTTTTAAACTGATTAGGATGGTTTGTCAGAAGGTACTCCTCAAAACCAGAAGCAACTTGTGGTGTTCGAGATAAGGCAGCGGTCCCCAACCTTTCTGGCACCAGGGACCGGTCGTGGAAGAAAAATTTTCCACGGACCGGGGTGGGTGGGTTTGCAGGTGGGAGCCAATCGCGCGCACCGGGGGTGGGGTTTGCAGGCAGGAGCCAATTGCGCGCATTGAGCGTGGAGTAATTGCATGCACCGGGGGGCGGGGTTTGCAGGCAGGAGCCCCGCGGCCCACTTCCTAACAGGCTGCGGCCCACTAGTGGGCCGTGGCCCACAGGTTGGGGACCCCTGAGATAAGGAACATGCTTGGACTCCTGGGAGACTCCCGCCCCCTTCTAGAACAGCCAAATTGATGTGGCCCCAAAGAGAAACTAGATACTTGGTTTTGCACATGCTTCATTGGGATGTAAAAACAGTACCTCTCCTTCCTTCCTGGGGAAAGTTGCCCATTAAAACATTCTGTGGTTGAGAAAACGGTGCACTGACTTCTTTGACACATACTCCCTGGACACCCCTGCTTTGTTGCCCTCGCCTTCCTCTTCCTCTTCCCACGGGATGTTCCATGCCAACAGCATCCAGGCTAACTCTCACTCTGAGCCTTTTACGCCCTTTCCAACGTTCTGCTAGGTTGGAAAAAATAAAAAAAGAGTTTGATTGCCGCTCAAAATATCCGCTTCCTCCCCCTCCTTTGGTTGACAGACAAAGAAAGATAGGTTGTAAAAGGTAAAGGTTCCCCCCGCACATTTGTGCAGTCGTGTCCGACTCTAGGGGCCGGTGCTCATCTCCGTTTGTTAGCCGAAGAGCCAGCGTTGTCCGAAGACGCTTCCACGGTCATGTGGCTGCATGACACGTATGGAACGCTGTTACCTACCCACCGAAGTGGTACCTATTCATCTACTTGCATTTGCATGCTTTCGAATTGCTAGGTTGGCAAGAGCTGGAGCTAGTGCGGGAGCTCACTCCAGACGCAGGGCTAGGGATTCGAACCTCTGAACTTGCGATCTTCCGATCGACAAGCCTGGCGTCTTACCCGCTGAGCCACCACGATTGGGGGTCACACAAAATGCAACACTACAAAAATAGGATGGAGTTGTTTCATTGTCTTAAGGGATGTTTCAGATGGCGATGTACCTACTTCATCTAAGGCTGTGTTTTTTTTAAACTCAGCAACTTTAAGATGTGTGGACTTCAACTCCCAGAACTCCCCACCCAGCCATGCTGGCTAGGGAATTCTGGGAGTTGAAGTCCACACATCTTAAAGTTGCCAAGTTTGAAGAACACTGATCAATGGAGTCTCATTAAACTGGGCTTACTCCTAAGTAAACTTGTCAAGAGAATGGCACAGCATGGCTGTCATAGTACATTCAGTTACAGAGAATATACCCTACTGAACCTGTAGCATTGCAGAATAGATATGAATAGGATTGTGGTCTTAAGCTGCTGCTTCGGTGCTGAAAGCACTGGGTTTCCTGTTCTCTAGATCACTAACATCTATATTTATCCAAAGTAGCAATGCCCATTTTTCTTTCTCTTCTTCTGCTCAGAGGTTTGCCAAAGGAAGCAAAAATGGGTGGATATGCGTTTGTCTGCTTTGTTGCATAGAAACAAAAACTCGGCATATCAAGAGAAACATAAAAGCAAGTTGAGTTAAGTGTGTGTGATAAAACAAGAAGGGAAAGAGAGCCAGTTTGGTCTAGTGGTTAAGGCACCAGGCTAGAAACCGGGAGGCTGTGAGTTCTAGTCCTGCCTTTGGCATGAAAGCCGGCTGGGTGACCTTGGGCCAGTCCCTGTCTCTCAGCTCTAGGAAGGAGCCAATGGCAAACCAGGAGACTGAGAGTTCTAGTCCTGCCTTAGGCATGAAAGCCGGCTGGGTGACCTTGGGCCAGTCACTCTCTCTCAGCCCAACTCACCTCACAGGGTTGTTGTTTTGGGGAAAATAGGAGGAGGAAGGAGTATTAGGTATGTTCACCGCCTTGAGTTATTTATAAAAATAATAAAGGTGGGATAAAAAATTTAAAAGAAAATAAAAAGGAGCAAGAATGAAGGGTGCTACATGAATGTGGATTATATGCAAAGAGGGACCAGTACAAATAAAGTCCATTAAGGGGTTTGGGTCATATAGAGGGCATGAATAAGACTCAAACTGCAGAACTGCAGAAGTCGAAAGGAAGAATGAGTCGGTCGAGACCGAGAAAGTTGTGGTTAGACAAAGTTGCTGAGATCCTCCAAAGAAGAGAGGTGAGAAGAACAACAGGAAACGTATGGAAGCATGGAGAGAAAGATCTGCAGAGAGTGAATTGTGTTGGTGTAAACTTGATTTAGCTATATTTCCTTTTCTAATGCCATGTTTTATCATTTGTCTAGCTTGCTATTGCTGTGCTTTGCACAACTATTTAAAGCGTTCCGAAAAAGAAATGAATAAAACACTAGGCAAGAAAAGAGGACTGTGTTTGCGGTGTGTGTGTGTGTGTGTGCAGTATATGAATGTGCCCTTTGAAGTAGTTTATGGACAGTGTTTCTCATCCTCAGCAACTTTAAGATGGACTTCAACTCCCAGAATTCCCCAGCCAGCATGGCTGGCTGGGGAATTCTGGGAATTGAAGTCCACACATCATAAAGTTGGTGAGGTTGAGAAACACTGGTTTATGATATAAACCCCCGTTAAAACCTTCATTACAATATAGTATTAAAGGCCTGGAAGAATAAATTCATCTTTTCCTGGCATCAAAAACTTAAGTGCTAAGTGAGCTTCATTGGAAAGGGCAGCTCTAAGACTGGATCAGGCCAAGGATTCCTTCAGTGCCTTAGTGCCGGCCCGATGCATTTGGGAAGCTGAAGGAGGGTGATTTTCCTCCTCTATTATTGCTCCTTAGGGGCTGGTATTCAAAATGTACCCCCTGTGGTTCCAGAGATTGTTAAAAGCCTAATAGCCATTTAGAATTTGAGTCACTTCCATTTTTAAAGTTGTTATTAGATTTCATCCCATCTTTAATTCAGTCAGATCAAGGTGGTGTACATACCTAATGCTCTCACCTCTTATTTCCGCCACAACAACAAATCTGTGAGGTGGGTTGAACTGAGAGAGGCTGGCCTAAAGTCACTTAGCCAGATTTCATGCCTAGGAGAGGATTAGAACTCACAATCTCTGGGTTTCTGGTCCAACACCTTAACCCAGAGCTTTCCAAACTGTGTGTCGCGACACAAAAGTGTGTCGCCCCACACAGTCTGGTGTGTCGCCACACAACCCGGAAGCGCTGATCATCATCAGCGCTTCCGGGTTTTCCCGCGGCGACACACCAACGGCGGCGCGCAAAAATCCGAAAGCGGCAGCAGCGCTTCCGGGTTTTTGCGTGCTGCCGCACTTCCGGGTTTTCCTGCGGCGACACACCAATGGCGGTTGGTGTGTCGCTGCAGGAAAAACTTTGGACAGCCCTGCCTTAACCACTGGCTGTCACATCTGGTGGCAGGGAGTTCCACTGGCTAATGTTGTGCTGTGTCATGAATTTTCCTTTGACTGGTCCTGGATCTCCGTGTGTTTAATTTTTGTGGGTGGTCTGGACTTTTGACATTGTGAAGAGGGAGAACAAGTTCTCTGTCCAGATGATTGACCCAGGAGCCAGGGTCCACATTCCTACCCCCCCCCTTCACAGGATAGTAACGATGAAATCCAAATTTCCATCTACATGGAGGTCACTTATGGTGATCAAAAAAGCTTAGGTTACTCCTGACCTAGTTAAGTTTATGAAACACCTAGTTAGGTTTATGGAACACCTATTCTGTTAAACTGGGTTTCCAACCACAACCGACCTAACCTAGGTTAATGGTAACCAAACTTCGCTTCCTCAAATGTATCCGTTGGGTTTTCAACTGACGTGGCTAAACCTGCTTGGTAAACAGCCTAGGATCGTGGGAACCCAGCCACCTCTCAGCCTGTTGCCCGAAGCGACCACCGCGCCAAGCCACGGTCTGATTTGTTTCCGCGCGGCCTGTGAGCGCCGCCGCTGAGTTTTGTCAAGCCGGGTTTAGCGCGGAGGACTAATTGGTCACGAGTTACGAGGCGAACCAGCCTAAATCGGAACGGCGGCCTCGGGAGCAGGCGGTCAGTCGCGAGGAGGGCACCCTCGCCTGCCCGCGCCGCCGCCCACCCTCGGCCGCGCCCCCTTCCCTCTCCAGAGCGCCGCCTCGACGCAACTTTGGGGAAAAGTTTCGCCCGACTTTCCGCTGCGGCTCCGTCGTTCCCTCTCGGCTGGGACCGTCCGCGCCTCCATGCTCTCCCAGTACGGGCACCGCGCCCTGGGCGCGCTGATGCTCTTGGGCACCGCGGCGGGCTTGACGGCCGTGCTGGCGTTGATGCTCCTCTTCCAGATCCAAGAGGGCCGCGGCCGCGACCGCGGCGTCCTGCCCGAGCGAGTCCGCGCGCTGCTGCGGACGCTCTCCGCCGCCCTGGCCTCGCTCTGCCTGGTGCTCAGCCTCAGCTGCCTGCTCCTGAGCGTCCTGCACGGCTACTGCGGCGCGGAGCGATGCGCGGCCTCGGGGGGCGCGCTGGGGAGCGAGAGGTGCGTATGCGGGGAGGCCTCGAACGGCCCTGGCCGGACCCTGCGGCAGAAGGTCCTCTCGAAACGACGGGGGGGGGGGAGGTATTTTCTTGAAAAGCATTTTCAGAGTTGGTTTTGAAGCGGGGGCGGGGGGCGGGGGGGGAGGCACTTAGGTGGCGGAGAGTATGTACGTGGGTTAACTTACTGTGGGGCGTGGTGGCTCAGCGGGTAACACGCCAGGCTTGTCGCTCGCAAGTTCGGAGGTTCGAATCCCTAGCCCTGCGCGCACTCGCCCCAGCTCTTGCCAACCTAGCAATTCGAAAGCATGCAAATGCAAGTAGATGAATAGGTACCACTTCGGTGGGTAGGTAACAGCGTTCTGCGCGCGTCATGCCGGCCACATGACCGTGGAAAGAGTCGGACGACTGCACAAATGTGCAGGGGGAACCTTTACCTTTACCTAACTTACTGTGCTAAGCTATGATGTGTTTCTTCTTCTGCTTTGCTGAAGAAGTCCCCATTGGCTGTGCTTACATACCACACCAAGCCATAAACCATGGTTTACATACTACAGTACAGTACAGTTCAGCACCATGCTAATCCACACCGCCTACCAATCTGATGGAATGTCGCTTATCATATTATATCTATTCATCCAATGGGGGCTTATTCGACAAATTCTAGTTACGGAAACCAGTGGCTTGGTTCACACAACATGCTTAACCCAAGTCAAGCAAGCTACTTGAAGGCATAGTGCTACATTTGAACAGGCTCAAATGCATCGGCCTGTTGGACTCTCACTTCCGTCAGCCCCAGCCAGCCTGGCCAAAGATGAGGAATGCTGGGAGCTGTAGTTTAGCCACATCTGGAGAGCCATCAGTCCCCTGAACTGCAATAGAGATTTGCAAAATGGTGTGCATAGAATGGGAGGAGAGAAACAAATGATGTTCATTCCTGTTCTGAATGAGGAGACATTCAGAATAATTAAGGGAAGGACTTCTCCCCTCGTCATATACTGAATGCAATTAGTTTATTGCCACAAGATTTTTCTTTCTTTTGTGCTTTCGAGTCACTCTGACTCCTGGCAACTGCCTGAACAAGTCCCTGCAGTCGTCTTGGCAATGTTTTTGGAAGTGGTTTGCCCTTGCTTGCTTCCTAGGGCTGAGAGAGGGTGACTGGCCCAAAGTTGCCCACCTGGCTTCATGCCTAAGGCAGGACTAGAACTCATGATCTCCTGATTTCTAGCTTGGTACCTTAACCACTACCACAAAATCTAGCAAGTGTTTCTCAACCTTGGGAACTTTAAAGATGTGTGGACTTCAACTCCCAGAGTTCCCCATGCTGGTTGGAGAATTCTGGGAATCCCCATGTTCTGGGAGTTGAAGTACACATCTTAAAAGTTCCCAAGCTTGAGAAACACTGATCTAGCACCTAGCAATATAAAAGGTTTGGGGGTCATCAGAATGTCCCTTATGTACTGTTTCCCTGTTTTCTCCATTGAGGCTATTCAGATTGGCAGCATCTCTCCATGCCTCAGACCGAAAAGAAACTTCCTCATCACCTGATTCTTTTAATAGGACATGCTGGGGGTCGAACCCAGGGACTTCTGGGTGCAAAGGGGCCAGAGACTCCCGATCCCCCAAAAGAGATTCTTTCCCCATTGCCTGCTTCCCATCTTTTTATCTATCAATATCCCATCTTTCCTCTAGGAAAGTTAATATGTCCTGTGTAAGTTGGCTTATATAGAATGCCTGCCTCCAACTTCTCCCTGCAACGATAACCCTTCGAGGTAGGCTAGGCAGAGAAACAGTGATTGGCACAGAGCCAATCAGGGAGATTCCATAGTTGAGGAAGGATTTGCATCTGGGACTCCCTGGTTCTAGTCCTTAACCATCATTCCAGGAATTGTTCACCTGATTACACTCTGCAGAGGAACGACCTGGTGCCCAGGCCAAAAAAATGTTTCAGGGCAGCTCTGCTGGATTAGACTGAATTCCATCGGGTGCAGGATCCGGTTTTCCTCTGGGCCAGTCCGAGGAATTCCAGAAATCTTCCCAGCATATATTTTAAGTGAGTGTAAGACTGGACCCCCACAGCACAGTGTATCACCCTGTGGCTTGCAGATTTGAAGCTTAGTGAGCGGTGTGTGATCTCAATCCTTACAGCTTGTCAGCCATAGTTTACGGCCTAGTTTACGGCCTAATCCATTCGGTGAATCCAGCCACTTGTGGGTGATTCAGTGTTACAGTAATGCCTGTAAGCAAACCATAGCTTAGTGTAGTGGATAAACACAGCCTAAATAATGAATGAAGACAGATTCACAGAGCAGAGCTGAATGAATGACTAGTTCGCCAGGGTAGCAAATCGATAGCCAACCCCATATCAGTGCAAAGCTAATTAATTTTGGAAATTCTCCTAGTTAAAACAGAAATAAGGGGAACTTCGAGATTGCTGGAACACGAGAAGGAAGGGAATGAAGAGTAATGGAAAATCTGAGCAATATCCCTAAGCAAATCATTTTGTTGTTGTTTTTCCTTTGGGATAACCTAGCATTCACTTCTCTACACAACTTTACAAATGTGACTGTGAGTTCATTTTGGCAGGCTGCTACTTTAAGATTTCACTATTAGTCCTTGCAGATGTTCATGGTCTTCACTGTTGGGAGAAACTAGCTCTCCAAATCATTAACAAAAGGCCATACTATATTCAATTCATCCCAAACAAGGAAACCTCTATCTTTTTTTCATGCATTAGCACAACTTAGAAATACCAGATTCACACATGACAAAGGTCAAGATTGACTTGCTTAGAGGAGATTGGTAGTTATGGGTCCCATAATCTTGGTTAAGAGAATTTCATCTCCAGTCCCTGAGTCAGCTGCTCCCAACTCTGTGCCTGCTGTAAATGTGAGAGTTACAACTTACCTTAAAAATATGGGGACATCTGTGGAAGGTATAAGGCTGGGATTACCAGACTTTAAACAATTACATAATGACATAGATGCTTTTTTGAAAAAAATCAAGGTCTCTCAATGACCTCATGCCCATGAACGTCAACCAACATTTACTATTTATTATAATTTTGAGTGTTCCGTGAGCTTCATATACATCAGGACCATGGACAACAACTCTGATAGGTAGCAGTTAAGATAACTAGATGGAACCTTCAAAGTCTGAGAAAGTTGGCTGTTCTGTTGACTTGCTTGTGACATTCTCAGTGACTGCCTCTTTTTTTGGAAAAAAATATGTTAGATTAAATCAGGGTTTCTCAACCAGGGTTCCACAGAATCCTAGGGTTCCGCGAGAGATCACTAGGGGTTCCCTGGGAGATCATTATTTATTAAAAAAAATATTTCAAATTTGGGCAACTTCACATTAAAGAGGTAAGTTTCATTCTTTATTTTTAGTTTAAGAATACTGTTAATGCATATATACAGGCCTACACATGAAACAAATATAATAATTTTGTAACTTCTGGCCTATATTTGAGTCTGAATGTGCAGGGGTTCCCCGAGGCCTGAAAAATATTTCAAGGGTTCCTCCAGGGTCAAAAGGTTGAGAAAGGCTGGATTAGATGGACTCTTGATCTAGTCCAGCAGAGATATCTTGGTTGAATAGGTAAACTTGAATTTCCATGTTCAAAGGCAGCTTTTCTCTGAAGAACTGATCCAGAGCTGCTAGGGAATTCTGGGAGTTGAAGTCCACACATCTTAAAGTTGCCGAGGTTGAGAAACTCTGCTATAGGGAATCAATCCAAAGGTGACAAAATTAAGCAGAAATCTTATTCTGTTGCCCTTTGGGCTTTATAAAATTTCAGGTCTTTCTTTTGGCCCTGATCTTGATAAAACTTAATTGAGCTAAGCCACACAATGGCTGGGTTCACATCATACCCTAAAGCAGGGTTAAGAAAACAGAGTGGCTGTGTTCACATTACATGCTATACCCAAACAAAGGGAACTGAGTATGGTTTACTGTAATGGCCTGATTCACAAAACCTGTTGAACCACAATCCCAGTTTGGCTAGTCTAACATGGGCAAACCCAGCCAGTCTCTAGGATGCTTGTAGTTAATATTCACATACTTCCAAGGTCTAAAAAAAATTCATTAAAAGTGCAACAGAATCAGAGGGAGATAAATTTTGTGCCAAGTCTCGTGTTCTGGAGTTTTGCTCCAGGATCACATCAGCCTTGTGGCATTGCTCACATTATTGTGCAAAGCGCAATACACACCAACCAAGTCTGTGTGTGTGTGTGTGTGTGTGTGTGTGTTGGTCTTAGTCTTTATAATGTGAAATTCCATTTTAATGAGCAATTTTGGAATCCAGCCTACTGGCATTCACTCTTCTCATTATCCTTTCATCTCCGGTCCTCCATCTTTCCTAAGCTGCTGCGGTCATTCTGAATTAATACTTCACATTTTCTTTCTGGATTCCATCTCATCTCTTCCCCTCCCCTCCCGTCCCCTCCCCTTTTTTCCCTGTCCCATCATCCACATTAACTCCCCTCCCTCCATGCAAGCCAAGGGGATGGGGGAATTCCTTCTGCAATTGGCAAAACAAGACTATAGTTCAGGCAGTGATTCCATTCCATTCCCGCCCCCCCCCGCCCCAGTTCTTTGGACTACGGCTCCCTGTGAAGATGGAGTTTCAAATCCTGGTCACCACCAGCTGCCCCTTTCCCACCAAAAGCTCCACATTCTTGCTCCCCAGTAACTGCTTGAATTCCTGCACGTTGAAGAGAGCTGTAGAGACTCCCAATGAAACAGCAGCTCTAGCCCAAGTAACAGTTTAGAAGAGATGTTTGGAGCCGTTTTATTAAAAGAAGTGGGTCAGTTGTTAATAAAAAGGGACCTGCCTTTGTGTTTGAGCTGACCTCCCCATTCCCAGCTTGGACGGTTACCTCTCCCATGCATAGAGTTAGTGGCTTGACTCCTCAAATCTGTGGCAGCTTCAGCACACTGCTTTTTCCACTGTTCATGTTTTGCTGCTGATGATCAAATCTACAGCATTTTAGGGTGAAATGCTCTCAAGGCAGCTGAAAAGAAAGGTTTTTTTTAAAAAAAAATCTAAGTTCATCAACATGAAAGTAGATTGGTATGTAAACTATTTGGAGCAGGGATTTGTCTACTTTGCTTAAAGGTAAAGGTTTCCCCCCCCCCCCCCGCACATTTGTGCAGCCGTGTCCGACTCTAGGGGCTGGTGCTCATCTCCGTTTCTTAGCCGAAGAGCCAGCGTTGTCCGAAGACACTTCCACGGTCATGTGGCTGCATGGCGCGCGCGGAACGCTGTTACCTGCCCACCGAAGTGGTACCTATTAATCTACTTGCATTTGCATGCTTTCGAATTGCTAGGTTGGCAAGAGCTGGGGCGAGTGTGGGAGCTCACTCCGCACGCAGGGCTAGGGATTCGAACCTCCGAACTTCCGATTGACAAGCCTGGCATCTTACCCGCTGAGCCACCACACCCCTAGTTTGCTTAGCAAACAAAAAATAATCAAAATACATTGTTCTTATGTCACAGAGGTGACTGGTTCCTGCTGGAGAGCCGAAAAGTGAGACATGTGGCTGTTGGTGTGTTTTGCTGTGCTGTTTCGGTCTACTTAGCAGGTGAGTGGCTTCTCCCTTTCCTTTCTGGCTTCCCTTCCCTGTCCTTTCCTAGAAGAAATGTTCAGAAAGTGGTTTGAAGGTTACGTTTGGGTTTAGGGAACAAAATTTCCCATCTACAGTACGTAACTTCTGGAGGACTGAACAGTATTGAGAACCAGCCTTAAAAAACAAATTGGAAACAGAGGAGAGAGATGAAGAGAAGTTACAAAAGCATCCAATCTATTTTTTAAAATCGATAATGCATTTTCAACCCAACCGATTATTTTTGGCAAACTGATCTCTTTAAGCGATCACCTTCTTGACTTTTTGGATCCCTCCGTGGACCTGCTGGATAGATAAATAGGTCCGGCCAGATCCTTGTTTTGAATAGTGCAAATAAGTAAACATTCTGAAAACAACCAGATTAGCTATAATCTGCAGGACATGCTTTCTAGCCGCCCTCTTTGGGTTGCATTGAATTTGGATATAAAAAAAAAAGAAAAGAAAATCTGTAAATGTAGTGACTTTTCTCAGACAGTTCTTCAGATTTCTCCATTTTATGTATTTTTGTTGTTGCTGTTGTTAAACCTTTGGCATTTGAAATCACTCCTTGAGAAAAGAACTTTGCATATGCTCAGCCTGTTTTCCCCTGACAGCATCCCTCTTTCTCTCCCTCTTATACCAAAGAAAGTCAAGGTGCGACAATCTTGAGTTTCTTTCTCACGCTTTCTTGTTTTCGGGTTTTTGTATGCTGTGGCGGCGGCAGCGTATTTGTCCTGGAACCCAGAAGCGCTGATGGTCCGCCGCTGTGCGCGCTGTCCCACACAGCAGCGGCGGTGCACCATTAGCACTTCTGGGTTGTTGCGCGATACACTTGGGCCCCCCAGGCGACACAGTAATCTGTCGCGACACAGAGTTTGGAAAGCCCTGTCTTAGCATCTTGCATGAACACACCACTTAGAAACCCGGTTTATAGTTCTGGGGGAACCCAATTCCTTTGTAGACTGTTTTAAGCTTTGGTCATGGCTAGAAATTTCATTTTTCCTCTCCGCCACCCTCCAGCCCTCTCGATGTACGTGCTGATGCTGTTTGAGAGAGAAACAGGAATCACCTGTGCCTGCATCTTCTCCTCTGGGATCGTCGTCCTGATCATTACGGTGATCCATGTGCTCGTCCGGGCTTCGAAAGCCACCCGGCACAGCCCAGGAGAGCTGTCACACACTCTTTATGAGAACGACTCGGCCCAGAGCGGCGAAACACCCGCTGTCCATCCTAACGATGCCCCAGATGTGGCCTCTCCTCGGCCACGCCTGGAAATCCACCAAGAGGTTTCATACCTGCCCTACGTGGAACAGAAGTCCCACCAGACCACGGCAGCGAGCAGCACCAACGTCACATCCTCGGACAGTGTTGCACCGACCCTGGAGAAGGAGGGCTGCGGCGTCCCCAGAATGCACCGGACACTTTCGGCAGAGTCTGGCCTTCTGTTGAGCCGCGGAAAGCCCTGGCAGGGAGTGAGGCAGGAAATGAAGAAAGCTCTGTCTCGCAAACCGGTGGGGTCAGGCAAAGATTCGACCTTGGTGTGAAATCTCAGAAAGCAGGGACATCCTTGTCCCCCAGAGATCTTCAACATCCAGATGACCCTTGCTTATTTTCGTGCGAAGGAACCCTCACGATCCCTTTATTGCTTCACACGCTGCCTCATTCACTCATCGGAAGTTGGGTGACAGCCGCACTTAGACTCCTTTAAAAGGAGATTACGGTCAGCCCACGAGGTAGACCAGACCAGAAAAATCAACTCCACAGGAAGACCAGAACGACACTTTATTGAGACAGGCTATAACCACAGAATCTTGCAAGTCTGATTTTGCTGTAGCTCTCCTCCTTGGATCAGGGAGGTGTTGGCCTGAGCTGCTTTCGAATATCATTTTGATTCCCAGGACTTAAAGAATGTTTCTGACTTGTTTACCCAGGTGATGGTTCTTGCGTAGTTCTGTCAAGGTCACCTCCCTTACTCTCAACAATTAGAACAGAGCTTTCCAAACTGTGTGTGGCGACACAAAAGTGTGTCGCCACACACAGTCTGGTGTGTCGCCACACAACCCGGAAGCGCTGATCATCAGCAGCGCTGATCATCATCAGCGCTTCCGGGTTTTCCCGCGGCGACACACCAACTGCAGCGCGCAAAACCTGAAAACAGCAGCAGCGCTTCCGGGTTTTTGCGCGCTGCGGCACTTCCGGGTTTTCCCGCGGCGACACATCAACGCCGGTTGGTGTGTCGCCGCGGGAAAAACTTTGGAAAGCCCTGAATTAGAAGAATTCACATAATACGGATGGTTTGATTCTCTTAAGGATGTCTACGTAGATTTTCCACATTCAAAGGAGAACTTTTTACTAAGGAGGAATAATGGGAAAAGGACTATCGCTTTTACACCCTGATGCAGCAGGGATGAATCTAAAGGGCTGGTTAAGCATAGGAAAGTACATACTACTAGCCAACCTCTTACTCAAATGCATGCTGCAAAGCAGCACTTCTGCTTTCAAGAAAGTCTGCTACTGAATATGGAGGCTCCCTTTAATGACCCTATTACCCCCAATACAACTCCGTTCCACTAATGTTACATACCTAGCCAGCCATCCGTTATTAGATACTACACTTAAAATGTTCCTAGGTGCTACCATAAGAGACAATGGGCAATTTGTCTGGACTCCCTTCAGTCAGTGTAACACTAGTAAGGGACGGTGGTCTGTACTGAATTGAAGGCTGGGTAAACTTGCTGATTACAGTGAGGACAGACACAGCAACGTCAGATCAGTTTGGGAATCCATTCCCACGCCATACAGAAATCTCTAGCGATTAGGGTTCAGGAAAGCCAAAGTCTGTAATGCAAATGTCACCCCAAGCCTTTAGTGATTTAGCGAGAACCACTATCCACCGCTCCATGCTTTTATTTGAGCAAGAAATGGAATGTAGGCGTGGCCAAGGAGAAAAGTGGGCCGGCATATGCAAATGACACTCAGAATTCCAACAGAATTCTCCACTTCAGCCCAACAAAAGAGAAAATCCACATCTCTCCAGCCTCATCATAATGGCTGGAGACCATAATTTGGACCTACCCTGGAGAGCTGCTGCAAAGATTCCTAAAGGTAAAGTGTCAGCAGAATGTTTTGAAAAACCTCCCTGACCCAAACAGTAAAAAAAACCCCAGGGAGTGCACAGTATAAATGAAGAGGACTACAGGTAGTCCTCGCTTAACAACCATTCATTTAGTGACAGTTCGGACTTAACGACAGTACTGAAAAAACAACTTACAACTGGTCCTCACACCTACAACCGTCACAGCATCCCTGCGGTTACATGATCACGATTTGGGCACTTGGCAACCGGTTCGCATTTAGGACCATCGCAGTGTCACGTGGTCACATGATCACCATTTTCAACCTTCCCAGCTGGCTTCTGGCAAGCAAAATCAATGGGGAACCACATGATTCACTTAACGACCGCTGCAAAAAAGGTGGTAAAATCAGGTTGGATTTTCTTAATGACCGCTTTGCTAAGCAACTGAAACTCCGGTCCCAATTGTGGTTGTTAAGCGAGGACTACCTATATATACCATGCTTAACTTGGATTCCTTGTGCAGTTACTGAAACAGGAACATCACCTCTATCCCATGATTCCAAATTCTGGGAGCTCAGCTGACCTGGAGGGACACTAACTCCTTGACCAGGGCTTGCATTTGTTCTTTTTGGGGGGAGGAAGGCAAGAACTGGAGTGGGCAGGGAGCTGCCCTGCATATGGATGTTTTTTTCTCTTAGATTTGGGGTGGGAAGACTTCCGGTGGGGAACATGGTCGACTGACCAGCTGTGTCCGCGAGCTCCGCAGGCAGATCTGACAACGCGGCTTTTTCGGGGGGCCCAGGCAGGCTTTACCTGCAGCCCTAGAGTGCTTTCATGGTCAGAAAGCGCTTGGAATCATCCCATTTGTACTCCAAAACGCCATCCTGTAGCCAGAGAATCGCAAACAGCGTTCGCGACGACCTGGTAAGAGACGATGGGAGACAGGGATGCCATCATTTCCACGCCGCGCTGTTGCCTTAAAGGGACAGTAGGTCGAGCCACCCCATTTCTAAATCACTCAATTTGTATATTTTTTAAAAGTTTTGTACCCTAAGAGAGGCTTTCTACAGTAAGAAGAAGCGGACTCTCTTGATCCTTATTGTTATTTCTGGATTAAATTTTTAAAATCTTTTTAAAGTTTTGGCTTATTTTCCCATTTAAAGACTAAGGAGAATTGAGAATAAATAATTGCCTACCTGCTATTGTCTTTGTACCGAATTTGAAGGATTTGAAATTTTCCTACATGCTGAAATTATTGTTTTGGATTTCTGGCTCTCTGTTCACTTTCTCTGAGCTGCTTGTTAACGTACTTTCTCGTTTCAATTTCACTTGGAAGTTTTTTATTAACTCATTAACTCCTATCTGCGTGAGTCAAGCATATAGGGGGCGCCATAATCTGCTGCCTGAAGCATGGAAGATTTCAAGGAGACTCAGAGTTCCATGGTGAGATTCGTTCTGACTTTAAACAGCTCTTTAGACCATAGCTTTCCAAACTGTGTGTCGCGACACACTACTGTGTCACCTGCGATGTGCAGGTATGCCGCGCGAAAACCCGGAAGCGCTGATGGCGTGCTGCTGCCATGTGCGGCAGCGCACCATCAGCGCTTCCGGGTTTTGCGTGACACACCTGCACACCGCCGCCACCGTGTGTTACCAACAGAAAATGTTTGGAAAGCTCTGCTTTAAACAGGTTTTTGAGGATGCCTGTCAAGCTATTCTGCAGACTATCTGGGACATTGGGGAAGATACTATTTCTAAAGTGTGTCATCTGGCTGAAGATGTTATAGAGGAAGATGAAGATTTTGACAAGGATGGAGATTTCTCTATTGACAGCGAGTCTGAAGTAATGCCAGACAACAATTACATTTTGGTGTTGAACGGTTTACAGCAACAGTCTGAGCTGCAGATAACAAGGAGAGTTGTTTTTCTGTGGAAATGTTATGGCTTTCTGGGGGAATGTTTTGGGAGAGAAGAAAATCTACTTTGTGGGAGGGTTTTTTGCTGAGAAGTCTGAGTTTTTAAGGGGGGCAGTTGGGCTGTTCGATTTTTGTAAGAAAAATGCCTTGTGGGTAATTGGGAGATATGTAAATGTTTTGGTTTATTTTGAAGTGGGGTAAAAAAAGTTAAGAATGTTTAATTGGATTGATAATGAGGCTTTTATGATTTCATTTCTCTTTAATGATTTGGATTAAGATTTATTCGATTTTTTAAAGGTTTGTTTGATTTTTAAGGTTTATAAGGTGTATAATAATAATTGTTTGGTTTTTAGGTTTAATAGGGTTAAGATTGTTGTTGTACTATTAACTATAAAAGTAGACAATTTATATGTTTTTATAATTGGATTTTTATGATAGATAAAATTTATGAAAGTTTAATTGAACTGACAATGAGGTTATTATACTTCATTTTTTAATGATTTGGATTAATTGCTCTAGTATTATTAATTATAAAAGTAGACAATTTATATGTTTTTATAACTTGATTTTTATTATAGTGGACAGAAATATATAGAATAGTGGTAGGAAGGAAATAACTAAATAAATGTTGTTTTATGGGGGAGGGAAGCTGATTTAGAAAGTTATATATATATTTTCTTTTTTTATATAAGGGGAAGGAGCAATTACATTAGTGATTTGTATATGTGCTAATGGGAGGATTTATAGAAATAATGTGATCTTGGTTTGATATAGAGTAAGGGATTGTTTGTGGAAATTGCTGTATATTCTTGCTGTTGAAAGTTGGAAGTCACTTTTGTATGTAATTTTCAAAATTCTTTTTTCTTGTGTTTTACACTTTTTTAGTTTTTTCTTCTTTTTGTAGTTTTTTCTTTTTTGTAGTTTTTATCTTTCTTTTAAACTTAATAAAATTCTTATAAAAAAAATTTGGGGTGGGAAAAGTTGGCAATTTTTTTCTTACATTTATCCTACTTCACGGATTCCTAGAGTTTCCATACATTGCGTTCCCCACTTCAAAATGGTAAGAAAGGTGCCTCTGATTTTCATCCCTTGGGGTCAGAGGATGTTCTGGAGCAGAGCTTTCCAAGCCGTGTGTCGGGACACGTTAGTGTGTTGGCTGCAGTGTCTGGTGTGTCGCGGCTGCTGCTGCCTCCAAGCCCTGCCAGGATTCCGTGCAGGTCCTAGTGCCTGCCTCGCTGCCTCCAAACCTGCCCTCCCAGGATTCCGCGCAGGTCCTAGTGCCTGCCTTGTGCCTCGCTGCCTCCAAACCTGCCCTCCCAGGATTCCGCGCAGGTCCTAGTGCCTGCCTTGTGCCTCGCTGCCTCCAAACCTGCCCTCCCAGGATTCCATGCAGGTCCTAGTGCCTGCCTTGTGCCTCCAAACCTGCCCTCCCAGGATTCCATGTAGGTCCTAGTGCCTGCCTTGTGCCTCCAAACCTGCCCTCCCAGGATTCCATGCAGGTCCTAGTGCCTGCCTTGTGCCTCCAAACCTGCCCTCCCAGGATTCCATGCAGGTCCTAGTGCCTGCCTTGTGCCTCCAAACCTGCCCTCCCAGGATTCTGCGCAGGTCCTAGTGCCTGCCTTGGGCCTCGCTGCCTCCAAACCTGCTGTGATTCAGCGCAGATCCTAGCGCCCTGCTGTAAAAGTGTGTCGCGAAATGATGCATGTCTAAAAAGTGTGTCACCAACATGAGAAGTTTGGAAAGCTCTGTTCTGGAGACACTGAAAGTTTGATGGGCAGGGGGGCAGGGTTGGTGCAGGCCTTGGATAGCTGGGCTCTGACCAGAAACACAACAAAGTGAGGTCTGGCAAACTCTCTCCCTTTATAAAGTACCAGAAGCCCATCGGATCCAAGTGGGCGAGAGCAGAGTTGTGGGTAAAACGGAATGTCTCTGAGCATGCTAAGGATCAAGCAGAAGGCAACTATGGGGCTGTTGGTCTCTGCAGCGGAAATGATGGGCTGCGTTCCCAGTTAACCTCTTTACCGTTCCAAAATCTATGGTATGTATTTATCTCAGAGGAAAACTAGGACTCCTTCCAAATAATTCAGCTTTAACTGGGAGGGCTATATTAGATGGCTATGTGATGGAATGTGCCCCTGAAGAGGGGGGTGATGTGATGGCAGGGCCGCAACTGGGGGGGGGGCAAGCAGGGCATGTGCCCCGGGAGCCACGCTGAGGGGGGGGGGGGGCGCGCCAGAATGACAAAATAGTATTTGTATACTGAATGTTTCCTGGGGAGGGCGCAGAATCCATGTTTGCCCTGGGTGACACAGACCCCAATTGCCCTTCTGTGTGATGGAGCTGGGAGCTGAGGGAGTAGAGAACACTTATCTGCCTGGAATGCGCTCTCTACTCTCTCAGCTCCCAGCTCCATCACACCACCCCCTTCTTCAGGGGCACCTTCCATCACGAGCTAAGAATAAAGCAGTGGAAGTCTTTACGGTTTTCTCTCTCTTACCTTCCTTGTGTAGGGAAGGGTGGGGGTCATCTTAAATCTAAGATTGCCTTCCTTTTTGACAAATGCAGGAGATGGCAAAACCGAGCTTGACTGTGAGAGCCGAAGGAAAGGCACTTGCCGTATCTTGAAAAGGGAGGGAGAGAATATCAATATCTCATCCCGATAACATTGACCCGCCCCACCTGCTCATGCAGAGAGGGCATGCTTCGGACCCCTTCAAGAAGAGAATTTCATCTAGCGGGGTCCAGGAGGCGGGCCTTCTCTGCAGTAGCTCCCGCCCTGTGGAACGTCTTGCCCCCGGAGGTGAGGCTGGCCCCCTCCCTCCTGACCTTCCGGAAGACTCTTAAGACCTGGCTTTGCTGCCTTGCTTGGGACAAGGGAGGGAATAGTACCTCCTGGGGGTGGCTGGTCCCATAATGTCCTCCTGATAGCCGATTTTACCATCTCTTGGATTTTTACCTATTTTTATCTATTTATTGTCTTATTGTAATTTTATATGCATAGTTTTTAACCATTGTTATGTTGTAAACCGCCCAGAGTCCCCTATTCGGGGAGATGGGCGGGGATAAATTTAAATAATAAATAAGGTGGAGCAGGTGGAACTGGGAGAAGAATGGGCACTCGGTAGGTAGGGACGCCGCTCGTTTTGGCAAGCAGAAGAGGTCCTGGGTTCAAAATCCACGATTTTCAAATGCAGCTGGCACCCCTGAGGCTCTGGAGCAGTGTTTCTCACCCTTGGCAACTTTAAGAGATGTGGACTTCAACTCCCAGAATTCCCCAGCCAGCATGGCTGGCTGGGGGATTCTGGGAGTTGAAGTCCATGCATCTTAAAGTTGTTAAGGTTGAAAAACACTGCTCTGGAGAGTTGTGACCAGCCTCCTATCAATCATGAGCTACACAGACCAACAGTCTGGCTTGATATCATGGGCTTCCATGTATTCTTTCCCCACCCACTTCCTCTACCAAGCAAATCCTGCCCCACATGTACAAGCACAGCAGAAAAGGTCTTGCCTGCAGGGTTTCTTCCTTGGAAACTAAGTATTGCTAACATATGTTCTTTGCTTGCAGTATTTTTTTAAAATTAACAATAATTAGTAATAGCGGCTTCCCCTCGGCATCTGAAGCTCCTCTCCATAAACGGGGAGGGCGGCTCTGAAGTTTTCCTGCATCCGGATCTCCAGAGCTACCTCCGTGCAGAATTCAGCCGATTCTTTACGCCAATGGCATGTTTAAGGAGCCCTTCGATGTTCTTGAAATACATGCTACTGTCCTTCATATTCTTGATGGCACTGGAGCAGGAGAGAAAGCACCTGGTTAGAACGACAAGGGTTGGGGAAGGAGGGCCTCAAGAGGGTCCAGCCTCAGAAATCCAGGGATGGGAGTTGGACAGAGAGAAGGGACTTTATTTGGATCCCTGCCTGCAGGCACAAAGGCAAATACTTTCCTTTCAGCAAATTAAAACTCTTTCAAGCCCAGACTTCCGGTCATGAGGGCTAGAAACTTCTAATCACCCTTCCCAGCACTTTTTTCTATTTGCTGGGCTAAATGATGCACATCTGCCTGTGTTATGCTGAACTGGGACATTAATTAAAAGCAGAGAGAGAGAGAGAGAGATTCCTAGGAAACAGAGCATGAACTGAGAGATCAGGACTATACATGAGCCTCTGGATGCCCTCCAAAGCTTGTCATGAAACAGTGATGTTTGTAATGTGGTAGAAAGGGAACGTTATTAAATATAGGCAGAGTAATCATACTGACTGCACAGTGTTACTTTCATTTAATTTTATCTTAGTTATCTTTATACCCAGTTGAAATGCATCATTTCGGCACATACTCGATATCCAAGGATGGTTCTTGGTGTGAAAAGGATTACACACCTTTGCTTTAGAATCAAACACTAATTTAACTTTACAAATAGTTCCTTCGCAAGGGCTCTTCTACTGAACAATTACTATATTTCAATAAAGGGGAACCACACAGGCTGGGCTGCACAGAGTCTACAGGAAAAGCCCTGGAATGTGGGATCAGGCTTCCATTTTGAAAAGCAGCCAACAAGTTCTTAGTCATCTTTGATGGAAAAACAGGTTTGAACGTATTAATGTCAAGTCCTTTAAAAAAAATACACTCATCCTGAAAAAGAAATACGCTTAGACTCTTAGACAGAGAAGATAGGTGGTTTGAGAGAGGGGTCAAGGAATCCATTCATGCCAACTTGGAAAATCCTTCCTTGAATAGAGGTGGGGGCCTCAGGCATAACCTTTCCCCTATCTTCCTTCCTGCTTTGTCTTCTGTGCCTAGGAAGATTAAGACCATTTCGCAAGCTCAACAGCAGCATGGTGATCTTAACGATCCTCCTTTAGATGATAAAAGGACTTAAAATAACATCTCAATATAACCATGACCTAGCCCCAGGTGCAAGGTCACACAGCCACCTAGAAACATATTTAGGATTCCCTTACCAACTTTACTCAGACTGAAGAAGCTCCTTGGATAAGGAGTGAAACGTTTCCACTAAGAAAATAGAAATCCAGTTGACATGATTCAAGCCACAGACTGTTCCACCTGGATGACTGAGAACCTTCATAGACAAGCTTAGACTCTTTGTTGTTCTCTATACCAAATGAGTTTCTAAGGATAGTCACCTGCAGGCATACTCTACGGTGTAAATGGCCCCTTGACTCTGTTCTTCCCAGCTCTGCATGTCAGCCTGCAAAGAGAAAAGGCAGCTAATCTTTGCTAGATACAGAGAAGCGGTTTATATTGCCCTTTGTGCCTTGTACAGAAATGCAAAGCGAAAAAAATGGGAGTCATCTTTGATCACTTTTCCCCAAGCTTTTGACTCTGGTTTCTACATAATGTGTACATACCTATAACCTTTCAAGGTAAACAACATTATGCAAAGCACAGAAGAAGAGGAGATATAATGGCTTTGGTCAATCAAGGAATTCACATATATAAATATTTTTTAAAAAAAGAGTTACTGTGTCACTTTTTCTTGTATCCTATTTAGGTACCATCCGTTTTCCACATTAGTTCACACAACCCCTTTCCCATTTCTTTGAAGGATGTGAGAACGTCGTCTCCCATCCCTGTTCAGCTAATGCTGAATGATAAGAGAATTAATAATGCAGTTAAGTAACAAGGGCATACTCAAAAGAGAGCAAAGGAAAACCCAGAGGAAGAAGTGAGGATAGAGGCAGCTTTCTCTAACATGGGAACATGGGATAATTATTCCCTTCTTCCCATTATGCAGTTTCTTAAGGTTTGATATTTTTGAGTTTCTCCCAAAGAAGGCCCTGAAACTGGAAGGAGTGGATATAGAAAATCAGTTGCATCCCAAAGAATCCTGAATTGATCAACAACCACTTAACCAAGTAAAGTGTGAAAGGGGGATCTGTTGCTTCTCAATCTGGCTTGATTTTTTTTTCAGGAGTAGCCTGATAATTGACTCTTTCAAAGAGGCTGGTACTGCCCCCTCTCTCAGAGAGGCATTTAACCACCCTCTAGACCAGAGCTTTCCAAACTTTTCATGTTGGTGACACACTTTTTAGACATGCATCATTTCGCGACACACTCTTACAGCGGGGCACAAGGCAGGCACTAGGACCTGCGCGGAATCACAGCAGGTTTGGAGGCAGCAAGGCACAAGGCAGGCACTAGGACCTGCGTGGAATCTCAGCAGGTTTGGAGGCAGCCGGGCACAAGGCAGGCACTAGGACCTGCGCGGAATCACAGCAGGTTTGGAGGCAGCCGGGCACAAGGCAGGCACTAGGACCTGTGCGGAATCTCAGCAGGTTTGGAGGCAGCAGGGCACAAGGCAGGCACAAGGACCTGCGCGGAATCTCAGCAGGTTTGGAGGCAGCAGGGCACAAGGCAGGCACAAGGACCTGCGCGGAATCTCAGCAGGTTTGGAGGCAGCAGGGCACAAGGCAGGCACAAGGACCTGCGCGGAATCACAGCAGGTTTGGAGGCAGCAGGGCACAAGGCAGGCACTAGGACCTGCGCGGAATCACAGCAGGTTTGGAGGCAGCCGAGCACAAGGCAGGCACTAGGACCTGCGCGGAATCACAGCAGGTTTGGAGGCAGCAGGGCACAAGGCAGGCACTAGGACCTGCGCGGAATCTCAGCAGGTTTGGAGGCAGCAGGGCACAAGGCAGGCACAAGGACCTGCGCGGAATCACAGCAGGTTTGGAGGCAGCAGGGCACAAGGCAGGCACTAGGACCTGCGCGGAATCACAGCAGGTTTGGAGGCAGCCGAGCACAAGGCAGGCACTAGGACCTGCGCGGAATCACAGCAGGTTTGGAGGCAGCAGGGCACAAGGCAGGCACTAGGACCTGCGCGGAATCTCAGCAGGTTTGGAGGCAGCAGGGCACAAGGCAGGCACAAGGACCTGCGCGGAATCACAGCAGGTTTGGAGGCAGCAGGGCACAAGGCAGGCACTAGGACCTGCGCGGAATCACAGCAGGTTTGGAGGCAGCCGAGCACAAGGCAGGCACTAGGACCTGCGCGGAATCACAGCAGGTTTGGAGGCAGCAGGGCACAAGGCAGGCACTAGGACCTGCGCGGAATCACAGCAGATTTGGAGGCAGCAGGGCACAAGGCAGGCACTAGGACCTGCGTGGAATCTCAGCAGGTTTGGAGGCAGCCAGGCACAAGGCAGGCACTATGACCTGCGCGGAATCACAGCAGGTTTGGAGGCAGCCGGGCACAAGGCAGGCACTATGACCTGCGCGGAATCACAGCAGGTTTGGAGGCAGCAAGGCACGAGGCAGGCACTAGGACCTGCGCGGAATCTCAGCAGGTTTGGAGGCAGCAGGGCACAAGGCAGGCACAAGGACCTGCGCGGAATCACAGCAGGTTTGGAGGCAGCAAGGCACGAGGCAGGCACTAGGACCTGCGTAGAATCACAGCAGGTTTGGAGGCTGCAAGGCACGAGGCAGGCACTAGGACCTGCGTGGAATCCTGGCAGGGCAGGTTTGGAGGCAGCAAGGCACGAGGCAGGCACTAGGACCTGCGTGGAATCACAGCAGGTTTGGAGGCTGCAAGGCACGAGGCAGGCACTAGGACCTGCGTGGAATCCTGGCAGGGCAGGTTTGGAGGCAGCAAGGCACGAGGCAGGCACTAGGACCTGCGTGGAATCACAGCAGGTTTGGAGGCTGCAAGGCACGAGGCAGGCACTAGGACCTGCGTGGAATCCTGGCAGGGCAGGTTTGGAGGCAGCAAGGCACGAGGCAGGCACTAGGACCTGCGTGGAATCACAGCAGCTTTGGAGGCAGCAGGGCACAAGGCAGGCACTAGGACCTGCGCGGAAGCCAGGAGGCAGTAGCAGCCACGACACACCCAGACACTGCAGCCGACACACTAACGTGTCCCGACACACAGTTTGGAAAGCTCTGCTCTAGACCAATTGATAAAGGTCAGACCTATATCCTCAGGCCTTAAGAACCAGTGCTTTCCATAACAGAAAATGCTCTGGAGAATTCAATTATCAGATGTGCATAAACATACCCAACTTCTCACAGCTGCCTCCACATCGGTCTGATTCTCTGCACACAGAAAACTAGCATACCATGGAGAAATTTCCAATTTCTCTTTCCCCAATATACTACTTTTCTGCCTGCAAGGAATTAAAGTATGGCGGAATAGTTAAACATTTGAGCCCCTATGTCCTGTCTGAAACCAAATAGGTTTATTAGATTATATACTGTTTCTAAGAATGACACCACATCCATTCTCATTTACAGTTAAGACCACAGCTTACTTTATGTTCAGCCAGCTCTGGGAGAGACCGCCTGACATGCTCTTGAAGTCGATACAACGCAACAGAAGGTTCGTTGGCCAGGACATACATGCTCTCTGTAAACTTGTCTGTCACTATCAGAAGAAAAGGAAGCATCATTTTTCTCACAGCTTCACTTCCACACCAGGAGAAAAAAAAAACGCCTTCACATTTTTCTTTCTCGTTATTTCCAGTATTCAGATAGTACATGTCATGACTTCATGCCACCAATGCAAGAAAAAGATGTATAGGCTTGGAGAAAATTCCTAAATATGAAAACTAACCAGAAGTAGGGGAAAAGTCAGGGTAGGTGGGCAGTCTAAAATAGGCACAAAGGGTAGGTGGGCAGAAGGAGAGAAGTTAAATTGGAAAACAGGATAAGAATCCAGGAGAATGGCGGTGAATGTGAATCACACTTCAATTATTGTTATTGTTGTTGTTATATTTTTATCCCACCTTATTTATATATAACTCAATACAGCAAACAAACTTAATGCTATTATATTTTATCCTGCTTTTTTTATAAGTAACTCAAGGCAGCAAACATACCAAATACTCCTTTTGCTCCTATTTTCCCCACAACAACCACCCTGTGAGCTCAAAGTCACCCAGCTGGCTTCCAATTTAGCTGGAATTCTCAATACTATTGTGATTAAAATGTATCTTTCCCTCTTCTAAAAGCTTAGGTCAACTTAATCTGGCCCAATCCCTTTATCCTCACAATGAACCTGTGAGGTAAGTTAGGTGCAGAGACTGCAACTGAAACATGCTCCTTTCTAAGGTTAAAACACTCACCTGGGAGTAAATCCCACTAATTCTAGTGGGTTTTACTTCTGAAGAGACATGCAGACTTTCAGACTGCACCCTCAGCATTAAAACAAAAAGTATTTGAGTCAAGCTCAACTTTTGGGAACTTCTTGGCAACAATACAAAGGTGGCTTGCCATTGCCATTCTCTACTCTCAGCTTAGCATACTCCTCTGGAATTACTTAGTGGTCTCCCATCCAGGCATTAACCGGCTGCAACTATGGTTAGCTTGTTTGAGATCAGCCTAGGTCGGCTATGGACGGGTGCACAGGGCCAGACCAGAACAATAAAAAAGAAATATCTCTTTTCATGCAACAGAACTGCCCTCTCCTATTTCTAGCTTGGGGTAAGATGCCCGGGACTGTTCAGTCCATGTTGAAACAGAGACAACTTTTCAGTATTAAAGTGAAAAGGGCTGGGATTCCACCCGATCGGCAGAAATTGTCCAGGCGTGGATCCCACAGGCCAACTCTACAGCCACGACCAGTTTTACTTTTGCTCCAATAAAACCCCAACTCAGCCAGAGGCGCAGGGCGAGTATAGGCGCCCCTTTCCCCATTCTTCCCCGGACTTATTTTAGTGAAACACAACCCGGAAGTAGCCGTCACCGTCACCTTTTTTCACTTTTAGCTGCATCTCAGGCTCCTCCATGATCCCGAACCGAGCCCGACCCGGCGTGAGAGAAAGTGGACTGCGGATCCGGGGCGGAACTCCAGCCGAGCAGCAACTTCCGGAAAGCTGGGTGCATCGTCACAAACGTACCTGCGTGGAAACACCGTCTGAGGACAAAGGTTCTTACTGGTTTTTTTTTCGTCGGTGATGTCAAAACCGTGCAGAAAATGTACCGCTTCTTCCACTTTCTTTTCGCGTTCCGTCAGGATTTATTGATTTATTTGAATCCCGGATTTCCCATGCCGGGATTCAGGCCTGAAAAGATGCTAAGGCTTGTGAGAGAGCGTTTCCCTTTCCAAATGAATGGATCTCACCAGTCCCCAAGTACTTAAGGAAGATACTCTTTTTTTCTGTTGTGTTCGGTAAGGCTTCCTCCCTAAGATGGTCCATGGAAATAAATCCCGCTGCGCTCAGTGGGATTGTGTGTTGTGTTTTAATTAACAGAACCAAACACAAAAGCCAGTGCAATTTTTGTCTTAACTAAGAAAACCACAGAAAAACACACAATCCCCTGAATGCAGAGGGACCTTCCAGGAACCATGGAGTGTTCTTCTGAAGTTTTTAATTTTTCTGTGTTTATTTTTTTCCTGTGTTTTCAATGTTTGTATTTACAGTATTGTTTTATGCCATATTGGTTTTATTGCTGTGGTTTTATTTAAGATACTTTCCCCTTTCTCATATGCTGGCTGGGGAATTCTGGGAGTTGAAGTCCAGACATTTTAAAGTTACCAAGGTTGAGAAACATTGTTTACCATATAGAACTGTTTGTTATGTCAAGTTTTGTCCGGCCTAGAAATGGGAACATTTAGGCTTTGTTTGCACATGTTAAGCACGGAGAATTGAAGCCTTGTTCTTGTTTCTGAAGAGACATGCAGACTTTCAAGCTGCACCCTCGGCATTAAAACATTCGTTTTTGTTTAGCATGTCGTGGAAACCTAGCTCGTTTGGTTATTTTAGCGTTGGATTATCCACACCCAGAAAATGGATTAAAACTGGTAGCCAAGTTAAACGTGTTGTGTGAACGCGATCTTATAGAGACAGTAATTGAAATGTTTTGAGAGGCCAGGAATAGGCTTTGAAGGAAGAACATGGGCCAGTGCGATCACTTTTGTTTAAAATTTTATTAACTGTTTAAACAATTTTTTTAAAAAAATGGTTAAAATGTGTCCCACGGTTTCAGGGGGTGTTAATATTAGATGAGCTTGCAAAACCAAGGAAAACGAGTTGAAGAAAGAAAGAAATGGCATGGAAAACGGAAGGAAGGGGAGCTATATATTTACATAAAGTAAAAAAATGCAACACTATCAATCTTTCCATCATTGTTCTGGGATCATTTTTAGTTTCTTCGGCTGTTCTTAGCCCTGGAAATCAAGCCAGCACGGGGTCTCCTACATTTATTTTTAACAGCTGCATCGTAGTCTGAAATCTTACAAGCGATCACCGGGAACTCCCGAAACTGCAGGGAAGAATTAATATCTGCTCGGTGAGTGAGAGTCCAGAGCGCGTTCCTTTGATCAGGGTTTAGAAATCAACAGAAGAGCGGGCCCTTTAAGACTAAACATTCAAGGAAAAGCAGCTCCGCCCCCTCCTGGCACATAATAGGCGGAACGGTCGGATGGGTGGGGCAAATTCCGTCGGCTCATTCATAAAGTAAGACTTCTTCCGTAAATTCACGGGAACCTTTAAAGGGCTAACCCGCCAGGTGCTTTTAAAAATAACCAGAGCTTCAGATGCATTGTGGGAAGAGAAAGTTATTTTCACTTTGCATCAAAGGCGCGAATGCAATTAGGGACTATTTGCTATCATTACTTCCCATCGAGGCTGGGATTGCGGACAATCATGTTTTGATCGTTCGCTATCCATCCTTCTAAAACCGGGTTCAGGAAGTATCAAGAAGAGAGGGGTGAGTTAAGAATGGCTCTTCAAACCGAGTTCTCCTGCTCAGGTAGCTTACTCCTGTTTGGAATGCTTCACTGCTTTCTCTTTTTGTTGTTGTTCAGTCGTTTAGTCGTGTCCGACTCTTCGTGACCTCATGGACCATAGCACGCCAGGCCTTCCTGTCCTCCACTGTCTCTCGGAGTTTACTCAAATTCATGTTCATTACATCGGTGATGCTATCTAACCATCTCATCCTCTGCAGTCCCCTTCTCCTTTTGCCTTCAGTCTTTCCCAGCACGCTTACTCCTTGGGAGGAAAGCTATGGCAAACCTAGACAGCATATTAAAAAGCAGAGACATCACCTTGCCGACAAAGTTCCGTATAGTTAAAGCTATGGTTTTTCCAGTAGTAATGTATGGCTGTGAGAGTTGGACCATAAGGAAGGCTGAGCGCCGAAGAATTGATGCTTTCAAACTGTGGTGTTGAAGAAGACTCTTGAGAGTCCCTTGGACTGCAAGGAGGTCAAACCAGTCAATCCTAAAGGAAATCAACCCTGACTGCTTTCTCTTTGGCTATTGCTAATTAGTAGCTGTGGGCAAGAATCCCTTAGAAGAAATGGAGTAGCTCTCATAGTCAATAAAAGAGTGGGAAAGGCAGTACTGGGGTACAACCTCAAAAACGAAATCAACCCTGACTGCTCATTGGAAGGACAGATGCTGAAGCTGAAGCTGAAATACTTTGGCCACCTAATGCGAAGAGAGGACTCACTGGAAAAGACCCTGATGCTGGGAAAGACTGAAGGCAAAAGGAGAAGGGGACGGCAGAGGATGAGATGGTTAGATAGCATCACCGATGTAATGAACGTGAATTTGAGTAAACTGCGAGAGACAGTGGAGGACAGGAAGGCCTGGCGTGCTATGGTCCATGAGGTCACGAAGAGTCGGACACGACTAAATGACTGAACAACAACAAAAAGCTCGTCTCTATTTTATAGGGGCGTGGTGGCTCAACGGGTAAGACGCCAAGCTTGTTGATCGGAAGATCGCAAGTTCGGAGGTTCGAATTCCTAGCCTCGTGTGACGGAGTGAGCTCCCGCACTAGCTCCAGCTCTTGCCAACCTAGCAATTTGAAAGCATGCAAATGCAAGTAGATGAATAGGTACCACTTCGGTGGGTGGGTAGGTAACAGCGTTCCGTGTGCGTCATGCCGGCCACATGACCGCGGAAGCGTCTTCGGACAACGCTCTTCGGCTAACAAACGGAGATGAGCACCGGCCCCTAGAGTCGGACACGACTGCACAAATGTGCAGGGGGAACCTTTACCCTATTTTATGTCTTCCTTCATCCATTAGCTAATTGGGTTTCTACCCTGCCTGGCATGCTGCCCCCACCAAGCCCCTGAGCAAGCCAATCTCATTCACTGTATCACTGCACTTTCAGAGTGTCGACAACCCTGCAGACACAATAACAACGTTGAAGTACTAAAATGATCCAAGCCACCTCCCAGAGGGATCCTGAAGTTTCTGCTAGCAACAGGAAAGATGACGACGACGATGACACAATAATAAACCTGCAATTATATCCCTATTCAGAAGTTGGTGATGATTTAAATGGTAAGTTCGGAAAGCTCAGGTCTGAATGGGGGGAGTTGGGAAGAGAGATTGGATATGATAGGATATCATCAGTAGAATTCAGCTTCTAAAATCTCTTTTATTTCAGAATAAAAATGGAACTTTCTCGTTCTTATGATATCCAAGTTAAGATACGAATTATGTAGGTGATGGGTAGTGGAATACTGTACTGTGTCTTTAATTTAAACTGCAATGCTCTACACATTTAAAAATAGACCTCATTTAACTCAATAGGAAACATTTTATAATTCTTGGGTGTGCTAAATGCAAGCCCTGTCCCTGGGACTTGCAAAACTAGCATAAATAAATTGTAAATATGTCCAGTTTGAATTGTACAAAAGATTGGAGGACATGTCTGGAAGAAAAAGCTAGTTCTTAACAAAAATTGTATTAATTCAACCCCTTCTCTTTCTCCTTTTTCTTTCTCTACAGTTGATTTGCCTTAAGGCAGGGGTGTTCGCAGGGTGTGGTAAAAAAAAGTCAAGATGGCTGCCACAATCACATAACCCACAAATGGGCAAAGCTTCAATCACACTGTGGTGGCCATTTTGACTTTTTTTGCAACACCCTGTGGACACTCCTTCCATAGGGTGTATCTTGGGTGAAATCAGCCGGGCTTCTAAAGCAAGGCTACAGCTTAGCAAGCCATGTGAATCTAGCTAATTGTGGTTAATTCAATAAACTGCAGATTCTCTCTTTATTTCTCAAAACGCAGATGGGGTTTTGAAGCATTCCACCACCCTGACAAACCGTCAACGTGGCAATGAGGTGTCTGCCTTGCCAGCTACTTTGGATAGTGAGTTTTTTCTGTGACACAAAAGAAAACCCTTTTAGGGGGTGTGATTCCAGCAGCCGGACCATATTCAGCTGTCAAAATTCAGCATAGAGGGGAAAGACCCATTGATGGGGAAGCCCAATGGGCAAAAAGGCATTTAAATATTTTATCTGAGAAACAACGGGAAAAGTTTTATTTATTACAAACTCTGTATCAGTGTTTCTCAACCTTGGCTACGTTAAGATGTGTGGACTTCAACTCCTGGGGAATTGGCTGGGGAATTCTGGGAGTTGAAGTCCACACATCTTAACATAAGCAAGGTTAAGAAACACTGCTCTATATCTTTATACTTGTTCATAAAACTCAGGGTAGTTCACAGTCCATGCAAATACATACATACATACATACATACATACATACATACATACATACATAAAGCAACACAGCTAATCACCATGAAGCTCCAAAATGTAAGGGTTGGAAGGGTTCTTGGAGATTATCTAGGTGAACCCCTTGTCAGGGCAGGATTCCACTGCTGTAAATCCAATTGAATAAAATTCAAAAATTAAAGATTGGCATTAAAAACATATTTTTTAACTTTACGTTGCAGCTTTCATCCTCCACCACCTACACACTACTGCAGAGCTTTCCAAACTGTGTGTTGCGACACAAAAGTGTGTTGCCACACACAGTCTGGTGTGTCGCCACACAACCCGGAAGCGCTGATCATCATCAGCGCTTCCGGGTTTTCCCGGGGCGACACACCAATTACAGTGCGAAAAACCCGGAAGCGGCAGCAGCGCTTCCGGGTTTTTGCGCGCTGCCGCACTTCCGGGTTTTCCCGCGGCGACACACCAACGCCGGTTGGTGTCACCGCGGGAAAAACTTTGGAAAGCCCTGCACTACTGTATTTGTTTCTATTCAAGAAAACTAGTTCCTTGAAAGAAAAAACGTTCTTTTCTTCCTTGTTCTGAAAATCTTTTAGGCCTGTGTCAATATCTGATGCATTGAACTGATTCATCAGTTCAAACACGAGTGAATCAAATTGGGCCAATTCAGTTGTTTTTTGAACATGCATTTGAATGGTTCAGATCAGGTCTGATTTAGAGATTAGGTCCAAATCAATTTATATTGAGGGATTTGAACATTCCAAGAGAAACCGACCCAATCTGTACTCCTTTCATAACAAAATACCTGCTGTAGAATATACTGGATGGAAAATTCAGATTCCTTATAATCTAGCTTTTGTGGTCATTGTTCTTTAAGTCAAGTTTCTGCCCCTTGTGCTTGTCAAGATAATGTGTGTTTTGCTAAAGGGATGAATAAGATTTCTACAAGTTTAAAAACATAGAACTCAAGCACTTAGCTCCTTCCCCACCCACTGAAATCAGAGTAAAATTACACAATATAAAACTTATTTGAATTAGCAACTCTATACCTCAGTAAATCTGAAATGTGCTATATCAGTGTTTCTCAACCTTGGCAACTTTTAAGATGTCTGGACTTCAACTCCCAGAATTCCCCAGCCCCAGGGAGTTGAAGTCCAGACATCTTAAAGTTGCCAAGGTTGAGAAACACTGTGCTAGATTGTTAAAAGATATTCAAAGTTGCATTATATGGAACATTTCAATCTTATTAATTTATTAAAAGTTTTAAACCACCCTTAAGCCAAAGCTGTCTTGATCATTGTCTTCTCTTTTTACTTCCAGCTCTGTCCATTCACCAGCTTGCAGCTCAGGGTGAACTGATCTTGTTAAAAGAAAGCCTCCGAAGAGGTGAGCCATGACATTTCTCAGCTTCTCGCTCTTCTGCTAGAGTAGTGTTTTTCAATCTGAGCAACTTTAAGATGTGTGGACTTCAACTCCCAGAATCCTCTAGCCTGCTGGCTAGGGAATTCTGGGAGTTGAAGTCCACACATCTTAAAGTTGCTCAGGTTGAGAAACATTGTGCTAGAGCAGTGTCCCTTAAACTTTTTTCTCTCAGGACCCTTCCCACTTTTAAAAATTATGGAGGACCCCAAAAGTTCTTTTGTTTGTATGGGTTACATTTACCGTATTAAAAATTAAAATTGACGCATTCGCTGCTGCTACAGCTTCTCACAATTGTTTGATGGGATTTTAATATTGCATTATTTTTCAACATAGGCTGGCAAATAATTTTGATTTTGAGGACCCCTGAGAGGGTCTTGGGGACCCCCAGCAGTTCTAGGACCATACCTTAAGAAACACTGTTAGAGGAATACAGCCTGGGGAGCTTTCACCCAGTAATGCTTTAACTTTCACAAGATTTCTGCAATGATCAGAAAGACAAAGGTCTTCAAAGCGTCCTTCCACCTTTGACCCCTGTCCACTGGGTTACCTAATGTAACCTACCTCACAGGGTTGTTGTTAGAGGCAGAAGGGATGGGCCCATTGGCCTGATTTTTACTGGAGGAAGGATGGCAATGAGATCAGATCGGGGGGTTGCAGTCTTTTGGAGTTAGAGGTGTGTTTGGAATTTTGAGTGTGTATGTGGGGAGCACATTCACAAAATGGTGACTATGGGAGGCTTATCCATTTATAAAATGGCTGTCACGGTGGGCACAATCCGTCACAAAGCATCTGTTGACCAGGATGTAAAAGTAGCCCCATAGGATGTTTGCTACCCCTTCAGTGGGATCTTTGTGGGCCGTTGATTCCCACAAATAGATGTGATGCTGTGGCTGCTGCTTTGCCCTGTTCTCTGCCAGCCCCTTCTATCTTTTAATTAAAATGATATTTAAAATCAGACGAGAAGGAAATCTGATGGGCACCAAGGGAGGATTGGAAAGCAGGCTGCCTCCCTCTGTTAATGATCGGGCAGAACCGTTTCGCAGACAGGGTTGGATCATAGTGCAGTAAAGGGTTGCCTTTAAGCCCAACGAGCTGCTCCTTCAAAACCTGGAGGGAGGTCCTCTTGATTTCGGTCAAGCCCCCCTGCCCACTTCATCCCTATTACAGGTGAGAACCTGCTGAACAAGCCAGATGAGCGAGGATTCACCCCTCTGATGTGGGCCTCGGCTTTTGGAGAGATCGAAACCGTCCGCAGCATGCTGGAATGGGTACGAACGGGGGCAGTGGCCTTGGAAAGCCAACATTTCAGGCCCTGGTTGTGAAAGCTCTCTAATCTTACTCTCTGCAGGGTGCGGATCCCCACGCCCTTGCAAAGGAGCGGGAGAGTGCCTTGTCCCTCGCCAGCACAGGAGGGTACACGGGCATTGTCACCTTGCTGTTGGAGAAGGACGTGGACATCAACACCTACGACTGGGTAACTGTCTGTTCCTGGCGTTGAGGGAAGAGAGCTGAGGTGGTCCAGTTGTAGCGGGAAAACTCACCTTCCCAATGACGGGACACGAGACCAAGCGAAGTTAGAGAACACAGGTTTATTGCTAGCAATGGTTCAGAGTAATAACTTGGCAAATTCTGAACACCGGGTCACACCCGGGGCTTATCTTTTATAGGGTTTGTAATCCAGACAATCAGGATATGACAAGATCTTACGTGTCACAAGCTCAGCTTGTTTCAGACAGATTGTTCCAGACATAGAATCATCTTACGTGTCACAAGCGCAGCTTGTTTATAATTAGCACATCAAAACAGGATAACAAAAGAGGAACTTATCGTAAACCATCTGTGAGTTTAGGGAAGTATAGGGAACTTACAATGTCTGCACCTTTGTGTTACAAGGGTTAGTATCCGTGCAAGAACATTGAGCAAGACTTCTATCTCTGTCTTATGTTTGCAACAGAGAAATGTTAATTAAGCTTCTAATATCAAAAGGAGACTTTTGGGCCTACCTGCTTCATTCCCCCCTTTGGAACTCCACCAAAATTCTCTAATTACTGTGGAGTTCCACTTATTTCAGCATAGGGGTTATCCTCTCGGGAGGTAGTGAGCATTTCGTAGTCCCACAAGGCCATAGCTTTCACTGCGGCCTGTTTATCTACGAGGAGGGAGATTGAGCTAGAAATGGTTTGGGCAAAGATAGGCAGGACACAAGGAAGAATGACACAGCCTGCGGCGATGAGGCCCACAAGGCCAACAATCACCTTAAGCCCTGGCAGTTTGGGAAGGCCCCAGCCATCCAGCCAATCCTGAAAGTTGAACCCTTTCCATTCCTGTGGAGGGTTATAAGTAAGCTGTTGTAGCTCGGTGGTTAGCTGATGGATGACCTGGCCAGTTTCCCCAATCTGCAGGCAGCAATTGGTGAGGTTAAACTTACCACAGACTCCACCCTCCTTAGCAAGCAGGTAGTCTAGGGTGAGGCGGTTCTGATACACGGCTGTGCAGACCTTATCAGTGGTACACACCGGGACTCTGCTCTTTTAGACACTTCAAGCCCCCTCCCGTTGTGTGCTAGCCAGATTATCTTATTATAAGTTGTCCACCCTGTGGATTCAATTCGCCCCTCATAGAGCTCCTCCACTGCAGCTCGGGCGAATTGCCGGATTGTTCACTGGGCTGTGTTGAGGGGGTTATAGCACCCAGCATACCCTCCTCCCGTATGGTCACAAAGGGCTCCCCAGTGAACTACTTTTGGATCATAATTGTCCCACCACAGACAGGGCTGCAAAAACAGGTGTCCAATGGGGGAGGGTAGCCTCCTGGTGCAGAGATACTTGTCGTTGTTGCAATAGGTATCCTGCCAAGCCTTGCTACCACAGTACCTGAAAGCCACCTTGGCCAATGCCTGTCAGACGTCAAATTCCAGCACCCACCCAAACTTATTGAAGCCTCGAAAAGACCCGCACACATGGTAGCCCAGGCAAAAGAGCGAGGGTGGTTGGGGTGTGGCCACCAAATGCAAGGGTCATCAGGGGAGGGAGAGTCCGCTGGTCTGGGCGGGCTTCTGGCACATAAATACTTGCTGTTACGCTTATATGTGTCCCAGCAGGCCTGGCTTCCACAGGAGGTGTAAGCTATTTTATCCATGGCCTCACAAACGTCAAACTCCAAGTTCCAGCCAGCAGAGGTTTTAGGGCTTACTGTGTGGTTTAGGTAATACAAGGTCAGGCGGACCCCACTGGAGGACACCATTCCCAGGCCCTCCCACACGGAGACGTTGTACCTAACCTCAGTCTGAGGGTTGTAGCAGGTTATGTCTCCTTTCTTTCTTGCCTTTACACAGTAAACACCTTTCCCTGTGTGGCACAGGACCCTTGAGGCGTGCAGTCCGGTGGGCGTTGGGTATGGTATATGAGGGTGTGTTGCTTAACGTTTCCCACCTGGGCCCACTCAACGCACTGCGAACAATTAACTGGACTTTGGTAGCAGCACGGGTGACTCGTCACCTTCGGGGCGGAGCCAGGAGGGGAACTGGTGCAGGTGCCTGGGAATCCCAGCACCCACCTGGGGAGCTATCTCCTGGAGGAGGAGTTTCAAGATAGCATGACTGATGGTGTCAAAAGCCACTGAGACATCCAGCAGGACCAGCTCTACCCCATCCCACCACAGGCCATCCACAAAAGCCATCAAGTGGTTTTGGTATCTTGTCCAGGTTTGAACCTGGATGGAAGAACGTTCAGATAATCTGCTTCCTCCTGGGTTCTTTGTGATTGTGGGTCCATCACCTTTTCAACAACCTTCTCTAAAATGGGGAGATTGGGGGCAGGATGGTGGGTGTCTCAATTTCTGCCTCTCTGTCTCTTTTTCTTGAAGGATTAAGTGGGCAACAGTTTGGACACTGTCCCAGAGTTGAATGTGTTTTGGGTTAACACAGTGTTTCTTAACTTTGGCAACTTTTAAGATTTAACGGGAATTCTGGGACTTGAAATCTATGTACCTTAAAGTTGCCACGGTTGAGAAACACTGGGTTAGCGTCATGTAACTGATGGGGAATAGTAATTTAACTCAGAATTGCTGTGCTGTTATTTTGGATTAAAACTGCTCTTCTCTTGCACCAAGTGACTGGGGCCTTAAATTGACCTGATTAGGTGTGTCATATGAACCCCACTTCTATGTTCCAGCCCCTAAATTCCAAAAGGGCTGAGCATTTCAGTCCCTCCTATATTGTTGTTGTTGTTCAGTCATTAAGTCATGTCCAACTCTTCGTGACCTCATGGACCATAGCACGCCAGGCCTTTCTGTCCTCCACTGTCTCCCGGAGTTTACTCAAATTCATGTTCATTACATCGGTGATGCTGTCTAACCATCTCATCCTCTGCCGTCCCCTTCTCCTTTTGCCTTCAGTCTTTCCCAGCATCAGGGTCTTTTCCAGTGAGTCCTCTCTTCGCCTTAGGTGGCCAAAGTATTTGAGCTTCACCTTCAGCATCTGTCCTTCCAATGAGCAGTCAGGGTTGATTTCCTTTAGGACTGACTGGTTTGACCTCCTTGCAGTCCAAGGGACTCTTTTTAAGAGTCTTCTCCAGCACCCTCTTATATTACTGTTTTGTAAATTATTTTGATTGTACTTGACCTTTCTCCCAAAAGCATAACATAGCTGCCCATATTCATCCTTGCAACATTCCTGCAAGATATGACTAAGAGGCTATAACCGAGTTCAACTGGGTGGCCGAAGGGGGATTTGAATACAGTCCGACGCTAAGATTCGAATCTTGCCTTGATGAGCCCTATTAGCTTCTGGAGAGGCCGGACTCCAGTTCCCATCGTTCCATTGAGCCATGCTGGCTGGGGATCATGGAAGCCGTTCCAACACCTCTGGAGCAGAGCAGGCTAGAGAATCATTCTTTAACTGCAGGGGCACTCTGCCCCTGTGGTCAAAAGGCCTTTAGAAAGGAGAGGGACCTCTGCTGGTGGCTTTACCACCTTGGAGCTTTGGAGATAAGATGATGGGTTGGGGCTGTGGGAGCAATTGAGCAAACTAGCTCGGCTGCAAGAGGGGAGTTCTCTTATCCCTAATAACTCACTTCAGATCTCTCCCCCCCCCCCGTCCCTAACCAAAACGATTTAAGTTCCATTGGATACTTTGAACGTTGACCTCCTCAGTCCCACTGTAATGTGGCCAACAGTGAGGATTGGTGAGATTTTTAGCCTGAAATTAGGGATAGGCAAGAGTTGCAGGAAGAGGGGCCGACCAAGGGCAAGATGGATGGATGCTATTCTGGAGGTGACGGACTCAACCGTGGGGGAGCTGGGGATGGCGACGGCCGACAGGAAGCTCTGGCGTGGGCTGGTCCATGAAGTCACGGAGAGTCGGAAGCGACTGAACGAATAAACAACAACAAGAGTTGCACCCATCTTCTCACAACACCCCCTCCCCCCAAAATTGGGACAACTGTGGGTTAACCTTCTCAACCACCTTTACAGAATGGTGGAACTCCACTCCTTTATGCTGTGCGGGGCAATCATGTGAAGTGTGTGGAAGCCTTGCTAGGTAAGTCATACATACACGCTATGCTTGACCTCCTAATCCTCCATCCCAGGATATACTGTATATTTTTTCAATGGAGGGGGGGAAAGTCAACCTTTTGGTGGCTTAAATTATTTTTGGTTTTAAGTGTTTTGTTTTTTCATGTATGCTAGGGGTTATAAAGTGGCGTGGTGGCTCAGCGGGTAAGACGCCGGGCTTGTCGATCGGAAGATCGCAAGTTCGGAGGTTCGAGACCCGAGCGCAGCGTGACGGAGTGAGCTCCCGCACTCGCCCCAGCTCTTGCCAACCTAGCAATTCGAAAGCATGCAAATGCAAGTAGATAAATAGGTACCACTTCGGTGGGAAGGTAACAGCGTTCCGCGTGCGTCATGCCGGCCACATGACCGTGGAAGCGTCTTCGGACAACGCTGGCTCTTTGGCTAAGAAACGGAGATGAGCACTGGCCCCTAGAGTCGGACATGACTGCACAAATGTGCGGGGGGAACTTTTACCTTTACCTTAGGGGTTATAAAACATTGACTGTGAATTCCATCTAAAATGGCAGGACACTGGAGTGTCAGTTTGGGGTAACTGCACCCTCAAAATTCTATGACTAGCCAGGAGGAATTCTGGTAGATGATGATGATGATATCTGGGATCCTTGCAAGTCACCCATCCCTCCATTAACGGAAGCAGATTCCAGCCCATGTAAGCCTCAGCTGCAATGTTTTTCCTAGTCTTTTACGTTGCCTCCAAATTCTTCCCATTTTGGCTGCAGTGGAATCCACGATCTATGATGTAGGAGTGCGTTGCGATTATTTGTGAGTGTTATCTTGTTACGGTGACCGGGGGACTCGCAACCCACCCATGTTTTGCTCTATGGTTTCAGCCCGTGGCGCCGACCTTACCACTGAAGCTGATTCTGGCTATACTCCAATGGACCTTGCGGTGGCTTTGGGGCACAAAAAAGGCAAGTCGTGTGTGTGTGTGGAATTCTTTCATGGCAGCGCCACTTTCCCAGGCAGAGGCATAGCAAGCCAGTGTGTTTGTAAGCAGAGCCAGTCAGCTACTAAGATAGCTGACTATAAATACTTTTCCAAACAATAACAACTCTTCTTTGCTTTCTAGTTCAACAAGTGATTGAAAAACACATTCTCAAGTTATTCCGGAACAAGGAAAGAGATGAAAAGCACCTTGGGTCAGAGTGATGAGCATCTGTTTTCTCTCCTGAATCAAGGAAGTGGATGGAAGGGCCTTTTAGACAGGCACCTTCTGTGGGAACCTGCAGAGATGGGACAGAACTGGGCATTTTAAGACAACAGGGTACCGAGAGAAGTACCTGGGTTTTCCCAAAAGAAACTCAGCCTTCTTGAACGGTGGGTTACCGGGGCATCCCGATGCCAGACATAACTCTTTTTCTCAAGGAATTGCTAATTTACCTCTCCTGGAGCTTTATGGAAATTTCTCCTGTATGCCAAGCCACAAATGGAAGAAGAAAGGAAACTGTTACCTAGCAGACCTTCCTTCAAGTTGTACAAGAAACCTACATGTGTGCAGAAGAGAGGAAAAACTGGGATTCTAGTATGATACGCTTCAACTACTTAGGAATTGCTGTTTCCTCAGTTGCTGGGCGTGAATCAGGGTTGGGTCAAACAAAGTTGGCCAAAAAGCTTTTACAAGATTCAAGAGAATAAATTTTTTTTTACAGAAATAAAGATATATATATATAGCAGGCTTGTTCAGTGATCTTCCTTTTCAAGTCAGCTGCTGTATTCTGGCCATCTTCTTACAGGTCTGTTTTTTACCTTTTATTCCCCATTTTTCTCCTCTTCATGAATGCATCTGATTTAGGCTTGCATGTACAGGTAGTCCTTGCTTAACGACCACAATTGGGACTGGAATTTCAGTTGCTAAGAAAAGAGGTCATTAAGCGAATCCAACCCGATTCTATGACTGTTTTGTGGCGGCTGTTAAGTGCATCACTGTGACCGTTAAGTGGACCATGTGGTTGTTAAGCAAATCACGCGGTTCCCCATTGATTTTGCTTGCCCGAAGCCAGCCGGGGAGGTCGAAAATGGTGATCACGGGACACGGGATGCTGCGACGGTCATAAAGGTGAACCGGTTGCCAAACACCCAAATTGTGATCATGTGATCGCAGGGACAGACGTGTGAGGACCGGTCGCGAGTCGGTTTTCCCAGCACCGTTGTAAGTCTGAACCGCCACAACGAATGGTTGTTAAGCGAGGACTACCTGTACAGTCAACACGCCTACAAAGCTCACCATTTCACTGCCAGATCAGTATCTCTTTGCCCTGTTCCAGATCAAACACACACAAACACCCGAGAGAAGCAGTTGCACGTTTTATTGCCGGTCTTTTAAAACAAGTGCCCAAGCAGCAGAGGGAACGTTGGCGTAACACACACGCTCTGCTCTCTTCTCTGTGTGGGGAGCCCACCTCTGCGTTGGGTGGAGGCGGCAGCTCCAGACTCACCTTCAGGGACCGACAGCAGCTGCCTGCGGGTCCTCAGGCGGTGGTTCAACCGGTAACTCTGGAGCAGGCTAGCCCGAAGCGGAGCTCGCCATGACCCTGTTCCCCAGACGTTGGGCGCAGCCTTTTGGGTGACCCTGGCTGAGAAGCGGGCATAGCTCGGGGACAAATCACGGGCTCTGCAAGCTGAAGAGCACAAGTTAAATTCCCGGCCTGCGTGTGTGTTTTAGAAAAGATGACTTAGCGGGATTGGTTAGAAAGCATTGTGATCAAGCAGCGAAGAGCTTCCGGCAAGGGAGGAGGGGTGGGGTCGGCTAGCGGGAAAAGAGTTTTGGGACTCTGAGGGAAGGTGCCAGGGACGAGAGACCCAGCCCGGCAAATGGGAGCCAGACTGGCTTTTTCCAAGAAGCCACGATTCCCTGTATTCCGCGCTCCTGTGATAACCCTCAGCGTTGCCTTTGTAAAACCTGGATCTTCCAAACTATTGGCCAGCCTTTACATTCCCTATACAAGAGTACGTCCAAGTGGCTTTAAAGCTATAGTCGTAATTGCAATAAGGAGGAGAAAATCTCAACTCAATTACAAAAAAGTGGCATTACTGGGAACAGCGCATATACATATTCCAATTACATCTTTAACTATCCTGGATCCTTGGGAAGGATCCGATGGTTAGAAGTACCAAATCCAGCTAGAACTATCTGGTAGACTGTGTGTAAATGGCAGTAACAGGTGAGGTGTCTTTGTCTTTTGCAGTATTGCCAGTGAAGGTGCTGGTGCAACTCGGACCAATTTACGGTTGCATCAGCTTTAGTGGATCAGTCCGCTCCATCAGATGCTAGCTATTCAGGCCTAGAATGTTTCCTGTATGTGATGGATGCTTTGCTTTTGATTACTAGAGGGAGTTTTCAGTGTTTCATACTTCTCTTTAACTACAGGTAGTCCTCGCTTAATGAACATTTGTTTAGTGATGGTATGAACTTACCACATTCCTGAAAAAACTGACTTAAGACCAGTCCTCACACTTACGACCATTGCAGCGTACCTGTGGTCACGTGATTGTGATTCGGGCACTTGGCAACAGGTTTACATTTACGACGGTTGCAGCATCCCGTGGTCACATGGTCACAATTTTTGACCTTCCCAACCAGCTTCCGGCAAGCAAAATCAACGGGGAACCATGTGATTTGCTTAACGACCACATGGTTCGCTTAACAACTGCCACAAAAATGGCCATAAAATCAGGTCGGATTTGTTTAACAACTGCATTGCTTAGTGACCGAAATTCCAGTCCCAATTATAGTTGTTAAGCGAGGACTACCTGTATTCTTAACTAACACATCAAATATAAAATGATATAAAATAAAAAAAATAGAACTTATATTGAAAACCCTGAAGCAATTAATAGGGTAAGGGAGGCACCAGATGATTTCTTCAAGCCATGGCTATTGTTAAAAATTTAGTAACCACCTCTGCAGCGGCGCCCGCCCTCTGGAATATCTTACCCCCAGAGTTGAGACGGGTTTCCTCCCTCCCGGCCTTCCGGAAAAATCTGAAAACCTGGTTCTGCCGCCTAGCATGGGAAGGAAAAGGTAATAGCTCCTCCTGGGGGTGGTTAATATCATAATACCCTCCCTAATTCGCCAGATTGGATTTTATATTTATATTTTTATGTCATATTGTATTTATAGTGTATTTTAATCTTGTTTTTATTGTAAACCGCCCAGAGTCCCCAGTTGGGGGAGATGGGCGGTCATATAAATTTGACTAATAAATAAATAAAATAAACCTTATTGGAAATAACTGAAGTTTGATCCCCTAGGAGAAAAATGATAATCTCCTGCTCAGAGGAGCAGTTAAGATTTCTCACAATTGGTGTTACGAGTTCTGTCCTCCATTTATTGTATAGAGCACTTTTTCTCAACCTTGGCAACTTTAAGGTGTGTGAACTTCAACTCCCAGAATTTCCCAGCCAGCATAAGATCCACACATCTTCGTTGTTGTTTATTCGTTCAGTCGCTTTCGACTCTTCATGACTTCATGGACCAGCCCACGCCAGAGCTTCCTGTCGGCTGTCGCCATCCCCAGCTCCCCCACGGTCGAGTCCGTCACCTCCAGAATATCATCCATCCATCTTGCCCTTGGTCGGCCCCTCTTCCTTTTGCCTTCCACTTTCCCTAGCATCAGCATCTTCTCCAGGGTATCTTGTCTTCTCATTATGTGGCCAAAGTACTTCAGTTTTGCCTTTAATATCATTCCCTCAAGTGAGCAGTCTGGCTTTATTTCCTGGAGTATGGACTGGTTTGATCTTCTTGCAGTCCAAGGCACTCTCAGAATTCTCCTCCAACACCACAGTTCAAAAGCATCTATCTTCCTTCGCTCAGCCTTCCTTATGGTCCAGCTCTCACAGCCATAGGTTACTACAGGGAATACCATTGCTTTAACTATGCGGACCTTTGTTGTCAGTGTGATGTCTCTGCTCTTAACTATTTTATCAAGATTTGTCATTGCTCTCCTCCCAAGAAGTAGACGTCTTCTGATTTCCTGGATGCAGTCAGCGTCTGCAGTAATCTTTGCGCCTAGAAATACAAAGTCTGTCACTGCCTCCACTTTTTCTCTATTTGCCAGTTATCAATCAAGCTGGTTGCCATAATCTTGGTTTTTTTGAGGTTTAACTGCAACCCAGCTTTTGCACTTTCTTCTTTCACCATCATAAGATTCCTCAGCTCCTCCTTGCTTTCAGCCATCAAAGTGGTATCATCTGATATCTGAGATTGTTAATGTTTCTTCCAGCGATTTTAACTCCAGCCTTGGATTCATCAAGCCCAGCATGTCGCATGATGTGTTCAGGTTGAATAGGTAGGGTGAGAGTATACAGCCCTGCCATACTCCTTTCCCAATCTTAAACCAGTCCGTTGTTCCGTGATCTGTTCTTACCGTTGCTACTTGGTTTATACAGATTCCTCAGGAGGCAGACAAGATGACTTGGTATCCCCATACCACCAAGAACTTGCCACAATTTGTTATGATCCACACAGTCAAAGGCTTTAGAATAGTCAATAAAACAGGAATAGATGTTTTTCTGAAACTCCCTGGCTTTCTCCATTATCCAGCGGATATTGGCAATTTGGTCTCTAGTTCCTCTGCCTTTTCTAAACCCAGCTTGTACATCTGGCAATTCTCGCTCCATGAATTGCTGGAGTCTACCTTGCAAGATCTTGAGCATTACCTTACTGGCATGTGAAATAAGTGCCACTGTTCGATAGTTTGAACGTTCTTTAGTGTTTCCCTTTTTTGGTATGGGGATATAAGTTGATTTTTCCAATCTGATGGCCATTCTTGCGTTTTCCAAATTTGTTGGCATATGGCATGCATCACCTTGACAGCATCATCTTGCAAGATTTTAAACAGTTCAGCTGGGATACCGTCGTCTCCTGCTGCCTTGTTATTAGCAATGCTTCTTAAGGCCCATTCAACCTCACTCTTCAGGATGTCTGGCTCTAACTCACTGACCACATCATCAAAGCTATCTCCAATATTATTATCCTTCCTATACAGATCTTCCGTATATTCTTGCCACCTTTTCTTGATCTCTTCTGCTTCTGTTAGGTCCTTACCATCTTTGTTTTTGATCATACCCATTTTTGCTGTCAGACTCGCATTGCTTGCCTGCCATGTATTTGAGACAACACATGTCAAGCAGTACAGAAGCCGACTCGCGTCAGCCTCCTTTGTAGCCAGCTGCTTTGCAAAACGAAAAGAACCGTTTGCCTCCCTCATTCCTCCACTGACTGTGAAAGACCAAGGGCACTGATAAGACACCTGGACTCTCATTAAACTTAACTAACAGATTGGGAGGGGGGAAGATCCAGAGTGAGAAAACGTTTGTTTTGAAGCTAACGGGATGAGGTCAGAGGGATATTATTAACTTTGAATGCTTGGCGCCAAATTTGGTATTCAGAGCTTTGCAGCTGTTCCATGTAGTTGGATTTTAATAAATGAATTCTTTTAGCATTCTGATGAATTGTCTGGAGAATTTCTTAAGTTAAAATCCTGGCACTGGGACCATCACATTTGCCTGGAATTTACCTCCGATGTTTCTAATTTTCTGGAAGAGGTCTCTTGTCCTTCCTATTCTATTGTCTTCTTCCACTTCCGCACATTGCTTGTTTAAAAATAATTCCTTATCTCTTCTGGCTAACCTCTGGAATTTTGCATTGAATTGGGCATATCTCCCCCTATCACTGTTGCCTTTTGCTTTCCTTCTTTCTTGGGCTACTTCCAGTGTCTCAGCAGACAGCCATCTTGCCTTCTTGGTTTTCTTTTTCTTTGGGACGTTTTTTGTTGCCGCCTCCTGAACAATGTTGCAAACTTCTGTCCATAGTTCTTCCGGGACCCTATCTACTAAATCTAGTCCCTTAAACCTATTCTTCACCCCCACTGCATATTCCTTAGGAATATTAGTGAGCTCATATCTAACTGGTCTGTGGGTCTTCCCTATTCTATTCTGATTCTAAATTGTGCAATAAGAAGTTCGTGACCTGAACTACAGTCAGCCACACATCTTAAAGATGCCTCAGCCCTGCAAATCTTGATTTTTTTTTTAAAAAAACTTGGATTTTCCCCCAAGCTCTGGGATAGGTTGGGAATATCCTATTTGATGCAAATTGTTGGCTCTGGTTGTGATATGTTTATCCCCATTACATAATGCTTTGTCTATTTTTGGGTTGTTTTTCGGTATTGTACTGTTTTAAACTGCATTCCACCCAGGGCTGGCTTTGAGTTGGGGCAGCCTTAGAAATCGAAATATTATAAACGAAATTTGATGAAATGGACTGCGATCCCTAAGAGGTTATGGTAATAACAAGTTGCTTAGTATTTAAGACTCTTCCTCATATATCTATAAGCAATACTAGCCCCTATGTTCAAATCAGAACAAGAGAGCCTTTCAACAAGGAAAATGTAGGGTTTTTCTTTAATGAAACCCGTAGTTTGCGCATCGAAGAGAGAAAACGTCTGTTTCCTTTCCAGCTCTTCAGAGTGCTCATGAGAATAGGGGGAAGATGGGATGGAAGTTCATTTGCTATCAAACCACCCAACGGAAAGCAGCTTGGCTTTCAAAACCAGGCAATTCCAATTCACACCATCTTCGAAGTCCCAGGCTGGTATTCAGTTTGCCATCCCCATACTTGACAAATCCTTCAGCTCTTGCTTTCTCCTCTATCAAAGCTTCTGCCCAAGGATGTTGAGATGGTAGACGATAATTCGCCCAAAGAAATCTGAGCTGTTTTGAAAAGTAATTTTCAGTTTATCCAGTGGTTCTGCTTTGACCGGGAAGCTGTAGATGGAGTAGTAGTTAAGGAACAGGTGGTGATGTGGGTAGAAATCCAATCCCCAACTTGGCCAAAATTAAATGCAACTGTGGATCAAGATCCTTTATGGAGGGGTTACACGACATACCTAAAATTATTTACTACAGCAATGTGCACACAGTAGCAAGGGCTCACTTTACTGAGTAACTAATCCGCAAGGCAGTGAGGGACGTCCACAAGCATTTCAAGCAACGGGGAGAAACAGCTCTCCAGATTTTGCTCAGCTACAAGCAGCTCCCAGCAGCCTCAGCCAGGATGGCCAATGATGAAGGATGTTGGGGAAACATCTGGAAGGCCCGGCTCTGAATAAAGCTTTCACAATGTCTACTGTCAAGTTTCTAAGACGAAAGGAGTCGTCAGTCTGGCTGTAGTCAAATCCTCAACAGATCCTGGAGGAATACATACAGGTAGTCCTTGCTTATTGACCACTTGTTCAACGACCGGTCTAAGTTACAATGGTGATGAAAAAGGAGACAGTGTTGCGGCCATCAGAGCATCCCCGGGACCACGTGATTATCATTTGGGCACTTGGCAACTAGTGCACATTTCCGACCATTGCAGTGTCCCGCGGTCATGTGATCCCCATTTGCGACCTTCCCTGCCAGCTTCCAACAAGCAAAGTCAATGGGGAAGCCAGCAGGAAATCGCAAGTCGCAGTCATGTGACATTCCGCTTAATGACCCGTGGTAATTCACTTCATAACCGCAGCCAGAACTGATGTCTTAAGTCGGCGCGGTCACATGACGTTGCGCTTAACGACCGTGCCGCTTAGTGATGGAGTTACCGGTCCCAATTGCAGTCAGTAAGTGAGGACTACCTGTATGGTGGGACAAGGCATAGTTTGGACAAGAGTAATCCCAGAAACAGGGATTGGGGTGATTTCAGGAGGTTGAGGGCAAAGTACAACAGAAAACAGGAACTAGGATAAAAAGATATCCTCACAATTCAGATCTCTACATCCCCAAAAGGAGAGGCAGAATTTACAACAAGTGGTGTGGGTGTGTTTCCAAGAGATTTTCAATGGCATCTCACAGAAATTAGAGCCAGAAGGAATGAGCTTAAGTTGTAGGTACCAAAATTTCATTTAAAACTAAGGCATACCTTTCCAAACTGTGTGTCGTGACACACTGCTGTGTCACGTCCAGGGCCCAGGTGTGTCATGGGGGAACCTGGAAGAGGAGGCCATGCACCACGTGGAGTCCTGCCCAGCCCTTGCCGTGCTGCTGGTCCCTGCTCCGTGTCCAGCTCTCACCACAGAACCCAGGTAAGGTGCCAGCCTGGCAGGGCTGCAACTGGGAGGGGGCAGGGATGCGACTAGGCCGCCACGCTGGGGGGTTTGGAGCGGGGAGCCAATCACGTGGGCCAGGGGGCGGGGTTTGGAGCTGGGAGCCAATTGCGTGGGCCGGGGGATGGGGACCCCTCATTACTGTGTCATGAAATTATGCATGGCTAAAAGGTGTGTCACCAACATGAAAAGTTTGGAAAGCCCTGATCTAAGGAAAAACTTCCTGATGGTAAGATCTGTACAACAGCAGAACAATCTATCTATGGAGGGGTTTTCCACCTTTGGAGGTTTTGAAGAAGAGGCTTGCCAGCCCCCTCTCAAAGATGGTATAAGTGATTTCTCTGCACATTGCAAAGGACTGATATTTATTTATTCATTTACTTACTTACTTACACTTCTTATAGCCGCCTAACTCCAATGGACTCTGGGCTGATTGGACAAGATGATCTTTGGGGTCCCTTCCAAATCCACAGTTCTATGATTCTAACATCCCCTGGCGGTGGCTGCGCAGACGTGGGCAACCTTGCCACATAGGACGACCAGATTGGGAGTCAGTAAGAATTTCCTCCTTTGTCAACTGTGTACATTGATAACATTTTTCTAAATCCATATTAATTTTCAATTTGGGAAGGCCAGTTTCTCATTCCAAATTCAGATTAGTTTTCTCCCTGCCCAGCAATATTTGCAGATGGGGCGGGCCACTTCCACTGGCTCAAGAGCTGTACCAGCTGTTGCATGCCATGTCAAGAGATCCACTCCAAAAGCGGACAAGGGTATTTTAGTTTGTCTTGTTTTTCACACGTTGCATTTTCATACATAGTTTCTCCCTCCAGAGGAGAATTTTTGGGAAAATGCTGCAGCTCTGGGTTGAGAAGATAGGGGCGGAGGGTGGGTGGAGGTGGAGAGGAAAATACAGGTAGTCCTCGCTTAACGACCACAATTGGGACCAGAATTTCAATTGCTAAACGAAGCAGTCATTAAGCAAATCTGACCTGATTTTATGACCTTTTTGCAGCAGTCGTTAAGTGAATCACTGCAGGCGTTAAACGAACCATGTGGTTGTTAAGCGAATCACGTGGTCCCCCGCTGATTTTGCTTGCCAGAAGCTGGCTGAAAGGTCAAAAATGGTGATCATGTGACCACGGGATGCTGTGATGGTCATAAATGCGAACCGGTTGCCAAGTGTCCAAATCGCGATCACATGACTGTGGGGACACTGCGACGGTCGTAAGTCTGAACCGTCACTAAACAAATGGTTGTTAAGTGAAGACTACCTGTATGCTGAGGATCTGGAAAGTGGAACTGGAGACTGGAAAGAAGAAAGTGCCAAACAGAAGAAAAGAAACATCACCAGTGCTTGAGAGACTGAAGTTTGCTGGCTGTTGACATACAGTAGCTTGCCACTTGCCACTATGTAGGACAGACCGATTGTCAGACTGCGCCCATAAACATCAATCAGCAGTCAGAAGACATGATGAAAATTCCCTAATCTCTCAACACAGAGATACAGTAAATTCAACCATCATTTTAACTGGGAAACGGTTGACATTTTACATCAAGCCAAATCCCAAAACGCTAGGGCATAGCTTTCCAAACTGTGTGTCACGACACAATACTGTACTGCCTGCGGGCCCCAGGTGTGTCGTGCGAAAACCAGGAAGCGCTGATGGCGCGCTGCCATGGTGGTGGGCTATCAGCGCTTCTGGGTTTTCGCGTGGCACACCAGGACACTGCCGCCGCAGGGCGCGAAAACCCAGAAGCGCCATGGCGGCGGCGCTTCTGGGTTTTTGCGTGCCACCGTTGGTGTGTCGCCAACGAGAAAAGTTTGGAAAGCCCTGCGCTAGGGAATTCCTGGAAGCTTTGAGTCAACAGCCATGACAGACACATAGAGATAAACCCCACCTATATGCTACTTCATAGACATAATCAAAAGGCAAGGAAAGAAATCTTCCCCAGCAGCCAACACCCAGAGAAGCAGGAAGCAGCACCAGATGAATAATCAGGGAAGAAATAATACCCTGATTAGGGAAATAACAAGGAAGAAGCCAGACCCCCATCAAGACCAGCAGGACAAGCTACTCTATATAAACAGCCAGCAAACCCCACTCTCCCTCGCCCTGATGATGTTACCGAGGCAGGCGATGAAACGTCTTCAGGAAAACAATCTGCTCAGAGAACATCACAAATCCAGCAGTTCACCCCTGCGCTATATCTATTCTCTACCATTGGAGAAGAAGAGAAAGACAGAGTTTGGGCTAGTGAAAAAGCAGAAAGGCAAAATGGAAAGGCAAAATGCTAAGGTGAGATATGCAGTGGCAGTGAGGGATGGAAAACTAGCATGTGGGTAGAAAAGGTTGTGGGGGTGCAGGGAGAGATGCAGGAGGAAGAAGACGGGGAACACAGTGGCAACCGCACCAGAAAACCCTGCAGGGCTGGATATGGCCCAGAGTTTTGTATTTCAGTTCTTGGGAGTTCTGACTTAGTTGGTAAAGGATATTTGGAGAGAGTTGTTATCTTCAGGGTAGAATTCAGCAATGGTGGAAAGATCACCTCCTTTCTGGCCACCTTTGGAAGTTTGAACACAGAAAACAAGGTGTGCAACTGGGAAAAGATTTGGGAAACATTTCTCACTGATATTATCAGGTACCCCCCATGCTGGCTGGGGAATTCTGGGAGCTGAAGTCCACACATCTTAAAAGTTGCCAAGTTTGAAACACACTGCTCTAGACCCACCCCACAAGCTACAATCTTACCTTGTAGGAAGAGCGCAGCCACATCTAGAACAGGCTAAACTCTAATCCTGGGTGTGGATGTGCCATCCAATGACACCAACTCCATCTCATCTGCAATGAGCTTCAGTTGTTCTGCCTCTTATCCAGTCCATTGCCACAGCCAGGCACCAATTCAACAGTCTGACTGCCTCACTGGGATCCCATGGAAAGGAGAAGTACACCCGGGTGTGTTTAAGAAGCAGGTGGCATTTTATGCTAAATCTCTAAATGATCCCACTTGGGGGTTTCATGGTTTCATGTTAAACGATAAGGGGATAAAATGAAACTTCACGGTGGAAATACCAGGGGCTCAAGCAGAAACTCCCTGGTCCACCCTCAGGAGATGGCCATCCAGCAGATGACCATCCAGGAATGAGCAGAGCTACTTTTCTATCCACAACCAGCTGAGACAACCTCTCCAGAAGATAGCGTGGTTGACAGTATCCAATGCTGCTGAGAGATCGAGAAAATTTTTTATTTATTTATTTATTTTATTTATTTATTATTTGGATTTATCACCGCCCATCTCTACAACAGTAGACTCTGGGCGGCTTACAATCATATTATAAAAAATTAAAACCTATACATCTAAAATCCACTATAAAATAAATAGAAAAATCCAAAAGATGGTGAGTTCTTAAAAGGAGGATATTACTAAGCTAACCACCCCCAGGAGGAACTATTATTTCCTTCGTTCCAGGCAAGGCGGCAGAACCAGGTCTTTAAAGACCTCCGGAAGGCCAGGAGCGAGGGCGCCTGCCTCACCTCCGGGGGCAAGATATTCCACAGGGTGGGTGCTATCGCAGAGAAGGCAAGCCTCCTGGACCCCGCTAGTTGGAATTCTTTTATTGATGGGGTCCAAAGCATGCCCTCCCTGCATGACCGGGTGGGGCGGGTAGATGTGGTCGGGATGAGGCGGTCCCTCAGGTAACCTGGCCCCATGCCATGTAGGGCTTTAAAGGTGATAACCAACACCTTGAATTGGACCCGGAAGCAAACTGGTACCCAATGCAGCTCACGGAGCAGCGGTGTTACATGTGCTGATCTTATAGCACCTATGACTACCCGTGCAGCTGCATTCTGGACCAGCTGAAGCTGAAGCTGAAAAATCAATGTTGCATTCGTCCAAGAGGACAGCCAAGGTAGTTTCAGTGCCAGATCCTAACTAAAATGGATTTAGAAAACCCATTTCGTCCAAGAGTGTCTAGATCTGATCAGGCACTACATGCTCAAGCACTTTGTTTAGGAAGGGAACATTGGCCGTTGACCTTTAATTAGGCAGATCTTCTGGGTCCAATGATGCTTTTCAGAAGAGGTCTCACTGCCACTTATGAGGATGGAATCACTCCTTGTTCTAAGGAGGAATTTACACTGCCTGGTTCCGGCTAAGCACCCTATTCCTGCTAGATGTCATAAGCTATGATGGGCAAGCCAGTGGGTTGGCTGGACTCACCAAAATAGTTTGTCCATGTCATTGGGGTTTAAAAAATCAAACTCATCCGAAGAAATCTGATCAGACAGAGCCTTGGATGTTTCTACAGGCTGAACTAGTAGAACTGCAGAGTTTAAGCCATTACCAGTTGAGTAGATACCAGGGTCGAAGCCAACATATCACAGCAAGCTATCAAGGGATCTTTATGGTCTGTAACCTGGGCAATTTCATAAGGCCCTGAAGCATTCCAAAAAGCTTCATGGGTAAATGTGAGAAGATAGAATGGTGGAGGGGAGAAGAACTTTTTCCCTTCATCACATCACAAAGTAAACTCAACAGAGTCAAAATTACATCATATTATTATTATTATTATTATTATTATTATTATTATTATTATTATTATTATTATTATTATTTCTAACTTATATCACCGCCCATCTCCCCCCACAAGGGGACTCTTCCCTTGTGTTCTCCTTATCTTCGAAATTGCTTCATTGTCTTCATCTTAATCGGTAACAAGGGGCCAAGCGGGCACCGTGGGCGAAGACACTCAGGAGTTAGAGCAGAGCTTTCCAAACTGTGTGTTGCGACACTTTAGTGTGTCGCGACAAAACCTGGAAGCGGACGTGCACGGCGGCGTGCGCAGCGGTGGCGCGCCATCAGCGCTTCCGGGTTTTAGTGGAAAACACGAGGCCGCTGCCGCCACCGCCATGCACGCTGTTGCCGCCGTTGGTGTGTCGCCAATGGTGGCAGTTTGGAAAGCACTGAGTTAGAGAGATGTGCAGAAAGAAGGAGGCATCATTTAGGTTTTTTAAGGACTGATTTCCAATTTTCCACACTGGCCAGGTTTCTGCCAGAAAGCTCACAATAAAAGCCATAATTTGCTGTCCTCCCAGCAGCTAATAATCAAAATATTACTTTTGCACATGAAGCATTTACACCTAGCTTGTTAGTATAAAGTCTATTTTATACAGATTTCCACAGCAAGAGAGTTCAAAACTGTATGCATCCTATTAAATAAAATACTAAATACTAAATAAAATACTATTTTACTAAAATATTAAAATAAAATATAGAAATACTAAATAAAATGCAAAATTAAAAATTATATAGCAGTTAAATGAATTTAAATATTTAAAACAAACAAACACACACACACATACACCCTTCTGTCTCTCATATAGAAAAAAACTGAGCAAAGAGATGAGTTTTTAACTGTGGGCGAGTTTCTTACCTTGCAGAATGCATTTTCGGCTCGCAAATCCACCCTGGAACTGAATCTGAATTTGAGACGCCTGGACCGTCTGAGGAAATTCCACTGTCAGCCACTGGGTGGCCCCCTAATACAGCAAAAACAGGACATTAACCTCACCATCACCCTCACCCTCACCATCACCACCACCAGCTTAAGAGAAATTCAGACAAAAAGAGGAGAAATGTAGAAGGGCAGATATTATAAGAAGAGGAACATTCTGTCCAAGTTCACAGAAAAAGTTGGCCGCTTTAATGGCCTAATGGAAGGATGAAGCCAGCCACATGTAAGGTGTTGTAATTTGGATTTCTGGTGTGAAAGGCATCCTTTCTCTGTGAAGATGTCCGCTAACTATTTCTTGAGGACACAACACACAGTATTGTCCTCAACCTCCCTCGGCCCACTGCAAAGGCAGCTAACGCCCATCTTTCCTTCTCCGCTTCAGAAGTGGTGTTGCTCCACTGGTTTTCAGGATCAGCAGCAGTAGGAGAAATACGGTGCTGGTTAGGCCAAGTGAAATAAAGCAAAAATATTCCTTTTTCCTTGTTACAGGTAGTCCTCACTTAACAACCATTCATTTAGTGACAGTTTGGACTTACAACGGTGCTGAAAAAACGACTTACGACAGGTCCTTGCACTTATGACCGTTGCAGCGTCCCCACGGTCACATGATCACAATTTGGGTGCTTGGCAACCAGTTCGCATTTATAACCGTCACAGTGTCCCATGGTTATGTGATTGCCATTTTCTAACTTCCCAGCTGGCTTCTGGCAAGCAAAATCAATGGGGAACGGCATGATTTGCTTAACCACCATGTGGTTCGCTTAATACCCGCTGCGGTGATTCACTTAATGACCACCGCAAAAAAGTTGTAAAATCGGGTCAGATTCGCTTAATGACCGCTTTGCTTAGCAACCAAAATTCCGGGCTCAATTGTGGTTGTTAAGCGAGGGCTACCTGTACCTTTTCAGGGACTTGAGAAACCATAAACTGTGTCTGGTCAACCATAAAACATTTAGAAGGCCAAGGAATGTTGATAAAGCTGGGAGAAGATACTGGGGTGCAAGTAAAAGCTCTGGGAATCAAGTTTTAAAGTTTAAAACTTTATCTACAATTTAAGTTAAACCCCACAATGGCAAATCTCTAGAAAGCAACTATGTTCATGGAATGGCCTCTTTGTTCTCTCGATGAACTATTGTTTTTGTAGTTCTACCCCTTCACCTCATCGAATCCTCCCCATATCTGACCTCACTGCCACATAAGATGCTGCTATATCCAATCATAGCCCAATCTTATCCAATCAATTACTTTATTGTCTCCAATCAGATGTATATTGTAATTTGCATCATTCTATAGAGCAGAGCTTTCCAAACTTTTCATGTTGGTGACACACTTTTTAGACATGCATCATTTTGCGACACACTCTTACAGCTGGGCACAAGGCAGGCACTAGGACATGCGCGGAATCACAGCAGGTTTGGAGGCAGCAAGGCACAAGGCAGGCACTAGGACCTGCGTGGAATCCTGGCAGGGCTCGGAGGCAGCAGCCGCCACGACACACCCAGACACTGCAGCCGACACACTAACGTGTCCCGACACACAGTTTGGAAAGCTCTGCTATAGAGAGAGGTTCTATCCCCGCCCTTTAAAGATTTGCTTCTGCTGCCTCCGGTACCGGAATAAAACACCGGGGCTTCAATGGAGTTGTTTGCTGGTCTCTGGTTTAATCGAATTCTTGGGGCAATTGGCGAGAGAAATTTCTCTTATTCTCCCTTTTGAAAGAGGGAGGGACTTCCTGTGGGTTTTCTGCTGCCCGTATCTGGCACCAAAGGAGGCCTTCTCCAGCCAGCTTCTGTCAGCCCTTCAAGGTAGACCCAACTAGGAAACCAAAGTTCTGCAGGCTAAAACTACTTTTATTACATGGTTATCACAACAGAATCTTGCAAGTCTGAAAGTACCCCTCCCATCCCTTACTTTTATTCTCCTGAAAAGTAGGGGAGGGTCCCTTCTGAGACACCTTCGCCACCCCTCCTCCTTCGGATTCAAATTTTATCAGACTGTTGTCTAGGCTGCGGCTCTTCCTCCTGTCTCCCAAGGTCATTCCCACATACCATTACATCGTGCTTCCTCCCTCCTTCTATCTTTGTGAGAACTAGGGAAGCTCCTGTCTTAGACGCTTACTCGAGTTACAGATCTGGCCAGGACTCAGATTTCTTTTATCTGATTGTCGTCTTGGTTATGGCTCTTCCTCCCGTTCCTCAAGGTCATTCCTTCTGCCCATTACAGCTTCTGGTGCAGTTAGAACATCTATTTTGCTTCAGTGCCAATACAAAGTAGGGACTGGAAGTGGGGTCAGCATTTCCTTAAGCCAGCCCAGTTCTCTGCTGGCTCCCACCCCAGAAGGGAAAAACCCTTAAACTAAGTGTAATTATGTTATGATTAGTGTGTCACTCGCCAGAACTTCTCAACCACACCATATGCATAATGGGGATAATATTGGCCCAGCTTGCAAATGGCCTGTAAGGCTCACAGGAAGTGTGTGTGAATGCTCCAGGCAATCGTATGATGCTAATTATAACACTTCACCTGGTCGGAGTTCCAACTGGTTTCCTCATTTCCGTCAAACATGTATTTCTTCCCAAATTGCTTCACCTCTCGGTTGAGGACTGAGCTGACCCTATGAATGAAGAAAATAGAAGGCAAGAGGACAATGTGGAAGGGCTGAATTGAAATTGTTACAGTCAGAGGGTGGGGACACACAGACAAATCCAAGGTTTGTTGAATAAACCACAACTGACTGGGTTCAGACAACCATGTAAGCCATAAGCTATGGTTTATAGCAGGGGTGGGCAACGTCAGGCCCGCGGGCCGTATAAGGCCCACGGGGCTCCTGCCTAAGGCCCGCGGGACTCCCGCCCTCAAACCCCGCCCCTTCCATGTGATTGGCTCCCGCCGCAAACCCCGCCACCCAGTGCTTGTGATTGGCTCCCACCCGCAAACTCCGGCCCCCGGTCTGCGGAAATCCCAGAAACCCCGCCCCCCACCCCCCTGGTTATAAATATCCAAATGGCGCTTGGCAGAAAAAAGGTTCCCCACCCCTGGTTTTTAGGCACAACAGCTGGGTTCATACAGCATGGTGAGGCAAAACTAAGCAAACGCCATGATAGATTGGGACAGAAGTCAGCAATCTGTTGCCTGCAAAGCTTTGAAAAGATACTAGTGGAACTGCAAAATTAAACTTTAAAATGAATAGTCAAAAAATTGGCAGAAATCTTAGATCATCTGACAATCTCCTTTCGGGCATCCCAAGAGGTCCTCTGTGGGAATTCCAAAATCTAATGAGATTTAGCAATCTCGTGAGGTTTTAGTCCTTTTACTTTTTATTTTTTTGGAGCCTGCACACAGTACTTACTGCCCACAACAGCTGTTGAAGCTTGGTTTAACTTCATGTGTGAATCAGGATTACATTTATGATTTAACGCGAAGCCTGAACTCAACCATGGAGCTGGAATAGAACATAGTAGTCATCTTGTTCAGTGTTTTTCAACCTTGGCAACTTTAAGATGGGTGGACTTCAACTCCCAGAATTATCTTAAAGTTGCCAAGGTTGAAAACACTGATCTAATCCAACCACCAGTCCTATGTAGGATTTGCAATGCAGAATATGGGAACTTAATTCCTGATCTCTAGCTTTTCATTAAAGGCAAAACTGAAGTACTTTGGCCACAGAATGAGGAGACAGGATACCCTGCAGAAGATGCTGATGCTGGGGAAAGTGGAAGGGAAAAGGAAGAGGGGCCGACCAAGGGCAAGGTGGATGGATGATATTCTGGAGGTGACGGACTCGGCCGTGGGAGAGCTGGTTTGTGGCGACGGCCGACAGGAAGCTCTGGCGTGGGCTGGTCCATGAAGTCACGAAGAGTCGGAAGCGACTGAACGAATAAACAACAAGCAGCTTTTCATTCTCCATGGAGGACCTCCAGGGAAGGAGAGCTCCTTTTCCAGATTTCAGTGCAAGGCTAACTGGTAGCACAGAACATAAAGCTGCACTTTTAATTAGTTCTTCCAAAGATGAAGTTCCAAAGATGCACTAACCTGCTTATAGTTTCAGAGCAAATCAGGGAAGACACTGCCATTTCCTCTTCTTCCAGTCAGATAAAAAACGACAGTAGTGACCTGATGCCGAATGGAACAGAGTGTGTGCACGTGCGCGTGTCCTCCAATGCCTGCAGTCTATTCCTTTCACTAAAGAAGAACCAGAACAGAATGAATTTGGAACCAGTTTTACCACCTCATTCTTAGAACTAACACATATTGATATTGAACCCCTTAGATTACTTTTGGCTCCTCTCTATTCTGGCCTTCCAAAATAAATCCAGACCCTGCCGCCTGGATTTGATTGGCTGTACCATGAATTCAGAAACACCCCCTCCCATATTTTTCAGCCCTCCCAGATAAACCAGACAGGAAACACGACCAGATGAGCTACTTATACTTTATTGTTAGGCTACATTAACAGAATCCTGCAAGTCGGAAAGTACCAATTTCCCGCCGTCCCTTTTTACCGCCTAACCAGTTAGGGCGGGTCCTTTCTAAGTTTCTTCCTCTGCCCGTTACTTGGTTGTGGACTCCTCCCTCTTTTATCAAATCATTCCCTAGGCCAGGGTTTCTCAACCCGGGTCCGGCGGCACCCTCGGGTTCCGCGAGAGGTCACTAGGGGTTCCCTGGGAGATCACGATTTATTTAAAAAACGATTTCCAATTCGGGCAACTTCACATTAAACAGGTTTCATTCTTTATTTTTAGTTCAAGAACACTGTTAATGCACATAGACAGGCCTACACACGAAACAAATCTAATAATTTTGTAACTTCTGGCCTATATCTGAGCCTGAATGTTCAGGGGTTCCCCGAGGCCTGAAAAGTATTTCAAGGGTTCCTCCGGGGTCAAAAGGTTGAGAAGGCTGACCTAGGCAGTGTCTCTCCCCCCCCCCCCAATCTTCCAAGGTCATTCTCACAATCCATTACATATTTGAACTGACTATGGTTTATCATTTATGGACTTTTAACTTTGTTAGCTGCCCAGAGTTGCTTCTGAGAGACGGCCATCCACCTAAATGGATCAAAATAAATAAATAGACAAACAAACAAATAAAATTGCACTCAAATGGGGAACCACAATTAAGAGAACAATAGTTTTAAGGCAGAAGCTGGACTCAGGACTCCAGTGGCGTAATTATTAGAACCATAATTTAAACCCGTCGACTTCTTTAAGCTTTAACAATAACCCCCCAGTGAGTTTAAACCTAAAACCGGATGGGGCCTTTTCAAGGAATGGAGGAAAATTCAGGCCCCTGTGCACTAAGCAGATTTTAGTGTTGCATCCGATTTGGACAGTTGTCATTTTATAGGCAAAAGCATTGGCTGTAATACTGATTTTCATTAAAGCCATTGCAGAGCAATATGAAGAAGGAACCATTTTCTGCCCTCTCCTGGCAGGACTATCCAAATCCAAAATATAGCGCAAACAGATCTACCAACAATAACAATAAAAACGATCGGCTTTTATCTGTTGAATTATATGAGGTTTTTATTTTAACTGCTGGTCTCCCCAGTTTACCTGAGTTTTAATTTTTTAAAATCATCCTATTTAAAGGTTATTTTGCAGCACAAAGTGTCCTAGAGTGTCATTAAAGTAATTCAAGGAGTATTTTAATTAATTAAAAAAAGAGTCAGGCTCCAGAGACATAACACAGAGACTCACATTTGGTTATGGTTTATTGAATTAAACCACAAGTAACTGGGTTTATACAGCCTGGTAAGCTCTAAACCATAGCTTTCCAAACTGTGTGTCGCAACACTTTAGTGCGTCGCAACAGTTTAGTGTGTTGCGAAGTGGTGGCGCAGGGGCGCGTGCGCGGCGGTGGTGTGCATGGTGGTGGCGGCAGCGGCGCGCCATCAGTGCTTCCGCGTTTTAGCAAGGCTGTCGCGCGCCCCCCGCACCGCCGCCGTTGGTGTGTCGCCAATTGCGGCAGTTTGGAAAGCACTTCTCTAAACCATGGTTTACAAAGCTGCAACAGCTGCTTTCATACAACACACTAAAGCCAAAATCAAATTAACACACTGTGGTTTAGTATGATGTCTGAGCCTAGCCAATAATGCAGGCTGTTTATTTTTAGCATAGTTCCTGTCCTCCATATGTGTGGACTTCAGCTCCCAGAATTCCCCAGCCAGCACAACTAACTCTCTAAGGATTCTGGGTACTGAAGTCCACACATCTGCCTAGGATGCGTAGGCAGAGAAAGGCTTATTTTAAATCTCTTTGTGGGATTTATGCATCCATCCACCTATTATGGTTTAGCCTTACCATTAAACCATGGTTAAAAACATTAGTTTTTCAATTCAATTAAGTTTTAAACCTAATAAATTAATGGTTTAATGAAAACATTAAAATTTTAATGGTTAAATGTCTAAACATTAGGTTTTAACATTAGTTAAAATGAATATGGGGGCGCAGTGGCTCAGTGGGTAAGACGCCAGGCTTGTCGATCAGAAGGTCGCAAGTTCGGAGGTTCGAATCCCTAGCCCCGCGTGACGGAGTGAGCTCCCGCACTCGCCCCAGCTCTTGCCAACCTAGCAATTCAAAAGCATGCAAATGCAAGTAGATGAATAGGTACCACTTCGGTGGGAAGGTAACAGCGTTCTGCATGCGTCATGCCGGCCACATGACCGCGGAAGCATCTTCGGACAACGCTGGCTCTTTGGTTAACAAACGGAGATGAGCACCGGCCCCTAGAGTCGGACACGTCTGTGCAGGGGAAAACCTTTACCTTTTTAAAATGAATATAGTCGCAATCTTTACCAGAATTTTACTCCCCCTGCAGAGCTCTGCCTCCCTGAAGCCTTGTTTTGATTTACTTAAATTGTCTCTAAGCTACCTTTGAAGATAAAAATCGTCCCAGTAGTCACAGGAGGAATGCCAGCTTCTCACAACACAACAGGCAGACCTTTCCTCGGTTTTTTTGCGTGAGCTCTGACCAGGAGTTTAATCTCTAGATCAGTGTTTTTCAACCTTGGCCACTTTAAGAGGTGTGGACTTCAACTCCCGGAATTCCCCAGCCAGCATGCTGGCTGGGGAATTCCGGGAGTTGAAGTCCACACCTCTTAAAGTGGCCAAGGTTGAAAAACACTGATCTAGATTTAACCTTTTCCTCCTCTTTCCAGCATGAAAATTTAAACAACAATTCCTTCGACTAAGCAATTGCATGCAAAAAAGGCAAAAGTGCAGGGGCCAGGGAAAACGTTGGCAACCGGCTTTGCATACTGACCTGCAAAGTCTGCAGAGAGGAGCAGACGCCGAAAATGACATCGATACACCCCATTTCTATATATATTTCTTATTCTCTCGCAACCAGGCAGGAGAGCAAGCCAAGGAAGCAGAAGCAGAAGCAGGAACAGAAGCAGAGAGCAGGAGAAAGTCGCCTCGTGCCATGCCTGCTTCCGGTTTCCTGCAGCGGTGGAAAATCTTAAAGAGACACGACGGAAAACATTTGCAAAAAAGGGGGGGAGAATCCAAAGTTACAGATTGCTTCACCCCTCTTCCTCCACTAGGTGGCGGTAGCAGTGCGGCGGTTGGGGAAATCAGGACGGGAAATTTAAAGCGGAATTAGGCAGCAGCAACAACCACCCAAAATTGCAGAACAAATTTCCAGGAGGCTTAGGGACAACCTAAGCCCTTGATAGCCGGTGGGATTCTCTTTGCAAACGAGAAAAATTACACGGGTTTTGGCTTTGTGATGGCTGTTTGCGGCGAAATAGAGCCTCCATATTTATTTATTTATTTATCGTATGGCACACTCACATCGCGTTACAATAAAAAACATAGAGCATAAGAAATATGAAATATAAAATATAAAATATAGACAGGAAAATCACAAACGTATGTCTAGGTTACAAATATAGTTTTTTGCTTCAGTTGTCACAGCCAGGAAATCAGCAAAGTCTCCATTGTAGGCTCGGTTTTGACACTCTGTCACTATATGTTGGATAGTTTGTTTTTCGGTCCCACAGTCACAATTCGATGATGTTGCTTTGCCCCATTTATAAAGGGCATCTGCACATCTACCATGACCCGTGCGAATTCGGTTCAAGGTTGTCCATATCGCACGGGGCTGGTCAAATCCAGGTGCTTTTTCCAAGATGCAGGGCAAGCTTCGGCATTGTGGAGGGCAATTTCCTAGCCCATGTTGTTTCCACGTGTTGTGGATATTGAAATCGTCTTCTAGAAGAGCTTTAGCGGTAGAAATGGCTGGATGTCTCGATCTCAGCCTGTTTTGCTCCAAGCAGGCTACGTCATTTAGTATTGGTAGCTGGGGGTTACCAATAATCTTCCGATATTCTTGAAGAAGGGCGCTGTTTCGTCTTGCATCCGGAGGTGGTATATGGCTCAAAACAGGCAGCCAGTATGTGGGAGTAGGTCGTATCATCCCACTAACGATGCGCATTGACTCATGCAGTTGTGTATCGATCTTTCTCGTGTGCGGGCTATTAAGCCACACTGGGGCACAGTCCTCTGCTGCTGAGTAAACCAGGCTGAGTGCAGACATTCCCAGTGTATCCGCTGTCGAGCCCCAGCTAGTGCCACATAGTTTGTGTAGAATGTTGTTTCTACTTCTCAGCTTGGCAGCAGTAGCTGTAGCAGAGCCTCCATAGACAGAGGCAGTTTACCCCTGAGTACCAGTTGCAACAGTTTTCCTCAACCTGGCCTTGGGGCTGCTAAAGAGATGGACATTCTAGGAATGGGAGTCCGATATATTGAGAGAGCACTAGGGAAAGGAAAGATGATTTATTTAAAGATGTACAGGAAGAAAAACAAGTTTTTAGTAAAGCAGATGTAGTTTTGAGCAGATCCAGGAGATTTTCCTTAGAGTTCTGGCGCACAGTTACCCAGGGAGCTGAATGGCAACTCCATGTTCACAAACAACTTCTGAATAATCGGTTGATGGGTGGCAAATATTGTTTGGTGGGTTCCCTGTGGCACCAAGCCAGGGTTTCTCAAACTTGGCTACTTTAAGACATGTGGACTTCAACTCCCAGAATTTCCCAGCCAGTGCTGGCTGGGGAATTCTGGGAATTGAAGTCCACATGTCTTAAAGTTGCCAAGTTTGAGAAACACTGCACTAGGCCACATTTGGAGAAAGGATGCTGGACTAGGAGGACGTTCGGTTTGAACAACTAGCGTCATCTTTAGAAAAGTGAAATGGAACCTCCAAGCCCAGTGGCAGTGTACTGCTAAATCTGAGTGGCTAAGAATAAGATATACAGAAGAGTCATTGGATGGATTCACACAAGAGATTAGTATTTCTATATGTAATAAGTGTTTTTGCTTTTGTTTAGGTAAAGGTAAAGGTTTCCCCTGCACAGTCGTGTCCGACTCTAGGGGGCGGTGCTCATCTCCGTTTCTTAGCCAAAGAGCCAGGGCTGTCTGAAGACGCTTCCACCGTCATGTGGCCGGCATGACACGGGACTTCCGACCGAAGTGGTACCTATTCATCTACTTGCATTTGCATGCTTTCGAATTGCTAGGTTGGCAAGAGCTGGGGCGAGTGCGGGAGCTCACTCCGTCACGCACGCGGGGCTAGGGATTTGAACCTCCGAACTTGCGACCTTCCGATCGACAAGCCTGGCGTCTTAACCACTGAGCCATTGCACCCCTTTTGCTTTTGTTTAGGAATTGGTATTTTTGGATTAGGGTTATTATTTACTGTGGATGTTTCATTGTATTTTATTTGTTCTAAGTTGCTCAGAGTAAAGGGTTTGGCAGCATGCAAATTTAATAATTGATTGATTGTTTGATTATGGAGCATCAAACCAGTGTCAGTTCTCAGCAACCACATAGATAGATTTTCTCCAAGGCAATCTATCCCTAACCTGGTCTTTCATGTCTCCCAACAACGCACCCATCACCCCTTTAACTGAGTCCCTCCCCCTTGCTGCTGGTCCTCCTCTTCTTCTCTTTCCCTCCACCTTTCCCAGCATCAGAGCCTTCTCCAGAGAGCTAAGTCTTCAAATCATGTGTCCGAAGTAAGATGATTTGAGCCTGGTCATTTGTGCCTCAAGTGAGAACTCTGGGCTGATTTGTTTGATGATCCATCAGTTTGTCCACTACATTCTCAGGAGTCTTCTCCAACACCAAAATTCAAAAGCGTCAATACTTTTCCCATCCTGCTTCTTCAAAGTCAGAAATTTAATAAAGAGTAGGAATAATAAAAAGGTAAAGGTTCCCCCCGCACATTTGTGCAGTCGTGTCCGACTCTAGGGGCCGGTGCTCATCTCTGTTAGCCGAAGAGCCAGCACTGTCCGAAGACGCTTCCGCGGTCATGTGGCCGGCATGACGCATGCAGAACGGTGTTACCTGCCCACCGAAGTGGTACCTATTCATCTACTTGCATTTGCATGCTTTCAAATTGCTAGGTTGGCAAGAGCTGGGGCGAATGCGGGAGCACACTCTGTCACGCGGGGCTAGGGATTTGAACCTCCGAACTTGCGACCTTCCGATCGACAAGCCTGGCGTCTTACCCGCTGAGCCACCACATCCCCAGGAATAATAGACAAGGCTAATAATGTGGTTGGAGAGTCTGTGACTCACCAAGTTATGGGAACCAAGTCTGTATCTTAGGTTTGGATACTGGAATTGCTATAACCTGCTCTATGTCTTGGCATTTTGTGTCAAAGATAACCTGATCAGTCACTCAATGGTTCTTTTGAGAACCAGTCTGGTGTAGTGCTGAAGATGCTCAACTAGAAACCAGGAGACTCTGAGTTCCGGTCCTCCCTTAGGCATCAAAGCCAGGTGAGTGATCTTGGGCCAGTCACTCAGCCCAACCTTGCAGGGTTGCTGTTGTGGGGAAAATAGGTGGGAGCCGCCTTGACTTGGACAAAATAAAAGTGGGATATAAATATAATAAATAATATCTATCGTTTATATCCTACTTGAATAACTTTCATACAGCCTGAAATGATATTTGGCCTCTTTTAGCAGCCCCATCATACATACTTCTGACTCATAATTGGCTTGCATACAACTCCTGTTCCAAAATTGCTTTTCACAAGTATGGTTGCCAGGTCAGGGATCCTCTGTCCTGTGTTGTTGTTGTTGTTGTTGTTGTTCAGTCGTTTAGTCGTGTCCGACTCTTCGTGACCTCATGGACCATAGCACGCCAGGCCTTCCTGTCCTCCACTGCATCCCAGAGTTATTACTCTGGCTATATTCTCTTGCATTCTTATGGCTCCTGGAAAAAGGGCTGTATTTATGATTGTTTATGCTTCATCCATCATTCCAGTGATGCTCGGAACAGTATACAGAGATCAGGTACCATGAACAATATGAGATTATTATTGGCCAAGTTGTTGTTGTTGTTCAGTCATTAAGTCATGTCCGACTCTTCGTGACCTCATGGACCATAGCACGCCAGGCCTTCCTGTCCTCCACTGTCACCCGGAATTTACTCAAATTCATGTTCATTACATCGGTGATGCTGTCTAACCATCTCATCCTCTGCCGTCCCCTTCTCCTTTTGCCTTCAGTCTTTCCCAGCATCAGGGTCTTTTCCAGTGAGTCCTCTCTTCGCATTAGGTGGCCAAAGTATTTGAGCTTCAGCTTCAGCATCTGTCCTTTCAATGGGCAGTCAGGGTTGATTTCCTTTAGGATTGACTGGTTTGACCTCCTTGCAGTCCAAGGGGCTCTCAAGAGTCTTCTCCAGCACCACAGTTCGAAAGCATCAATTCTTCGGTGCTCAGCCTTCCTTATGGTCCAACTCTCACAGCCATACATTACTACTGGACATCCATCCTGTACCTGTGTATTTAATTTCTCCTTCCTTAGTGGAGAAATTGCATTTGCCGATTGCACGCGGTGATTTTTCAGCCCGTTTCGTCTAATGCGCGAGGGCTGTTTTGAATTTTATTTCTGTCTGCAGATTTGATCAGTGTTCCCTCCGCCTCTTCATCCGAGCAATTAAGGAAAAAGATGACAAGAACAGAGTAGAGGACTGAACCCTGGGGCACCCCACTCCCGTTCCTTTCCCCGGTTTGATGAGGAACCGTTGAAGAGCCCTCTCTGAATACAATTTTCAAACTAGCGATGGATCTTCTTAATTGTCATGCCATCCAACCCCCACTTGGAAGTTGAACTCCATATTTGAAAGGAGACGGATTAGGAAGAACTGTTTATTCCATTCTACAGTGTGCTCAAGTGCTTCTCATTAGAGAATTCAAAACAGGAATGCAGGGTTTTTCTTTTCTGTTTTTCAAAATATCCCCTTCTGCCCTGATTTGTCCCCTGGTAGCCCCACTGTAGGAGCAGCTCGTCTCTAGCTCAGAATATTAGCTTTGTGACCCTTGGTGTCCTAAACTGACTAGGGAGAATGCAAACCCCACACTTTGGGGAGGTTTTGGGAGCCTGAGCAAGGAGGCACTGCTTTTCTGCTTTTCTGACAGCCTCCCTGCAGAGATTTTTTTTTATTTTCTTTTAGTTAGCAAATTTATATATTTATATTAAGATATAGATAGATGATAGATAGATAGATAGATAGATAGATAGATAGATAGATAGAGGTAGTCCTCAATTAATGACCACAATTGGGACCAAAATTTTGGTTGCTAAGCGAAGCAGTCATTAAGCAAATCCAACCCGATTTTACAAACTTTTCTGCAGCAGTTATTAAGCAAACCACCATGGGTGTTAAGCAAGCCACGTGGTTGTTAAGTGAATTATGCAGTTCCCCATTGATTTTGCTTGCCAGAAGCTGGCTGGGAAGGTCAAAAATGGTGATCACGTGACCATGGGACACTGCAATGGTCATAAATGCGAACCAGTTGCCAAGCGCCCAAATCATGATAACGTGAGCATGGGGATGCCGCAACGGTCGTAAGTGTGAGGACCAGTCGTAAGTTGTTTTTTTCAGCACTGTCGTAAGTCCGAACTGTCACTAAACAAATGGTCATTAAGTAAGGACTACCTGTATTCCGTTCAATCATGTCTGATTCTCAGAGAATGTCTGGACAAGTCCCTGCAGTTTTCTTAGCAACGCTTTTCAGAAGTGGTTTGCCATTGCCTCCTTCCCAAGGCTGAGAGAAAGTGACTGGCCCAAGGCCACCCAGCTGGCTTCGTGCTTCAGGCGGGACTAGAACTCATGGTCTCCCAGTTTCTAGGCTGAAGCCTTACCCACTACACCAAACTGGCTCTCTATATTAATATACAGTATATTAATATCTTAATTTTACATTATCTTTTATTTATTTATTTATTTATTTTATTTATAAAATTTATCTTTAATTTTACAGGGGTGTGGTGGCTCAGTGGGTAAGACGCCAGGCTTGTCGATCGGAAGATCGCAAGTTCGGAGGTTCGAATCCCTAGCCCCGTGTGACGGAGTGAGCTCCCGCACTCGCCCCAGCTCTTGCCAACCTAGCAATTCGAAAGCATGCAAATGCAAGTAGATGAACAGGTACCACTTCGGTGGGATGGTAACAGCGTTCCACGCGTGTCATGTGGCCACATGACCGTGGAAGTGTCTTCGGACAACGCTGGCTCTTCGGCTAACAAACGGAGATGAGCACCGGCCCCTAGAGTCGGACACGACTGCACAAGTGTGCGGGGGGAACCTTTACCTAATATCTTAATTTATATTTATTTAGCAAATTTATATATTTATATAGAGATCAGGCTGGCTCCCTCTTTGCAGCTCTTGCAGGAACCTTTGAAGGCCGAGCTGTTCCAGAGACCCTTCCCCTGATGTTTGCGTCTGGTTTCGGGTGCCTCTTTGGCTCTCGGGTTGCCGTCTTGTTCTGCTCAGGGCCGACAGCTTGAAACCTGAACAGAAACGGTGACCAACAAAGAAAGGAGATTGGACTGGTGGTGAGAAGGAGGTGCAAAAAAAGATAAGGAGACAATGGCACCTTGAGGAGAAGAGTTGTCGGGGGAAAATAATGCCTCCCCAAATATGTGTCCATATAATCTGGACGTTTGGTGTACAGGTAGTCCTTGACTTACGACCACAATTGGGACCGGAACTTCCGTCGCTAAGTGAGGCAGTTGTTAAGTGAGTCATGCCCGATTTCACGACCTTTTTTGCTGCAGACATTAAGTGAATCACTGCAGTTGTTAAGTGAATCATGTGGTCGTTAAGCAAATCCGGCTTCCCCCATTAACTTTGCTTGTCGGAAGCTGGCTGGGAAGATCACAAATGGCGATCATGTGACCCTGGGACGCTGCAACCATCGTAAATGCATGCTGGTTGCAAACCGCCTGGATTTTGATCACGTGACTGCAGGGATGCTCCAACGGTTGTAAGTGCGAGGACCAGTTGTAAGTCCACTTTTTTCAGCACCGTCATAACTTTGAACGGTTGCTAAACGAGTGATTGTAAGTCGAGGTCTACCTGTAGTGGTTAAGGCATCAGGCTAGAAACCAGGAGACCATGAGTTCTAGTCCCACCTTAGGCACGAAGCCAGCTGGGTGACCTTGGGCCAGTCACTCTCTCTCAGCCCTAGGAAGAAGGCAATGGGAAACCACTTCTGAAAATCTTCATTTATGACCGGTTGCAGCGTCCCCCGGTCACATGATTGTGTTTTGCAATGGGTTATTTATTTATTTATTTATTTATATTTATTTATTTATTTTCTATCCCGCCTTTATTATTTTTATAATAATAAAGGCGGGATAGACCTAATACTCAAGGCGGTGAACATACCTAATCCTCCTTCCTCCTCCTATTTTCCCCACAACAACAACCCTGTGAGGTGAGTTGGGCTGAGAGACAGGGACTGGCCCAAGGTCACCCAGCCGGCTTTCATGCCTAAGGCGGGACTAGAACTCACAGACTCCTGGTTTCTAGCCCAGCACCTTAATCACCAGACCAAACTGGCTGTCTTTTTGCCGTTTTCCGGCAAAAAACGCCCATTGGGGAAGCTGGATTCACTTAACGACCTGTGATTCACTTAACGACCGCAGTAAAAAATGGTCATAAAATCGGGTCCGGTCACGTGGTGACTCGACTTATGACCGCAACGACTTACGATGGAAATTCCGGTCCCGATTGTAGTAGTAAGTCGAGGACTACCTGTATCAGGTTGAAGGCCTTCTCGGTGGTGGCCCCCCGCCTGTGGAGCACTCTTGCATAAGAACATCTAGCAGTGATAAATTCCACCACCCATTTAATCAAAATCAAGTCTTTCTGTTTCTGTTGTATTTTGCATTTACCTTAACACAGCAAGCATGTCTGCAGGCATTCATCCTTTCCCCATCCTGAATCTGCAAAGAGTAACCTCTTGAAAAAGTATGCTATGAAAAGTTGTAGTGTACGCGAAGGGCAGGCACTTTAAAAAAGAAAAGAAAAGAGCTCCCGTTGGGATAAATCTGCATTTTAAAGCCTCCATCAGAAAAATGTATGCATCAAGGAATGAAGCATGGTAGCTTCCATTACAATAATTTGCAGATTTTTTTTTTAATGTAGCTTGGAGCCTAGGAAGGGCACGTCTGGTGAATTGATAAGGAGCAGGACATTGGGAGCTCTGCATTTCGGGGGGAACACCTGCTTTGTACGGAGGAGAACTCCAGTCCTTGGCAACTCCTGCAGGGTTGCAAAACTTTCAGCCTGAAATATTGGAGACCTGCTATTCACCCCACCCTGACCATATTTGGCTGAATGGACCGATGATCCGTTCAGTTATAATGTAGCATCTTCCTGGGTTCCCCTAATTCCTAGTGCACCAGTTTCAGTTAAACAAAACGAGAAAGCAGAGATTGCCCAGATCCAGCAGGACACATTGAAAATGGCCTTTCTCTCTGCAGTTAAGTGGCTAATAGCTATTTCTCCAAAGGACGGCGCCTTTTCTTTCCCTTCCTGCATTGACAACTTTAAAAATCAGGTGGCTGTTGTTTTGGTTGTATCGCTCTCCACGGACCCCGTTTAATAATGCAGCCATTAAAGATTGATTTTTGCTTGTGTGTCTGTAGTTCCACACTGTCCGTGTTGGTCTGACCCTCGTGAAAACAGCATTCCCACAGCCAACAGGATAGTGGCAAACAGGAAGAAAAATGACAGTGTAACACGACGGGGTAAGCGCCTGCAGAGCGTAAATCAAAAATAAAATTGAAAACGGATGGCTTTTTCCCCCTCATTGTTCATATTCAATCATCTGGCAACTTCCACAGACAGCTCAGATAAATTAAAATTTCCCGTTATTGTATTGAAACATGGGCTTTTTTTTCCCCCCGGCATCTTTTCGACAGACTTGCAGCTTCTTGCTTTATAATATCTTTTCTTTGATATTTTGTTTTACTTGTATTCTTTTCCTGCTTTTAAAGTAGAATAACTCCATGATTTATCCAGACAACCTAGGGTTTGGGGGCTGACTGAAAAAAATACAAATAATATTAATACTAATAGGAAAAATACCCAAGAAGATCAGACTATGTATATCACTGTTTCCAGTTTAAGACAAGCCTCCTGTAGATTCTGAGCTCCAGGATCTCCAAACCATGGAGAAAACATTTTCCCTTTATTTTTGGAAATAAAGAATGACTTTTCTATCCAAATCAACTCCTATGAAGAAAAATGTATTTAGTTTAGAGTAGAGTAAGATGGATTCCAACTGATGTTTGTAGATTGGTCAGTTCTGACGGACATGAATTCTTTCCTGGTTCAGTTAAAATCCAAATCAAAGAAGAATGGTGGCAAGCGATGGTCTCTTCGTTGTGGGCTCCCAAGTTTTATATTTCTAAGCCAGGGTGTCAGCCTTACCAGGTAGACCAGACAGGAAACATGACCAGATAAACTAATTCTACTTTATTGTAAAGCTACATTGACAGAATCTTGCAAGTCTGGAGGTACAATTCTCCCCTGTCTCTTTTACCCCTGAGAAATTAGGGAGGGTCCCTTCTGAGCCTCTTGACCAGCCCACTATCCAGCTACGGGCTCTGCCCTCTCTTATCTGACCGTTCCATTACCAGCGTCTCTTGGCCCCGTCTCCCAAGGTCTTTCCCACATTCCATTACATCTGGTTGATGTTGGCCTTGCGGGGTAAACCAGATGGGAATCACAAGCAGATGAGCTAATTCTACTTTATTGTAGAGCTACATTGACAGAATTTTGCAAGTCTGAAAGTACAATTCCCCCACCCCCCCGGTCTCCTTTACGGCCCGAGAAACTAGGGAGGGTCCCTTCTGAGCCTCTTGCCCTACCCATTATGCAGCTGCGGGCTATGCTGTCTCTTATCTGACTGTTCCCTAGGCAACATCTCTTGGCCCTGTCTCCCAAGGTCATTCCCACATACGTACACATACACATCCAGGTAATACCTCTGCTCCATGAGCTGCACTGGGTGCCAATTGGCTTCAAAGGGCAATTCAAGGTGCTGGTTGTCATCTATAAAGCCTTTCATGGAGCAGGGCCAGGTTATTTGCGGGACCACCTCTTTCCAATTATTTCTGCATCATGTCCCACAAGATCTAATAGGGTGAGCATGCTGTGGGTCCTTCCTATTAAACAACGTCATCCAAATGGGATCCAGGAATTGTGCCTCCTCTGTCGTGGGGCCTGCCTTATGGAACAGCCTACATCTGGGATTAGGATGGTCCCAACCCTGGTGGCCTTCTGCAAGGACTTGAAAACCTGGCTCTTCCCTGGGCACTGAAGAATCCATGTTGTATTGGATGTTAATATGATAATAGTTAGCCTTGGTTAGCTTAATTTCTGTTGTTTTTATTCTTGTAGGTTATTTTGTTTGTTTGTCTTTCTGTTTTAAGCCCCCCAGAGTTGCTTTTTACAAGTTGGGCAGCCATATAAATCGAAGGAAGGAAGGAAGGGAGGAAGGAAGGGAGGAAGGAAGGAAGGAAGGAGTACAGGGGTTTGGGTATTGTTCATTACTATTTTCTACTTGTTTTATTCTTTTACATAAGCTGTACATGCTGTAAGCTTGTTTGGACAACTGAGGCAGCTGATCCATTGGAACCAACCAACCAACAAATAAATAAAATTAAAAATGGAAACTTTTTGTCCCCTTTAAGTAATCTAATCTTTTCCTTTAGCCACCTGCCCTGGGTTCTTTTTCCTTTCCTTTAATTTTCCTATCAATGGGTTTTTCAATTTTCCTCTCCTAAGTTACAGTCCTCTCTGTTCAGTGTGAATGCCAGCTTTCCCCCAGGGCCCCCGGATGGCAAATGGTCTGATCCGTCTGTTCTGCCAGCCCTGCAAACAATCGTTGGCCTTCTGTGCCATCGCATCGGCTCACAAGGACGATACCACGCAGGCCATATAATGAAACAGCTGACTGCACAATCGTTCGGCAGCAAACCCCAACCTTGCTTGTGAACCTCTTGGAGACGTTTGTCCATTCGTTCCTTCTTCTCTTCCTTGCAGTGCTTCCAGCCAAATCGGCCTCTCGCCAGGCCGCCAAGGCTTTGGCGGTGATGGTGGTGGTGGGGGAGATGCTGATGAGAACCACCGATGTTTAGATTTCGCCTGCAGGGACCGCAGATCAGAGGCAGCTGAAAGCCCAAGAGAAAGAAGAAAGAAAATGGCCTGAAACTGTACCCTTGCTGAGGATGCAGGCGTAACTCTTCCCCCATGCTCCTTCAGTTGCTCAGAAATGTATATTCTCATTCTAAGGAGACAGGAAGCGGTTGAGCATCACCCCACTTTCAAATAGGGAGTGCAGTCCTTGACCAAAAGAGATTGCCCACTAATACTAAATGGCAGGTTTGATAAACTCTAAAACCCTGCTTTAGAAATCTTACGAGGTTCAGTCTGAAACATCACGATTCCTGAGTGGCTGGTCTTTTATTATTACTATATACTGTAGTTGGCAGTTGTGGGTCCAGTCCTGGAGACGGTCGTCTTTTTTCTGACCATGTGTGACCGTTGTCTGACTCCAAGTGCTGAAGCTGAGAACGCAGGGGGGGCGGAGCCCAGATCCTGGCGTTTCTACCCCAACGGCAAGGGAGCGGAATGGCCTGCCGCAGGACAAGCCCACCTCTGTTACTCAGCCCCACTGCCCGGATATGGGAAATCAATTGACATTGCTAATGAACTCCGAGGAAGCACTAAGCTTTGTTTCTCGTACAGCAGCATCTTGGCACAGCGGCCAGTGAAATGGGTGCATTCAGAAGACATAAAGCGACCCTTTATGTGTTCTTGTTGCCAGAGGCATAAATTGGCCCATCAACTCATGCCTATTGAAGGGGCCTCCCGAGCTTTCCTTTCCCTCTCCGTAATGACCCGCTTGCGGGTGGGGGGAGATAAGGGAGACTGGGATGCGGCCATAGGAAGGGGAAGATGGGTGCGTGCTTCTTAAAAATGGGGATCTTTGGGGGAATGGGTGAGTGCAGCATCTTGGAAACATTGAGTTCATTGAGGCAGAGTCTTTCTGAATGTTTTGAAATGCTTCTTCCCAGGTTTTTCGCCACCTGGCCCGAGTTGCTGTTTACGAGATAAATTACCAGCAGATAAATCTCCCATCTCTTGGTTGTTTATATCTAATCAGCCTTCCTTTCTCAGCCTCCCCACCATCTCTTATGTCCCTGTGGATCTACTAACGACAGAATATCCACATTTATTCCTAAGAGGATTTCGGGTGAAATTCTTCTTCTTTTTATCCATTCAATCATGTCTGATTCTCGGAGACTGCCTGGACAAGTCCCTGCAGTTTTCTTGGCAAGGTTTTTCAGAAGCGGTTTGCCATTGGCTCCTTCCTACGGCTGAGAGAGTGTGACTGGCCCAAGGTCACCCAGCTGGCTTCGTGCCCAAGGCGGGACTAGAACTCTCAGTCTCCTGGTTTGCCATTGGCTCCTTCCTAGGGCTGAGAGAGTGTGACTGGCCCAAGGTCACCCAGCTGGCTTCGTGCCCAAGGCGGGACTAGAACTCTCAGTCTCCTGGTTTGCCATTGGCTCCTTCCTAGGGCTGAGAGAGTGTGACTGGCCCAAGGTCACCCAGCTGGCTTCGTGCCCAAGGCGGGACTAGAACTCACGGTCTCCCGGTTTCTAGTCTGGTGCTTTAACCACGACATCAACTGGCTCTGTGAAATTCTTTTTTACCCTGATGTAAAATCAGGGAATGTTAGAGGTGAAGATCATCTCATTCCACCCTGAGCTCACTGCAGAGGGCAAATACCCGTTGGGGGAGTTGGGCGGTCATATAAATTTAAATAATAAATAAATAAATAAATACTGCATGTTCGACAGGAAGCCCATTCACTTGCTGCTTAAATATTACCAACTCATCTTAAATAAAGCAGATTGGGATTTTGCACGAAGCGGATGGTGATAATTCATGCATATTAATTTTCATCCCAATCTGTCAAATATCCCACTTTGTATTTTTGTTTTAACTGGCTTGGGCGGTAAATGGGGCAGAGTGGGGAAAGAAATTGACCTGTCTTTTAAAACTCAAAAAACTGCACTGTACAGGTAGTCCTCGCTTAACGACCACAATTAGGACCAGAATTTCAGTCACTAAGCGAAGCAGTCATTAAGAGAATTCAACCTGATTTTACAACCTTTTTTGTGGTGGTCATTAAGCAAATCACTGTGGGTGTTAAGGGAACCACGTGGTTGTTAAGTGAATCATGTGGTTCCCCATTGATTTTGCTTGCCAGAAGCCAGCCGGGAAGGTCAAAAATGGCGATCACGTGACCACGGGACACTGCGACTGTCATAAATGCGAACCGGTTGCCAAACACCCAAATTGTGATCACATGACCACGGGGATGCTGCGACGGTCATAAGTGTGAGGAATGGTTGTACGTCGGTTTTTCCAGCACCGTCGTAAGTCCAAACCATCACTAAACGAATGGTTGTTAAGCGAGAACTACCTGTAGAAGCATATGCTGCCTTTCATTCTGAAGATCTTGGAAGCTTCTCAAAAGGATTCTGTTTCTTTTCCTGGTCTTTGCCTTTGTTAAAACACTATCTCCCATTTATTTATTAATTTTTAAAGTTTATAAGATACCCTTCGGACCAGGTGTTCCCAGGATGGCTTGCAACTTATTAATTTCACAAAATAAAAATGCAGAATAAGAATTAGAATGTCCAATAAAACACATAATTAATATAAACAATAAATCTGTCAGCCCTTTAAGGTAGTCCAGACAAGAAGCACACCCAGGGGTACCAGCTGTATCTTTATTGTAAGGTTACATTAACAGAATCTTGCAAGTCTGAAAGTACATCTCTCCCCTCTTGCCTTTACAGTCCAAGAAACTAGGGTGGGTCCCTCCTGAGATGCTTGCCACACTTCCATTCATTCTGTGGGCTCAGCTGCCTCTTATCTGACAGTTGCCTAGTCTGCGGCCCTTCCTCCTTCTCCCGAGGTCATTCCCACATACCATCACAGCACGCAACACACACAAAAAACAGGCAGAGCTTTGATCGCATCGCTGTGGCCACCATCTTGACTTTTTTAACCATACCCTGTGGACACCACTGCTTTCTACTATTCCAGGGCTGAGCAAGCATTTCCTCTCTCCCTCCTCCTCCTCCTCCTCCAGGCCAGACTGCGTTTCCTTACACAGCCTCTCAGTGGCTGGCACCTAGACCAGCGCTTTCTAAAGTGCCGCCGTTGGCGACACACCAACGGCGGCAGCGGCGTCGGCGTGGTGGCATGTGCGGGGGCGGGGGCGTGCACGGCGGCGGCGCTGGCCTCCACTAAAACGCGAAAGTGCTGATGGAGCGTTGCTGCCGCCGCCACCATGCACACCCCCACTGCCGCTTCCGGGTTGTGTGGCGACACACCAGACTCTGTGTTGCGACACACTAAAGTGCCAAGAGAGGGGTAGGTCAGCCCCTGTGAGAAGCCCAATGCTGAACTAAGACACCCCATGGCCTATTCGTATATTCTGACCCTATCTCTGGAAAAAACCAGAGCTGACACCCCTCAAAACCAGCACTGGGGACAGAATGAAACTTGGAAGCGTTGACAGCCAAGGAACACAGAGAGATGTGTTTTCAGACTTGCAAGATTGATGTCAGCCCTGCGAGGTAGTCCAGACAAGAAGCACACCCAGGGGTACCAGCTGTATCTTTATTGTAAGGTTACATTAACAGAATCTTGCAAGCCTGAAAGTACATCTCTCCCCTCTTGCCTTTACAGTCCAAGAAACTAGGGAGGGTCCCTCCTGAGATGCTTGCCACACTTCCATTAATTCTGTGGGCTCAGCTGCCTCTTATCTGACAGTTGCCTAGTCTGCGGCTCTTCCTCCTTCTCCCAGGGTCATTCCCACATCCCATTACATCGGTTTGTGGGAAACCAGGTTCAGGGAGGGGATAATTTACTTCATTAGTACCTTTTTCCTTCTCATTCATTGGCGAGGTGTAAGGACTGCTCCCAACGATGTCTATCAAATTCCCCTTTCTCAAGAAAGCCCCGAACGCAGGCTTCTTAAAAGCAAAGAGATTTATTGAAGTACATAGGTGCAGGAACAAAGACGTGAATGAATTGGCATGGCATGGTATGTTACATTTAAACATTTCTCCCCCCATTGTCCTTTTGAAGTTGATGTGTGAAGTACTTGGCTCCAGCTTCGCTAGACAGTCCTTCCTGGGCTGATACGTTCCGTTTCACAGCTCGTTACGGTGGCTCCGGCTGCTTGTCAGTTGCGAGTCTGTTTCCGCGTGTCGGTTAACACGTACTTGTATGAATGGCTGAGGTCTGCCGAACTCTGACATGCCGCCCGTCCAAGAAAATCCCCCCTCCCCCTGGAATGTTTATACATATTTACCCAGATCCTTTTAAACTAGACTAGGGTTTTTCTTTTTCTTTTTTAGTTTAAACTTTATTAATTTTCAGAGTATAGCTAAAATACAAAATAGAAAATACAGAAAAGCAAGAAAATAGAACTGAAGAAAAAAGAAAAAACTATAAAAGTGCAAATAGACAGAAAACAAAGACGGAAAAGTGACTTCCGACTTTCTCCAATACAGATATAGATAAATTTACAAAAATAATCTCTTACCAATGATTAAACCATAGGGACATTATTTCTATTAAAATAAACCAATTAATCATTAAAACCCAAAATCAGAACATCATTTTTTTCTACCACAAGCAAGTACTCTAGAAGTGGTTGCCAAACAGATATAAATCCAGAAATTGAATGTTCTCTAATTAATGCTGTTAATTTAGCCATTTGGGCCAGATCCATTAATTTAACAATCCAATCTTCAACCATAGGTATTTGTGGATCTTTCCATCTCTGTGTGTATAAAAGTCTTGCAGCTGTGATCATATATAAAAGCAAAACTCCATGTTGTTTCTCCAACTCCTTCTCCATCAAACCCAAAAGGAACAGTTCTGGCTTTTTTTGTATGTACACTTTTAAAATCCTTTGGATAATAATGCATATTTGATCCCAAATTTTTTTGGCTTTCTCACAGGTCCACCAGAGATGATAAAAAGTTCCTTCTCCCTGTAAACACTTCCAACAAACATTAGCTACACCATTATACATTTTTGATAGTTTATCAGGGGTTAGATACCAGCATAATATTATATCCAACATTCTTAGCGCATTTGATCATGCATTCTTTAACCTGTTCATCTTCCAAATTCATCTGTAACAACATTTTATACATTTTAGTAATAACATGGTCATCATTTATGCAGTGTTCCATTTCAAACTTAGTTATTTCATTAACAAATTTAAAGTTCTTTTTATCCACTTTAAAGCATTCTGACAATTGCATATAGGTAAACCAATGACGTGTAAAACCTTCCAACTCTAACATTTCCCTTGTTTTAAACTTTGGTTCACTTTCTTCAAAATTTAACAAATCTTTATATTGTAACCAACTTATTCCTCCCACATTTTCTCTTCTAACAAATGCTTCTTGAGGTGACAACCACAACGGTACATTAGGAGACAATCTTACCTTGTATTTGTTCCAGAT